>JACEEZ010018287.1:0-22500 GCA_016584305.1 Chionoecetes opilio
CATTTTTCCCCTTTTTTCCTTTTTTTCCTTTTGGGCAATTTTCTTTTCCTTTTTCCCAAAATTCTCTTTTTTTTTTTTTTTTAAATCCCCCGGGCCCTCCCTTTTTTTTTTTCCTCCTTCCTCTTTCCCTTCCCCCCCCTTTTCTCCTCCCCTTCCTTTTCCCCCTTTCTTTTTCCCCCCTTTATTTCCCTCTATCTCTTTTTTTCCTCCTTTTCCTTCTTTTTCTTTCCCCCTTTTTTCCCTTTCCTTTTTCCTCCTGGATAATTAAGGGGTTTGAAAGGTGGGTTGGGTTAAATAGGGGGGGAAGGGGAGGGGGGGTTCCGGGCGGGAAAAAGGGGTACCGAGGGGGGGGGGGGGGGCTTCGGGTTGGGGAAAAGGGGCCGGGGGGGGGGGGGTTTTGAGAGTGGGGGAATTTGAAAAGGGGCAAAAATTATTTAAAAACCCCTTTAAACCGGAAAAATAAAAGTAACAATATTTTATATATTATTCTATATTTAATTTAATAAATAAAATAAATTTGGCATTATTTAAAATTTTAAAATAATTAAATTGGGGGGAAAAAAAAAAATAAAAAAAAAAAGGGGAAAAAACAGGGTTTGTAGGGGTGGCAAAATGCTAGGAAAAAAAAAAATTTCTTCCCCAAAAGGGGGAAAAATAAAGGTTTTTTAAATTTTTTTTCCGAAGATTTTTCCCAGGGGGAAAAAGAAAAAAGATGGCCCCCTTTGGGGGAAAAAAAAAAAGGGGACAGTAAAGGACCTGGGAAAACCAAAAAATTTATAAAATCCAGAAAAACCAAAAAAAACCCCCAAAAAACCCCTTTAAAAAAAACCAATAACACACCGAAACAAAAAAATCACCCCATTTTAATAATAAAATTTAATTTTTAATTTTAAAAAAAGTATTTTCCCACCAAACCCCCCAAAAACCAAAATAAAAAAAAAAACAAAAACACCATTTCAAAATTCCCTAAAAATTAAAAATTTTTCCTTACCCAAACCCCAATTAGAATCTTTTAACCTTTTTCCCCAACATTTTTCCACTTCCCTCAAAAACCCCAAACCCCACCTTCCTCCCCCCTTACCCCCCCAAAAACCTCACCCCCCCAAAAACCCCCATTATCCCCACCATTCCTCACCACAACAAAAATTATCCCCACCATAACCATCCACCCCCCAAACACCCCTAAAACCATCACCACAACACCATTTCCCCCCCCAAAATCCCACACCACAACCCCATTATCCCACCATATCCCCTTTACCAAAACACCTTTTCCCCCACCATTTTCCCAAATCACCACAACACCTTTATCAAAACCATATCCCTCACCCCCAACCTTTTCCCCACCATATACCATCCCCACACCCCTTTAAATCACCATCAAAATCCCCTTTCACCACAACCCCATTTTTTCCAAAACCATAACCATCACCACCCACCATTTTTTCCCCCAAATTACCATCCCCCAAAACACCTTTTCCCCCACCTTTTTCCAATAACCCACAACACCATTTTTACCCATCATATACAACACCAAACACCATTATCCCCACCATATACCATCCCCAAAAACACCATTACCCCTTTAAATCCCATCACCAAAAACACCATTATAAACACCATATCCCATCACCACAACCCATTACCCCCCCATTTAAAATTCCCCACACACCTTTTTCCCCCCACCATAAAACCCATCCCAAAACCCATTTACAAAACCATATACCACCCCAAAACCCAAAACCAAACCCATTTACCCCCCACCATATACATCACCACAACCCCAAATTTATCACCATCAATACCACCCCAACACCATTATCCCCCCCATAAAACCATCACCACAACACCATTACCCCCCCCCATATACCATCACCACAACCCCATTATCCCCAACCATTTTCCATCACCACAAAAAACCAAAAAACCCCCAACACCTTTTCACCACCTATACCATCACCACAAACCCTTTATCCCCACCATAAAACCATCCCCACAAAACCATTATCACCCCATATACCATCACCAAAACACCTTTTACCCCACCTATACCATCACCACAACCCCTTATCAAACCCAAATATCCCCTCACCACAACCCCAATTACACACCATATACCATCCCCAAAACACCATTATCCCCCAAATAACCATCACCCAAAAACCATTATCCCCCCCATATCCCATCCCCAACCCCAAATTATCAAAAAAACCCCCACCCCCCCCCAAAAAAACCCTCACCACAACCGCCGTCACCATTACCATCACCACCTTTTATCCAACCATATACCATCACCAAAAACCTTTTCACCCATATACCTCACCAAAAACCACCGTCCCCATTACCATCCCACCTAGCTCCTTCTTTTCTTGCTAATAGAGAAAAAATAAAAGGAGTAAAATTTATGAAAAAAAAAAGTCATTTCTTGAAATATTTAAATTTTTAACCTTTTATAAGAACTTAAAAATTTTTTTTTTTTTTTAAGTAAAAAATTTTTCCCTTTTTTTTTGTTATCCTGTAAAAAAATTGGGGAAAAAGGGGAAAAGGGGGAGGAAAGGGAGGGGAGGAGATACAAAGGAATAAAAAGGAAAAAAAAACAGCAACAGCCCGGGATGGGTTTCCTTCCCGGGGCTTTTTGTTTTTAAATTTAAAACTACCCCTAACTAATAATAAGAGAAAAAAATGGGAAAAGTAAAAGGGCTCCCCCCACCCCCCCATCCCCCCAGCCGACCGGGCCGGGAAAAAGAATGATACCTGAATTTTTTTTTTAAAACTCAGGGAATTTGTGAGGAAGTTAAAGCTGAAATCTTTTGGCTAACTACTACTAGTTTGTTGGGGTTTGGTTTGTGTTTAATAGATAGGTCATTTAAATTGTGTTTTTGTAATGGTGTGAACCGGGGGGTGGGGGGTTTTTAAAAAAAAAAAAAAGGGGTGGTGCGGCAGCCCTTCCCGGGGAGAGGAGGGGGGGGAAAGGGGGGGAAGGAGGGGGAAAGGAGGGGGAGGGAGGAGGAGGGGGGGGAGGAGGAGGAAAAATTATTTTAGGATTACATAGGAATAACAGACCCAGGAACCTTTTGGGTCCATGCGAGGGTTTTTGCTAAACTACCTACTACTAACTATAAACTCCTTTAAGAAAAAAATTTGGGAAATTTAAATTACCAGGTCTCTAAAGGGGAAAGGGGAAAACATGGGGGTTTCAAAATGCAGAATGATAGGATAATGAAAAATTCCCTCCCAAAAAATTAAAAAAATAACCCAAAAATTTTAAAAACCCTTTCCCGTGCGCGTCAAGCCCTTTTTTTTAAGGGAGTTTTGGGTGCGGGGCCCGAAAAACATTTCCCGGGAATTTGTTCCATCTTTCCCAAACGCCCTCAAAAACATTGAAAAAATTTTTTAAAAGGGGAAAATCGGTGGGGCAACTTTTTGGACCTTTTTATTTTTAAAAAAAACCATTTTTTCCCTTGTTGTCATTTGATTAAAAGGGGTCAATAGGTTCTTTTGTTAATGAAAATAAAACCTTTTTAGGATTTTAAAAGGGTTTTTCTATCAAGCCCCCAACGGATTCAAAACGACCCTTTTAAAAGGAAAAACAATTAATTTTTCCGGGCAGCCTCTTTTCATAAGATAAATTTTCGAAAGAGAGGGAAATTTGGGTTTTTTGGGTCTTTTCTTTGAAACTGATTTCCAAATTTTTGGCTTGGGATTTTTTAAAAGGGAACCCAGGGCGACCAAAATTTAAACGGCATATTCCGGGTGCGGCCTTAACCCAAGGACGTTAAATTGTGTATTACTTTCGGATTTTTTGCTAAAAGTTACTTTTAATTAAAGCCCAACATCATATTTCCCTTTTTTAACCGGGGCAGCTGGGAAAGGGCGGACGGGTTTTTCAAATCATTACTGATGATGCACCTAAACCCTTTTTCCCTGCTGACTTCATTTAAAAACGATTTTTTTTTGCATTTGATAGTTATATTTGGGAGGTTTTCGTTGCCTATATCATTCCCTTTTACATTTTATCGGATTGGGTTTTTAAAATGGGCCTTTTATCACCCCAAATCTGATATTTTTGTCGGGGCCCCCTTTGGGATGGTTCGAAATTTTTTCTTTTTTTTATATGCTTTACCCCTTTAATTTTAAAAAGGTTTTGGTCTTAAAAATTTCGATTTTTAGTTTACAAGTCCGCAGTCCAGTTTCGTTGATATTTTATCAAAAAAGAGTGGGGCCCCAAGACCGAGCCCTGGGGGGGCACCACCACTAGTAACATCAAACCCTTTTCAGATGCCTCCCCCTTTTTATTATTTTACCCGTTTTTTACGATTTAAAACCCCAATCCCCCTTTCCATGAACATAATTGTTTCCCCTTTAAGCCAGGGTGCCCTTAGCTTGGTCAACAGTCGCTTATGGGGAACTGTACGAAGGCTTTTCTGAAAATCCCAAAGGGATTTACATCCGGGGGGAATTTTTTTGCGTCCCAAGGGTTTTAATAAATTTACATTAAAAAAATCCAGTAGGTTTTTTTAAGCGGAAAAAACTTTTTATTTTTGAAAAACCTTGCCCGGGGGTTTAAAATATTGATTATTTTCATCGGAAAAAAAGACCAAATTTAAAATTTTATCCCCAAATTTTTTTTTTCTCCCAAAAGGGTTTTAACAAAACACGGGGCGTTAGAATAAAATTGGGGGGATAATTACCTTTGCGATTGCCTTACCCCCCCTTTCCCTTTAAAATCGGGGTAAACATTACTTAAATTTTCCACATAAAAGGGGAAATTTTTTTTTCCATTAGCGATTTTATTTAAAAAAATCTTAATGGGGAAACGAAAAATTTAAATGTGACATTTGCGAAGGGAGTCCCCGGGGAGATTTTTTGTCCACCCCAAAGGATTTTGCTTGGGGCAAGTTTCGCAAATACTTTTTATATTTTTTGTCTACTGGTTTTTTTCTTCCCCCATTACCGTCTAAACCCCCTTTTGATCCCGCATACATGTTTTCCTTTGGTTTTTGGTAAAAGGAGTTTTCGGGCTTCCTTTTAAAAAATCCCGCATTTTAAAATAAATTTATTGAGGTTTCAAAACGCCCTAAATCTTTTTTCAATTTTACCAAGGGTATTATTTTTATCTTTCATGGCCCAATACTTGTTTTGACTTTTTTTTTTACTTTCAACGTATTGGAAAAGAACCCCTTTTTTGGGGGTTTTATTTTGGGTTCCTTTGCAAATTTTTTCTTCAACCCCACGGGTTTTTAGACCCTTTAAATTAATCCTTTTTGGCGACGTTTTTTACGTCATTGTTTCTTTTAGAATCGCAGTCTGGGTTTTTGGGAATCGTTTTTTAAAACTTTTATTTTTCCTTTTTTGGGGCCGGGGTTTCTTGCCCCATCTTTTTTTGGATCTCATTATTCATCCAAATGGGTCTTTTATGCTATTTAAAAAGTTTTTTTTTTTACCATGGGGAAAAATTTTTTTCCAAAACCGAAATTTGGGGTTTTTTGGTGAAAACATTACACTTTTTTTTCGACTTTTTTTTACCATTTAGTAGGGGGCAATCCATTCAACCCCTTTCGGGGGGGTAGAAAAACCACTCTGATCTTCGTGGGAAATCTGCCCTTTTTTTATATTTGGGCTTTAACCCATTTTTCCCGTGATGGGCTTACATTGGGAATTTAAAGCCGCATCTGATTTTGCCTGGGGATCACCCGTTTGGCCATTTCACCTAAATCGCAGTAATCAAATTTAGATCAAAAGTCGGTATGAAAACTAAATCTAGGGAAATATTATCCCTTGTAGGGGGTCACGGACCCCCCCTGATTTAAATATAAATTTCGTTCCAAAACCAATTTAAAAATGCTACCTTCTCTTCAGCAGAATTTTTATTCCTTTTTACGAGGTAGGTTTTAAAAATCCCAAAAAATAATTGTATCGTTTTATTGTTCACAACTGAACTTTTAAACTCGTTTTTTTAAAAAGGCGGGGCAATTCTACCTTTCCCCCTTAGAATTTTTTGGGGGAAAAGATATATTGTCCCCAAAAGTTAAACAAATTTTAAACCCTTTAGCTTAATTTTTGCGTGACCGAAAACATAATAAAACTTTGTTTAATTTATCGATTTTTGTTGCCCTTTCAAATTTTTCTTAATGTAAAAAAATGACCCCCCCTCCACCTGCTTTTTTTAAAAGCTTTCGACAATTTAGGAATTTCCTTATAGCCTTAATGGCTAATTTTTCCGGTTTAAAAAAAAATGGTTTTTTCTTTTGGGTGAAACCCAAATCTCCCGTGATACTGACGATATCGGGTTTGGGGTTTTTGGCAACAAAGGGAAAGCTAATATTCGTTTACGCTTTAAAAATGCTTTCTGGCATTTTGTAGATAATTTTAAGTTTCCCCTTTAAAAGTTTTGGTTTCCTTTCGTGGGGTTTACCGGGAGGGGGCGTCCTTTCGGGCCACTGTTACGGGGGGCTTGGGTTAAGTTAACTTTGATTTTTATTTGGGGGGAAACGGGAAAGTGGGGCCCGGGGGTTTCTGGGGGGGGTAAAAAGGGGGTTAAGGGGGAATGGGGTGGGGGTACACCGTCCCCCTCGTCGTTTTTTTTTATCTTAGAGGAAAATTTTGTCATTTTTGGCAAACGTCCTAATCGTGGGATTGGCCCGGGGCGGGGGGTTGGGGGTGGAGTTTCCCTCTTCCCCAAACAGGATGGAATCCTCCCAAAAACCCGGATGGGATCCTCGGTAGGGAAAATTTTTCCAGGGGGAGGGGGAGGGGGAGGAGGGGAGAAGGAGGAAAAAAAGGAAAGGATAGGAAAAAGGAAAAGGATGAGGGGGAGGGGGATATATTTACGTTTTTAAAGGCTTGCAAAGGGGGGGGTTTTTTTTGGTTTTTTCCCCCCCTTTCCATTTAAATTGATTTTTTCTTCCTTTTATTTTTTTGTTTGGAGTTTTATACCGCTTTTGGAACTGTCATGAAAAGATAGATAATTTGATAGATATATTTGATAGATAGATAGGGGGTAATAAATAGAGTTTATAAATTTGATAGATAAAATTTTATTGAAAATAATTTAATAAAATTTGTATAGATAGATAGATTTGATAAAAAGAGGGATAAATAAAATAGGTTTTAGAATAAGATAGATAGATAAAGATTTTACATGGGGGAAATAAATTTTAAAAAAACAAAAAACAAAAAAGGACAATAGCTAATCAATAATTTGGTAAAAACAATTTTATAAAACAAAATTTTTAAGTCAAGGGGGCCCCAAGAGAACCTTTTTTTTCATAGAAAGGGGAAAGTGTACAAAATTAATAAATTAAAACCGGGTATTTTTATTATTCCCAAATGCCAAAAAGAGTCACTTTTTTCGTCTTTTTTTTTTTTTTTTTTCCCCTTCTCTCTCTCCCCCCCCAAACGGAGTGGATCGCTGTGGAGGGTCGAGTTGGTCGGGGGAGGCCGGGATCAGTCTTGGGATCCGAGGAAGTAACGGGTGACTTGTTGATAGGTTCTTTAGCGGCGCCTTCAGTAACACGTAGTGCTGGGTGTTCTGATCCTGATCCTGATCCCTGGTGCTGATCGTCACTTGAGGGACTGGAGGGACGAGGGGGGGTGGCGCTGAAGGGGTTCCAGGGGCACGGCGTGAGGTAGGAGCCGGGAAAGGTTTGTTTCTTGATCAATTTTTCGTGTAATTGGTCCGGCGTGAGCTTTTTGGCGAGACCTTCAATGGCCTGCGTCACAACGGTGAGGAAGGAACAGCGTGTTGTGTCCCACGTGGCATGCAGACTAAACTATATCTTCACATCTTGCAACGCTCGCCACATGATTTCCTTCAGGACCGAGCGTTGCGCCACATAACCTCAGCAAGCACCCTAAATGTCACGAAACGTCAAGTGGATGCCCATCCTCAATTAAGAGCAAGAAAAATATTGCGATATGACTTTTACATCCTCGCCCTGGCCACTTATAATGTTCTGGTGTCGCGGCTGCCGCGACACCGCCAACCCACAGTGAAACTTTCCACTCACTTATGCACACATCTCCTCGTAACATCCACAATCCTTGATATTTCTTCCACTGGCCTCTCTGCCTTGTGTAGAGATACGATAACTTTAATTTGCTCCTTTGTTAGGTCTTTCTTGCCACTCATTATGCAAATAATGATATTTATACCAATGCGCGTCTGTTCAAATTACTCGCGGGAAGGAAGGCGATACTTTTTTAAATGCTTCGTCTATAATTGACAAGTGGCATCTGAACATTCCTCAACGGTCTTGATGGACTGCCCGTGCCTTAAACAAGCTGCCATATGTAAGATATCTCTCTCGGAAGTCAGTAGGCTGCCATAGAGTACATTTTCTGAATTCCCGTATGGAAGCGCTGTGTTATGATGTCGCGAACAATGCTTTGGCGCGCTGTGTATACAGTATACCATAAGTACCATCATATCTACCACCAACACTACAATTATCACTATTACTATTACCCCCACTATTGCTACCGTCACCACTATTATTCAAATTATCTCAACAAACGTCATCACAACTATTATCATCAACTCATCAACATCATTATAACCCCAATAACATGTATGCGTGCGTGCGTGTGTGTGTGTGTGTGTGTGTGTGTGTGTGTGTGTGTGTGTGTCATTCACCCATGGTCTTGTCCACGCGAGCTGGATCGCGATCGCCAGTTTTCACCCTCGCAGTGCGAGCTTGGAGCCCATTATTACCGATCTTTGGGCAATGCTAGGACCTCACACACCACACCCCCCCATCCCCTTGCTCAAGGGGGACAGTAACCGCCCGAATTTGTCAGTGAAAAATCCTCGGGAGCGCGAGGACTCGAACCGCCTACCCACACAATGGGAGGCCGTCACGTTATCAACCTGACCATCTGTGTGTGTGTGTGTGTGTGTGTGTGTGTGTGTGTGTGTGTGTGTGTGTGTGTGTGTGTGTGTGTGTGTGTGTGTGTGTGTGGTGTGTGTGTGTGTGTGTGTGAGGAATTTTTTTTTTTCTCTCTCTCTCTCTCTCTCTCTCTCTCTCTCTCTCTCTCTCTCTCTCTCTCTCTCTCTCTCTCTCTCTCTCTCTCTCTCTCTCTCTCTCTCTCTCTCTCTCTCTCTCTCTCTCTCTCTCTCTCTCTCTCTCTCTCTCTCTCTCTCTCTCCACGCTTTGGGTCCTATCTGACTCTATGGACATTTCGAAGTGGGTCCCAATTGACTCGTGGACGAAACAGTTTGAGGCCTAATTAACCTGTGTCCCATATGGCGCGTGGCCGAAGTGAACTCGTGATCAGTTGACCTCAGTACCAATCGCTTCAGTACCAAATGACATGTAACCTGTGAACACTGTCGTTGTTTACATTAGACTATAAATGAGGAAAAGAAAATTACTTCAACACCTTTCCTAATTGTAAGTCTCATTGGTACCAATTTAAAAACCGTCTGAAGGTTTTTTTATTATTTTATTATTTTTATCAACTGTGCGTAGATGAAAGGCTAGATTGTGAACCACAGTCATTGTTTGCATTAGAATAAAAAAAATTGTAGACAAGAAAATTACTTCAACACCTTCCTAACTGTAAATCTCCTTGATTTGGAACCGCATCAGAAGTTAGTTTTTTTTATTAACTAATTTATTCACTCATTTTTAAGTATTTTACAAACTACCTAAACTCGTATGCAGCTGTTTTTTTCCTAATTGTAAGTCTCCTTGATACCTATTTGAAACCCTGTCTGAAGATTTTGTATCTATTTTAGTATGTATTTTTATCAACACCATTATTGACTAATTTTTAAGTATTTCACAAACTACCTAAACTCGTATTCCGGTGTTGTTGTCTTTCATTTATTCAATCATTCATTTTATCAACTCATTTATTCATTAACAATCTAAAACCCTGTCTGAAGATTTTTTATTCATTTTAGTATTTTTATCAACTCCTATATTGACTCCTTCTTAAGTATTTCACAAACAACCTAAACTAAATTCTAAACCTAAATTCAACCTAAATTCAGGTGTTTTTGTCCTTCAGAAGTGTATGATTGACAGGCTCATTCAGAATTGCCTAATTAATTCAGGGTATTTCATTTCTTTTCATTTCAATTAGATCATCCTCATTCACCGTCAACACTTCATAAATTATGAGGGTCTCTCTCTCTCTCTCTCTCTCTCTCTCTCTCTCTCTCTCTCTCTCTCTCTCTCTCTCTCTCTCTCTCTCTCTCTCTCTCTCTCTCTCTCTCTCTCTCTCTCTCTCTCTCTCTCTCTCTCTCTCTCTCTCTCTCTCTCTCTCTCTCACTCTGTTTTTTTTGTTTTTTGTTTTCCCCATTTCCAGTATTCTTAAGTCCATTTTTTCCTCTCATTCCTTCTTTCAATCCTTCTTTCCTTCTTTCAATCCTTCTTTCCTTCTTACAATCATTCATTCCTTCTTACAATCCTTCTTTCCTTCTTTTAATCCTTCTTTCCTGCCTACAATCCTTCTTTCCATGCTTCTTTCTTTCACCCATTTCCAGTATTCTTAAGTGTCCATTCTCTTCATTTTTCAATCCTCCTTTTTCTTTCCTTCCTTCTCTCCTTCCTCAACACCTCGACGTCTACATATACTATATATGTAGACTCTCTCTCTCTCTCTCTCTCTCTCTCTCTCTCTCTCTCTCTCTCTCTCTCTCTCTCTCTCTCTCTCTCTCTCTCTCTCTCTCTCTCTCTCTCTCTCTCTCTCTCTCTCTCTCTCTCTCTCACTCCATACACGTGTCAACATTTCCATCTTTTTTTTGTCTCTCACCGTTCCTCATCGCTTCCCTCACTCCCTCACCGCCCTTCCTCTTGCCTCACTAGTCACACTGTCATCAACCTGTCCTCACTTCTCTCCTTCCCTTCCCTTTCTCTTTATCTTCCTCTTACCTTTCTCTTTCACTCACTTCCATCTCTTTCTTCTTCCTCTTTCTTTCTCTTTTTCACTCTCCTTCCCTTCCTCTTTCTCTTTCAGTTCTTCTTACCTTTCTCTTTCACTCACTTCCTTCTCCCTTCTGAAGAAGAAGAAGCAGAAGAAGAAGAAGAAAGAAGAAGAAGAAGAAGAAGAACAAGAAGAAGAAGAGAAAAGAAAAGAAAAAGAAGAAGAAGAAGAAGAAGAGAAGAAGAAAAGAAAAGAAGAAGAGCATAAAGAATCCAAGAGAAGGAAGAAGAGAGAAGAAGATATGGGGAGGAAGAAAGAGAACAAAGTGAACAAAGGAAGTAAAAATGCGAGGAGAATGATATGGCGAAGCAGGAAAATTGAAGAATAAAAATGAGGTGAATAGAACAGGAGGAAGATAAACATTATATCTCTCTCTCTCTCTCTCTCTCTCTCTCTCTCTCTCTCTCTCTCTCTCTCTCTCTCTCTCTCTCTCTTCTCTCTCTCTCTCTCTCTCTCTTCTCTCGTTCTCGTCTCTCTCTTCTCTCTCTCTCTGTCTCTTTTCCTTTCTCTGCTTTGTGTCTGTTCTCTCTCTCTCTCTTCTCTCTCTCTCCTCTCTCTTGTTTCTCTCTCTCTCTCTCTCGTCTGTCTTTCTCTCTCTCCTCTTCTCTTCTCTCTTGGTCCTCTCTCTCTCTGTCTCTCTCTCTCTCTCTGTTGTTCTCTCTCTCTCTCTCTCTCTCTCTCTCTCTCTCTCTCTCTCTCTCCTCTCTCTCTTCTCTCTCTCTCCTCTCTCTCCTCTCTCTCTCTCTCCTCTCTCTCTCTCTCTCTCTCTCTCTCTCTCTCTCTCTCTCTCTCTCTCTCTCTTCTCTCTCTGTTTTCCTCTGTCTTCTTCTCTCTATTCCCTCTCTCTCTCTTCTTTTTCTCTTCTCTCATCTCCATCTCTCTCTCTTCTCTTCTTCTGCTTCCTCTTCTCATCTCTCCTCTCTCTCCTCATCCGTACTCCTCTTCTCGTTCATATTCTCTCTCTCTCTCTCTCTCCCCTCTCTCTCCTCTCTCTCTCCCCTCTCTCTCCTCTCTCCTCCTCTCTCTCTCTCTCTGACCTTCCTCAAATCTAATGGCCAATAAATCCAGCAATACTGATAATAAAAAAAAAGGAAAAATGCCAGAAAACTAAAATAATTATAATATAATTTCAGATACCGATTAGACTTTGTTGATTGCGATGAAAAGGTTTAATCGGTTTTACACGTTTGATTTTGCATTTTTTTAACGTATTATTCCGTATTTTTCATTAATTAAAAAACGAGTAGCGTGGAATTATTGAAAGCTTTAAAGTATAGTTTTTGTTGTGTGTGTGTGTGTGTGTGTGTGTGTGTGTGTGTGTGTGTGTGTGTGTGTGTGTGTGTGTGTGTGTGTGTGTGTGTGTGTGTGTGTGTGTGTGTGTGTGTGTGTGTGTGTGTGTGTGTGTGTGTGTGTGTGTGTGTGTGTGTGTGTGTGTGTGTGTGTTCTAGTCAGCGAATATATAGTGAAAGTAAAACGAAGAAGAAGAGAAACAAGTAAAGCAATGTGTGGAATAGTAAGAGAAAGAAACAGGGAGAGAGAGAGAGAGCGAGAGAGAGAGAGAGAGAGAGAGAGAGAGAGAGAGAGAGAGAGAGAGAGAGAGAGAGAGAGAGAGAGAGAGAGAGAGAGAGAGAGAGAGAGAGAGAGAGAGAGAGAGAGAGAGAGAGAGAGAGAGAGAGAGAGAGAGGAGAGAGAGAGAGAGAGAGAGGAGAGAGAGGAGAGAGAGAGAGAGAGGAGAGAGAGAGAGAGAGAGAGAGAGAGAGAGAGAGAGAGGATATGAATTAGAGGTAGAGGTAGGGAGAGAGTTAGAGTAGTGGAGGTAATACAGGTAGAGGGATAGAGGAAAGAGATAATTTAATAGAGGGAGATAGAGGAAATGAAGGAAAAATGGTGTATGTAGTTGTGGAGGAAATAACATTGAGGAAAAAGAAAATAAGTAATGGAATGAATGAAGAAAGGAAGGAATTGATGGAGAAGAATGGATGCGGAATGGAGGCGAATAAAAAAAAAAAAAAAATGAATGGGAAATAAAAATGATAAATATAAAATGTAGTGAAATGATGAAGGAAAGAAGGGATGTAAGGATGGAAAAAGTGGAGGTTAGAGTTAGGTAAAGGGTGGAGGGAGGATGGAAGGAGTGGGTGGAGGGAGAGTGGAAGGAGGAGGTGGAGTAAGGGATGGAAGGAGTGAGTGGAGGGTAAAGAAATGGGTTGCCGGTGGGTTGTTGGGTGGGTGAGATTGTCAAGACGCGCCCGAGGACACGTCTTTGTTTACCTGTGTCGCAGTGCCGAAGGGGAAACGGCCTTCCCTCTTCCTTCCTCACCCGTTTTCCCATTTCCCTTTAAGTTTCTTCCTCCCTTTCTCTCTTCACCTTTCCCCCCTTCTTTATTTCCCCCCATTGCCCTTTTTGTTCTTGCCCTTTTTCTGACCCTTTGATTGCCTCCTTTTTCCCCTCTTGGGGGGGAAAGGGAAATGGAATAAACAAGAGAATCCAAGGAAAGAAGGGGATTTTTAAAAGTGGAGAGAGGAGTGGTGATAAGGGGATGAGAAAAATGCACTTGAGGGTGAACACATTTATTTTTGTGAGAGGAAAAAAAATGACCCCTTTATTATTTTGTTTTCCCTTTCTTCTTCATTCTTTTTATTATTTCCCTTTGCCTTATCCTCCCTTTTAGCTTCCCCCTTCATTGCCTTCACCCCCCCCCTTTTACTAAACATTGAAACCCTCCCCTTCCTGCCTCACCCTCTGCCATTGAATTATTTCCGGCACTTTACTTTCTGATTTTCCCCTTTTTTTAACCCTTTTTTATTCCTTGACTTAACTGGGGTATTGTTTGGTAGGGAGATGATGATGATGATGCGTCCCCCTCCCCCACGTTCCCCGCCATCCCCAACCTCCCAGCCCTCCCCACTTTCCCCACGCCCCCCACCCTCTTCCTCCCGGCATGTTTTGTTGAAAGGAGCGTGCATGGGGAAAATGAAATGAGAGAACAGATGAAATGGATTCTTTTTTTAAGAAGGGGAAAGGGCGAGAGCGAGAGCGGAGCGAGAGAGCGAGGGAAAGGGAGCGAGAGCGAGAGCGAGGGAGAGGGGGAGGGGGAGAGGAGAGAGAGAGAGAGGAGAGAGGAGAGAGAAGAGGGAGAGGAGAAGAGAGAGAGAGAGGAGGGGAGAGAGAGGAGAGAGAAAAAAGAGAAGAGAGAGAAAGAGAGAGAGCACAACCCGCCTGTTCCCTCCCCGTTGTCGCCGAAAAAAAATCCCCATTTTTGGATTTATCGCAAACTTTCGTGTTTCCCTTTTTGGCTCGTAAATAGGGGTCGTTTTTGGGGGTCTTGGCGAGGCAATTGTTTTCATTTCTTTTCCAAATTTTTACGCCCACTACTCTTTTTCCCCCTTTCTTCATACATACAACATACACACCCAAATTCAGCAACTACATTTAGTACACTGTAATACACTACATAACACTACAATAATAATAATAAATACTTTACCTCGTACACGAAAATACTAATAATAATATTACACAATTACGGAAAGCCATTTTTATAAAAAAAAAAGGGGAATTTTGGGGAGGGGAAAGAGGAAGGGCAACATATACATTAGCAGGGGAAAAATAAAGAATGAAAGCTTTAAGAGGGGAAAACTCTCAAGCACCCTCCCCTCCCCCCCTTCACCCCCTTCCCCCCCCTGAATGGGAAAACTCCCCCCCCTCCACTCTTCCCCGTTTTCTTTTTTCTTTTTTCGTCCCCCATCTGAGAGGGAGAGAGAAGAGAGAGAGAGAGAGAGAGAGAGAGAGAGAGAGAGAGGAGAGAGAGAGAAGAGAGAGAGGAGGAGAGAGGAGAGAGAGAAGGAGAGGAGAGAGAGAGAGAGAGAGAGAGAGAGAAGGAGAGAGAGGAGATGAGAGGAGAGAGAGAGAGAGAGAGAGAAGAGAGAGAGGAGGAGAGAGAGGAGAGAGAGAGAGAAAGAGAGAGAGAGAGAGAGAGAGAGAGGAAAAAAAAAAGGGCCCCCAAGAAGAAAATGAAGGAAAAGGGGGGGAGGGGTAGAGGAGGAGGAGGAGGAGGAGGGGGAAAGGGGGAGGGGGAGAGGAGGAGGGGAGGAGGAGGGGAGGGGGAGGAGAGAGGAAGGGAGGAGGAGGAGGAGGGGAGGAAGGAGGAGGAGGAGGAACAAAAAAAGGCCCGGAATATTCATACGAGGGGTTTGTTTAATTCTTCTTCAATTTCTTTTAAGAAAAAGGGAAAAGAAATGTCAAAAGAAAGATAGGAAAGGGGAAGGGGGAAAGGAGGAAAAGGAGGAGGAGGAGGGGGGGGGAGGAGGGGGAGGAAAATTTAATAGAATTTCCCCAGCGCCTTTGTCCCTCCATCTTAAACCAAAACAAACTTTGAAACAAGAAAATATCCCCTTTTTTGTGTGGAAGGGGAACGGGGGGGGGGGGGGGTTAGGGGAGGGGGATTTTGGGGGTGTTTGGGTTTTTGGTTTGTGGTTGGGGACTGTGTGTGGTTGTGGTTGTGGTGTGTGTGTGTGTGTGTGTGATGTGTGTGTTTGTTGTATGTGGGATGTGGTTTTTGTGTTGTGGGTTTGGTGGGGCTGGTGTGTGTTTTTGTGTTTGGTGTGCTTTGTGGTGTGTGACTGGTGGTGTGTGGTGTGTGTGTGGGGTGTGTTTTGTGTGTGTGTGTGGTGTTTTGGTGTGTGTTGTGTGTGTGGTTGTGTGTGTGTGGGGTGTGTGTTTTTGGGGTGTGTGTGGTGTGTGTGTGGGGTTTTTGGTGGTTTTGGTGTGGTTGTGTGTGTGTGTGTTGGTTCAAAGATTCCCATACAAATTTTTATCCCCTTTCCCCAAATTCCTTTTTTTTCTTCTTTTCGTCGGGAATAAGTTTACCCTAAATAAAGACCACTCTTATGCCTTCGTATTATCGTGTTTGCATTTTTAAACCCCTTAAAACGCCATGTCTTTCCCTTTGGGCTATAAAAAAATTGTCTGTTGTCGGCCATAAAATTACGAAAATCACTAAAAAACCCATTAGCTATGGAAAAGGGATCTAAACACTGAGGACCACCTGAGGTGGTCCTTCCCCTGGGAACCACCCTAAATTACGGCATACGTAAGTATTGTTTATATTCACAAAAAAATCGTCAAATGGTACCTAAATTAAAAGGGAAACACTTGGGGGCCTCGGGGGTTTAAATTACAACCCAACTCAGTTCTTTTGTCTTTTCTTTACAACAACAACTTCCATTTCTCTTTAAAATCGGGAAGTTGATTGTGTTTTTTCTTTTTTTCTTTATTTTTGTCACCTATGCATTTTATCTAAAACCCCTTACTTAGTTTTGGGAAATCTCTTATGGTCATATTTTTTTATTTCATTTCTTTTTCATTTTTTCCTTCGCCACTTGTATTCATGGCAAAAGGAAGGTGTGGTGGGGTGGTGGTGTGGGGGTGGTGGGTGTGGTTTGGTGGGGGTGGGGGGGTGGTGGTGTGGGGGTTTGGTGGGGTGGGGGTGGGGTGTGTGGTGTGGTGGTGTGGTGTGGTTTTTTTGGGGGGTGGGGGTGTGGTGTGTGGTGGGGTGTGGGGGTGGTGGGGGTGTCGCCACGACCAACGATGTTTTAGGCACGTTTTCCAAAAATTGGGGATTTTGCAGCCAGAAAATAATTTTTTTTTTATTTTCATATTACTAAAAATGATCTCAGTAAAAATATGTATAAACAGTTTTTAATATTTTTTGTTTTGTTTTTTAAAGTAATTTTCCCGTGATGACTATTTGTGGAGATAAATCTTTTTGCATGCATTTACGGGTAAAAAAGGTTACTAGGAAAAATTGCGTTTAAAACCCAAAATATGGGAAAAACAAAGACCAGATTCGATCAACTCAAAGAACCACTATAAAATTTCCCAAAAAATCGGGTGTATTTATTTTTCCCCAATATCTGAAGGCAAAGGGCCCGGAAAATTTCTTTAAAAATCACATTTTCATTATTACTCGGAACCAAAAACAAAAGGACAAACGGCATTAAACAAAAAAAAGTGCAGCTCTTGAGATCGTCCCAGGGGTATACCGGGGGAATTTAAAAATACATGTAAAAAAAACCCCAAATCTATGTTTTCGAAAATTTAAAACAAAAAAATCCTAAAAAAATTTGACATTGGACAAACATGTGCATTGGGTTATTTTGGAAACTAACAAAATTTTTTGTGTCATATTTTTTCTTAGGTAAATTTTTTTCGTAAAAAATCCCAAAAACCCAAATGACCCAAAATTTTGAGGAATTTTTGCAGCCAGAATATGATTTTTTCTATTTGAATATTACGTAAAAATGAATTCTGTAAAAATTGTTAAATTTAGGTTTTTTAAAAATTGTTTTCATGAAATATTCCAGTGATTATATTTTGGAGGTAAATCTTTTTTTGTAGCATATACCTGTAAGAAAGGTGGGGGGGGGCTGGGGGGGAGTGGGGGTGTGTGGGGGTGGGGGGTGGGGGGGGGGGTGTGGGGGTGGGGGGGGGGGTGGTGGGTAGGGGCGTTGGGGGGGTGGTGTGGGGGTGGGGGGTGTGGGGTGGGGGTGGTGGTGGGGGGGTGTGGTGGTGGTGTGGGGGGGGTGGTGGTGGTGTGGGGGGGGTGGTGGTGTGGGGGTGGTGGTGGTGGGTGGGGGTGGTGGTTGGTGGTGGGGGGTGGGGGTGGTGTGGGGTGGGGGGGTGTGGTGGTGGGGTGGTGGGGGTGGGGGGTGGGGGTGGTGGTGGGGGTGGTGGGGTTGGGGGTGGTGGGGGTGGTGGGGTGGTGGGGGGGTGGGGGGGGGTGGGGGGTGGGGGGGTGGTGGTGTGGGGGGTGGTGGTGGTGGTGGTGGGGGGGGGGTGGTGGGGTGGGGTTTTGGTGGAGGAACAACAAAGTTAGCAAAATGTAAACTAAAAGGGATTTGTTCTTTCCCTTTCGTGGGTGACGGATTTAAGGGGGTGGGTTTTTCAACTGTTTTTCTTTTTTTTTTTTCTTTTTTCTTTCTTTCTTCTATTTTTTTTTCTTGTTTTCTTTTTTCTATTATTCTATTCTACTATTTATTTTTTATTTTATTTATATTTCATATTTTTGGTTGAGGTTTTAGGGAAAAATGTATTTTCTTTACTTGTCTTCTTTCTTTTTTTTCTTTTTCTTTTTTTTCCCATCCCTTGGTTTTTTGGGTATCCTTCCATCGTTTTTTCCAAAACCAAATCTGGCATAAAAAAAATATAACCTTTTACGAAAACCGGGTTCGTATGATAAAATTGACCTTATATATTAATTTCTTCCTATTTTTCCCTTGTTTTCTTCATGTATTATGATTGCATTTTGTATGTTTGTATCTATATTAGAAAACCTTGTTTATTTAAGTTTTAGATGTGGTAAACTTTAAAAACTTACGTGATAAAATCTTGTGGTTGAGGTAACAGTGTTTAGAAAAAAAAAATGGCTAAAAACACATAAAACACGTCTTTTGGGGGTGATAAAAAATTTTTTTTTTAGGCAAATAGTGAAGGGAAAGAAGAAATGGCTAAATAATGAAAACACAGCCCTTTGGGAAATACAACTTTTGGGGGTTTGGGAAAAGGGTAAGGAAAAAAGAAATTGACAAAATACAGAAACACAGTCGTTTGGAAAATACAACATTTTAGTGGTTTAGGCAAATAGTAAAGGAAGAAAAATTACTAAAATACATGAAAAACACATCGTTTGGTGATAAACTTTTTTTGTGGTTTAGGCAAAGGGTGAAAAAAAAAAAAAAAAATGGACTAAAATACATGAAAAAAACAGTCTTTTGGATAATACAACTTTTAGTGGTTTAGGAAAATGAGTGAAAAAAGAAAAAATGACTAAAATACATAAACACAGTCTTTTGGATGTAAACATTTTAGGGGTTTTTTAGGAAACGAGTAAGGAAGAAGAAAGGACAAAAACTGAAACACAGTCTTTTGGGTAAACCATTTTATTTTTTTGGGGCAAAGGGTAAAGGAAGAAAAAAGGGACTAAAAAATGAAAACAAGTCTTTTTGGGTAATCAACATTTAGGGGTTTTTAGGACAAGAGTAAAAAGGAAGAAGAAAATGGGGAAAAATACTAAAACACAGTCATTTAAACACACGTAACGAAAAGTAAACCTTTTTTTTTCTCCTTTTCAAGTTTTAAAGGTCAATGAAGGGTGTAATTTTTTCCTTTAGCATTCCCCCTCTCACCCCACCCTCATTCCACCTTCCCTCCACCATTCCACTTCCACCTCCCCCACAGGAAGGGAAAAACAAAACAAAAAGGAATCAAAAAAGAAAAAACAAACGGGGAGACAAAATAATAAACATTCTCTTCTTCTCTTCCCTCTCTCTCTCTCTCTCTCTCTCTTCCCCGCTTTTCTCTCTTCTCCCTCTCTCTCCCTCTCTTTTCTCGTCCTCTTCTCTCTCTCTCTCTCTCTCTCTCTCTCCTCCTCTCTCTCTTCTCCCCTCTCTCTCTCTTCTCTCTCTCTCGCTTTTTTTATTTTTTTTTTTATTTTTTATTTTAAACAACTTACTCATGGGTTCATGGGGCTACAAAATTTATAAGGAAATCTCTCTTTTTCCCTCTCTCTCCCCCTCTCCCTCTCTCTCTCTCTCTCCTTTTCTCTCTCTCTCCTCCTTTTCCTCCTCTCTCTCTCTCTCCTCTCTCCTTTTCCCGCTTTTTTTTTTTTTTATTTATTTTTTTTTTAAACAATTACATCTGGTTGACATGGGCCAAATTGATAAGGAAAATTCTCTCCCCTCTCTCCCCCCTTTTCCCTTTCTCTCTCTTCTCTCTTTTCTTTTCTCTCTCCTTTTCTCTTCTCTTCCCCTCCTCTCTCTCCTCTCCTCCTTCGCCGCTAACAAACAACAACAATGCAAATATACTTAATAATTCTGGGGGTTTTCATAAGGGGAAACTTTTCCTGTTTAGCTTTTTTTTGTGTTTTTCTCTCAGGTTTTTTTGTTGTTTGGAATAAACTGCTGTTTTTTAAAATATGAAGTGTTATGATGAGATGGGGGTGGTGGTGGTGGGGGTGGTGGGGGTGGTGGGGTGGTGGTGGTTGGTGTAGTGGTATGGGTTTGGTGGTGTGGTGGGGTGGTGGTAGTGGGGTTGTGGGGGTGGGGTGGGTTTTGGTTTGGATAAGAATTAAAAAAACATGCTAGAAAAATTTTAAATTTTGCTAATGTTTGGGCCAAATTAAATATCCCTTGCAATTTTGCTAATCCCTGTACAGATAGATTCAAGGGAGTATTATCAAGGTGACACGTTTCCTTTTTTTGTGGAAAAACTTTTTGGTTTTTTAGTAAATTTGCATTAAGTTACCCCTGGCATTGTAATTACCCCGTTGCATTGAATTTCCCCTTGCCTGTAAGTTACCCCCCGCACTGTAATTTTCCCCTTGCATTGTAAATTTCCCGTTGCACTGTAACTCCCCGTTGCTTGTAAATTACCCCTTGCACTGTAAGTTGCCCCCTTTCATTGTAATTACCCCGTTGCCTGTAAGTTACCCCGTTGCATTTAAGTTCCCCCTTGCACTGTAGTTACCCCCTTTTCATTTTTAGTTACCCCGTTGCCTGTAACTGCCCCGTTGCTTGTAATTAAACCCCCTTCACTGAATTACCCCGTTGCCTGTAAGTTACCCCATTAACTGTAAGTTACCCCGTTTTCCTGTAAGTTACCCGTTGCACTGTTAGTTCCCCGTTGCTTTTAATTTCCCCCTTGCATTTTAATTACCCCGTTGCATTGTAAATTACCCCTTGCATTGTAAGTACCCCGTTGCACTGTAAGTTACCCCCCTTAACTTAAGTTACCCCGTTGCACTGTAATTTTCCCCGTTTCACTGTTAGTTGCCCTTCATTTAATTTTCCCCGTTGCATTAAATTACCCCATTGCTTTAAATTCCCCCCCTTGCATTTGTTACCCCGTTGCACGTAATTACCCCGTTGCTTGTAAGTTACCCCGTTCCTGTAAGTTGCCCCCGTTCTTGTAAATTTCCCGTTGCATTGTAAGCCCCGTTGCATTTAAGTTACCCTGTTCATTGTAAATTACCCTGTTGCCTGTAGTTACCCCGTTTTCTTGTAAATTACCCCGTTGCTTGTAATTACCCGTTGCTTGTAAATTACCCTGTTGCACTGTAAATTACCCCCGTTTCATTGTAATTACCCCGGCATTGTAAGTTACCCGTTGCATTTTAAGTTCCCCGTTGCATTGTAAGTTACCCCATTGCTTGAAATTTTACCCCCTTTCATTGTAGTTGCCCTTTGCTTGTAAAATTCCCCTTGCATTGTAATTTCCCCGTTGCATTGTAATTTTCCCCCTTTTCTTGTAAGTTACCCCGTTGCATTTAAATTGCCCCTTGCATTGTAAGTTACCCCCCCTTGCCTGTAAGTTACCCCTGTATTGTAATTAACCCCGTTGCATTTAAGCTACCCCGTTGCTTGTAAGTTACCCCGTTGCACTGTAATTACCCCGTTGCTTGTAGTTACCCCGTTGCATTGTAAGTTACCCCGTTCATTGTAAGTTTCCCCGTTGCATTTTAAAATTGCCCCGTTGCTTGTAAATTACCCCGTTTTCACTGTAATTTTCCCCGTTTTTATTGTAAGTTACCCCGTTGCTTGTAATTACCCCCCTTGCACTGTAAGTTACCCCGTTTCATTGTAAGTTACCCCTTCTTGTAAGCTACCCCGTTGCATTGTAACCTACCCCCACCCCTTTCATGTAGTTACCCCCTTGCTTGTAAGTTTACCCCGTTTTATTTTAAATTACCCCGTTGCTTTTAATTACCCCTTTTCTTGTAAGTTACCCCTTGCAAAATGTAAAACCCCCCTTGCCTTTAAGTTCCAGTTCATTGTAGTTACCCCTTGCCTTAATTTTCCCGTTGCGTTGTATTACCCCTTTTCCTGTAGTTACCCCCTTGCATTTTTAATTTATCCTGTGGCATGTGCTGTGGGTTTGAGTTTCCCCGGGATTTTTAGTTTCCCCATTTACTTAAGGGCTGTTTGAATTACCTATTTATCTAAGGACAGTTTCAGTTATCTATTTATCTAAGGGCAATTTCAGTTATCTATTTATCTAAGGGCAGTTTCAGTTATCTATTTATCTAAGGGCAGTTTGAGTCACCTATTTATCTAAGGACAGTTTTAGTTACCTATTTACCTAAGGGCTAGTTTAGAGGTACCTATTTGCCTAAGGCTAGTTGTGAGTTACCTATTTACACGCTGAATTTCCTATGGGCTAATCGTGAAGGGTTTTTTATAATTATATATATATTATATAATTATATTTTATATATATATATATTATATTAAAATATAATATTATACTACCCCAAAACCGCCCTCCGGGCGACTTTTTGGCTACTCCCCGCGGAGGGCTATTGGTGGGCCTGCGGCCCACCCCTGTGTTTGGGGGGCCAAAGGGCCGACCAACCAGACTCTCCAGATAGCCCCTTCACTTTCCTAAATCATGGATGTAGAAATGTTGTATTTAAAGCCAACCCTTCACTCACCCATTACCCTCCCCCCCACCCCTCACTCCCCCCTTCCCATAAACCCCCCCCCATTCACTCCCTCATTACCCATCACCAC
>JACEEZ010018287.1:27500-43510 GCA_016584305.1 Chionoecetes opilio
AAATATATACTTTAAAAATGAACTGAACAATTGTGTATAAGGGGACGGTTTTTAAATAATTGTTGTTCTATGTAATATTCCCAGTGATTAAAAATTTGTGGAGGAAAGAATTTTTTTGTAGCATATACTGTAAAAAAAGGTGGGGGGGGGGCTGGGGGGGAGGGGGGGGGTTTGTAGGGGGGTTGTGGGGGGGGGGTGGGGGTGGTGGTGGGGGTGGTGGGGGTTTGGTTTGGGGGTTGGGGGGGTGGTGGTGGGGTGGGGGTTGGGGGGTGGGGTGGGGTGGGGGGTGGTGGTGGGGTGGGGGTGGGGTGGTGGTGGTGGGGGGGGGGGGGGGTGGTGGGGGGGTGGGGGGGGGGGGGGTTGGTGGTGGTGGTGGGGTGGGTTGGTGGGGGGGGTGGTGGTGGGGGGTGGGGGGTTGGTGGTGGGGGGGTGGTGGTGGTGGTGGTGGTGGGGGGGGGGGTTGGTGGTGGTGGTGGTGGTGGGGGTTGGTGGTATTGGTGGAGGAACAAAAAAAATTTAAAGCCAAAATTTGGGGAAAACTAAAAGGGTTTTGTTTTTTCCCCTTTTCGGGGAGGGGACCCCGATTTAGAGGTTGGGGGGGTTTTCCCAACTGTTTTTTTCTTTTTTTTTTTTTCTTTCTTTTTCTATTCTATCTATTTTTATCTTCTTGCTTTTTTAAATTTCTATCTATTCTATTCTATCATTTATTTTTATCTTATTTATTTTTATTTTTTTTGGGTTTGAGGTTTTTTATGGACAAGTGTATTTTTTTTTACTTGTCTTCTTTCTTTTTTTTTTTCTCTTTTTTCACCCTTTGGTTTTGGTTTGGATCCTTCCATCGTTTTTTCCAAAAAAACCAAAAAATTCTGGCATGAAAAAAAAAATAATTTTTTCAAAAAACCTGGTCGTATGATAAAATTTTGACCTTATATATTAAATTTTCTTCCAAAATTCTTCCTTTTTTTTTCCCTTCATGTTTTTAAAAAAAATGTTTGCATGTAGTATGTGTATGTATCTTATTATGAAAACCCTTTTTTTATTTAAGTATTAGTGATGGTAAACATTTAAAATTTACGTAAATAAAAATCTTGTGGTTGAGGTTTAACAGTGTGTAGAAAAAAAAAAATGGACAAAAAAAAACATGAAAACACAGTCGTTTGGGTGTTTACAAAATTTTTGTCGTTTAGGCAAATGAGTGAAGGAAGAAAAAAATTAAATAAAATACATAAAAACACAGTCGGGGTTTTTTGGGGTGATAAAAAAAATTTTTTTGGGGTTCCTTTTAAGGGAAAAAGAGTGAAGGAAGAAGAAAGGACAAAATACATAAAAACACAGTCGTTTGGGGGAAAATACAACTTTTTAGGGGTTTAGGAAAGGAGGGGAAGGAAGAAGAAATGGACAAAAAATACATAAAAACACGGGCGTTTGGGAAATTTAAAAACCTTTTTAGGGGTTTTAGGCAAAGAGGAAGGAAGAAGAAATGGACAAAAAAAATCATAAAAAACACAGTATTTCAACCACTTTAAAAAAAGTAACCTTATTTTTTTCTCCTTTTAAATTTTTTAAAGTCAAAAAAAGGGTGTGAATTTTTCCTTGATAGCATTCCTCCCTCTAAACCCCCACCCTTTTCCCACCCCCCCACCATTCCATTTCCCCCTTCCACCCTCATTCCCCCGGGCGGGAAAAGGAATAACAAAAAAAAAAGGAAATCAAAAAAGGGAAAATTTAAAAAACGGCAGACAAAATAAAATAAGCAGTCTCTCTCTCTCTCTCTCTCTATCTCTCTCTCTCTCTCTCCTCTCTCTCTCTCTCTCTCTCCCCCCCCGGCTTTTTTTATTTTTTTTTATTTTTTTTTTTAAACAACTTACATAAAGGGTTGGGCATGGGGCTACAAATTGAAAAGGAAAATTTTCCCCTCTCTCTCTCTCTTCTCTCCTTCTCTCTCTCTCTCTCTCTCCTCTCTCTCTCTCTATCTCTTCTCCCCCCCCCCCCCCCGAAATAACAAAACAACAAAAAAATTTGCAAATATATTTAAAAAAATTCTGGGGTTTTTCAAAAAGGGGTAAATTTCCGTTTAGCTTTTCTTGTTTTGTTCTTTTTAGAGTTTTTAGATTTTTTTGGGAATATAAGCTGCTTTTGGAAGATGATGATAGTGTTTAAATAAAGGGGGGGGTGGTGGGGTGGGGGGTGGTGGGGGGGTGGTGGTGGTTGGTGGGTGGTGGTGGGGGGGGGGGGGGGGTGGTTTGGGTGGTTTAAAAAAAGGGGTGGTGTTTTGGGGGTTGGGTTGGGTTTGGGAATTAGAAAACCCCGAATTTAAAAAAAAACCATGAAAGGGAAAAAAATGAAATTTTCGGGTAAAGTTTTTTTTTTTTGATATCCCCTTTGGGGTTTTGGGTAATTTTTTAAAGGGTAGTTAAATTGTAATTCCCCCGGGGAAATTTTCCCCCTTTTTTGTAATTTCCCCTTTGTGGTTTTGAGTAATTGTTGCTTTTAAAGTTCCCGTTGCATGTAAGTTACCCCGTTGCATTGTAATTTAAACCCCTTTTGCATTGTAAGTTCCCCTTTGCATTGTAATTTACCCCTTTGCACGGTAAGTTCCCCCTTTGCATTGTAAGTTCCCGGGTTCCCAGGGAAAAGTTACCCCGTTGCATTGTAAGTTACCCCGTTGCATTGTAAGTTCCCCTTTGGGAATTGTAATTTAAACCCCGTTGCACTTTTAAGAAACCCCCTTTGCATTGAAGGGCCCCCGTTGCATTGTAAGTTCCCCTTTGCTTTTGTAATTTCCCCCGTTGAAATTTTTTAATTTTCCCCCTTTGTTTTTGAAAGGGTTACCCCAAAAAACTGTAATTCCCCCGTTGCATTTAAGTTCCCCCCGTTGCACGGGTTAAGTTCCCCCGGGTTCCCATTGTAATTTACCCCGTTGCATTGTAAGTTACCCCTTTGCATTGTAATTTTCCCCCTTAAATTGAAAAGTTCCCCTTTTGGCACTGAAAGGGTACCCCGTTGCATTTTTAGTTCCCCTTGCATTGAAAGGGTTCCCCGTTGCATTGAAAGGTTCCCCCTTTTCTTTTTTTTTTGTTTACCCCCATTTGAATTTCCCCCGGGTGCATTGAAATTTACCCCTTGAAATTGTAAGTTCCCCCGTTGCATTGAAAATTTACCCCGTTGCATTTTTTAAGTTCCCCCTTTGCATTGTAATTTTCCCCCTTTTTCCCTTGTAAGTTCCCCGTTGCATTGAAAAATTAAACCCCTTTTGCTTTTGTAAGTTACCCCGTTGCATTGAAAGGGTTACCCCTTTTTGCATTGTAAGTTCCCTTTTGGCATGTAAGTTACCCCTTTGCATTGTAATTTACCCCGTTGCATTGAAAATTTTCCCCCCTTTGGGCATTTTTAAGTTCCCCCTTTTTGCATTTAAGTTACCCCTTTGCATTGTAATTTAAACCCCTTTGCATTGAAAAGCCCCCTGTTCCCTTGTAAGTTACCCCGGGCATTTTTAATTTGGCCCCGTTGCATTGTAATTTTACCCCTTTTGTTTGAAATTTACCCCGTTGCATTGTAATTTGCCCCGTTCCCTTTGAAAGTTACCCCGTTGCACTGTAAGTTACCCCTTTTGTATTGAAAGGGTTAAACCCCGTTGCATTGTAAGCTACCCCGTTGCTTTGTAAGTTCCCCCCCCCTTGCACGTAATTTACCCCTTTGCATTGTAAGTTACCCCGTTGCTTTGTAAGTTCCCCCGTTGCATTGTAATTTAAACCC
Source organism: Chionoecetes opilio (assembly GCA_016584305.1). Classification (NCBI taxonomy): domain Eukaryota; kingdom Metazoa; phylum Arthropoda; class Malacostraca; order Decapoda; family Majidae; genus Chionoecetes; species Chionoecetes opilio. The sequence goes on from JACEEZ010018287.1 coordinate 31,257, forward strand.
CGTTGCATTGTAATTTCCCCCGTTGCATTGTAATTTCCCCCGTTGCACTGTAAGTTCCCCCGGTTGTTTTTGTAAGTTACCCCGTTGAAATTGAAAAGGACCCCGTTGAAACTGTAATTTACCCCGTTTGATTGTAATTTTCCCCCGGGGAATTGAAAGCTTACCCCGTTGCTTTTGAAGTTCCCCCGTTCCCACTGAAAGGGTTACCCCTTTGCATTTTTAAGTTACCCCGTTGCATTGTAATTCCCCCGTTGCACGTAATTTTCCCCCTTTGCATTGAATTTAAACCCGTTGCATTGTAAGTTACCCCTTTTTGCTTGTAATTTACCCCTTTTCTTTGAAAGGGTTACCCCGTTGCTTTGGGAATTTCCCCCGTTGCATTGAAAAATTTTCCCCCTTTGCACTGTAAGTTACCCCTTTGCCACTGTAAGTTCCCCAGTTGCATTGAAAGGGTACCCCTTTCACGTAAGTTCCCCCCCGTTGCGTTGTAAGTTCCCCCTTTGCACGGTAATTTACCCCTTTTGCATTGTAATTTATCCGGGGCGATGTGACATGTGGCTTTGATTTACCCCGGGGCAGTTTGAGTTACCTATTTATTTAAGGGCTTTTTGGAATTACCTATTTTTTAAAGGGAAACATTTTTCATTTATCATTTATCTAAGGGAAATTTTCATTTATCATTTATCAAAGGGGCCCAGTTTCATTTTATCATTTATCAAGGGGCATTTTGATCACCTATTTACTAAGGACGGGTTTATTTTAAAACCTATTTACCTAAGGGCTAGTTTAGAGGTACCTATTTGTTAAGGTATTTTGTGATTTAAACCTATTTACACGCTGAATTTCCTATAGGACTAATGCGGGGAAGGGGTTTTTTTTATATTTTATTTTATATATTTTATATATATAAATTAATATATATATATATAACATATATTTTAATAATAATTTTTAATAATTATATATAAAACTACCCCCCAAAAGCCGCCCTCCGGGGGGGACTTTTTGGCTAGCCCCTGCGGAGGGCTAGTTGGGGGGGCCGGGCCCCACCCATGTTTTTGGGGGCCCGAAGGCCAAAAAAAAACACGGGAATTCCCAGATAGCCCCTTCTAGTTTTCCCCTGAAAACCCTGGTTTGTAAAAAATGTAGTATTAAAACCCCCAAAACCCCCCATTCCCCCCCCCAACCCCAACCCTTTCCACCCCCCCCACCCAAACTTCCCACCCACCCTTTTTACCCCAATTAAAACCCCCACCCAAAAAACACCACTCAAAATTTTCCCCCACACACCCAAAAAAACCCAAACCCTTTAACTCACCCCTCAAACCCCTTCCCAACTCACCCTTTCCCCACCCAAACCCCCCACCCTTAAAACCAAACCCCAATTACCCATCACCCCCCACCCATTCACTCACCCTTTCCCCATCCCCACACACCCATTAAACTCCCCCCAAAATTTCCATCACCCCCCAAACCCAAAATTCACTCCCCCTTTCCCCATCCCCACACCCCATTCACTCAGCTTTATCCATCCCCCCCCATTTTTTCCCTCGCCCATCCCCCCATCCCCCCCCCCCCCCCTTTTCCACTAAACCCCCACCCACCCTACACCCTTACCCACCCCCAAAACCCCTTTAAATCACCCTTTCCCCTTTCCCCTACATAAAGGGTTTCCTAAATTCTCGAAAACCCACTTTTTTAAAAATTCTCGCTAATAGGCTGCTAAAAAAAGAAAAAAAAAGTGATCGGATCATTCAAAGTGGGTTTTAAAAAACCTTTCCCCCGGGTAAACCTGGCCCAAAAAACTGTGCCATATGTGGGATTCCCCACGGGGGGCGGGGAAACCTATACCACACACACAACAAAACACCCCAACCAACACACAACAAACACACACCCCACACAACAACACACCCCAAAGAAAAAATTTTTTTAAAATTTATATTTTTATATATTATATAATAATATATTTTATTTTTTTTTTTTTTTTTTTTTTTTTTTTTAAAATTTACGTTTCAGCCTTTTGCCCCTGTAGGCTTTTATTTTTCCTTTTTGGGGTTTTTTTTTGTATAGGTAAAAAAATTTAAAAGGGGGGAGGGTGCAAGTATTAGGAAACCGGAAGTGTTTTGGGAAAGGTGCTGGGGGGGAAGTAGATTTTCCCCCCTTTTCCCCTCTTTTCTCTCCTCTCTTCTTTTCCCCTCTCTCTCTCTCTTTCCTCTCTCTCTCCTTTCTCTTTCTCCCCCCTTTGCCCCCTTCTTTTCCTTTCCCTTTCCCCCCCCTTTTTGTCCTCCCTCTAAACAAAAATAAACCCCACGCCCAAAAGCAGAGGAAAAAGAAAAGAAAAAGAAAAGGGGAAGAGGGGGGAGAGGAGAAACGAAAAGAGGGGAGAGAGAGGAAGAGAAAAGAGAGAGAGGAGAGAGAAAAGAGAGAGAGAAGGGGAGGGGAGAAGAGGAGAGTTGGGAAGGAAAAAAAAAAAAAAACAGACAGTGGGGCGTGTAACAAAATGAAAACAAACCCCACACACACACCCCAAAACACACACAACAACACACACACAAACAAAAACTCCGTGGGTTGGGGGTTAGCACGCTCGGTTCAAAACCCGGGAAAAAGCCTTTGGGTTCGATCCCCCGGGCGGAGCGGAAAACAGGTGGGCTTTTTTCCTTTAAAAAACCCAAGCCCCGGGCACCCGGGCAGTGAAGGGGGTACCGGGTGTTGGGCGGGGTTTGGGACCTGCTCCCCGGGGGTTGGTGGTTTCCCGGCCCCCAAAAATAAGCACTAAGGTGAATGAAAAAAAAAAAAAAAATTTTATTTTGGAGGGGCCTTTCCGAGCTTTGCTCGGGGCCCCCTGTAAAATAAAATTTAGTAAATTTACACACCCCCAACACCCCACACACACACACACACCACACACAAAACACACACACACCCCCACACACACACACAAAAAGGATATGAATGACGAATAAAATTTAATAAGTAAAACCCCCAAACTACGAAAAAACGAAATGAAAAATTGCCAAATTGATGTACGATTTAAAACAAACCCAAAAAAAATATACAAGTTGTTTAATCTTTGAATAAACCTAAAAAATATAAAAAAAAAATTCAATTCTATATATAAAAAAATTTTAAATTTACATGTTTTTGGGAGAGAGAAAAGGAGAGAGAGAGAGAAAAGAGGAAAAGAAAACGAGGGGGAGAGAAAAGGAGAGAGGAGAGAGAGATGAGAGAGGAGAAAAAGAGAGGAAAAAAGAGAGAAAAAGGAGGAGAGAGAGAGAGGCGAGAGGGGGGGGGGGAGAAAAAGAAAAGGGGAGGGGAGAGAGAGAAAAAGGAGAGGAGAGAAAAGAGGGAGGAGAGAGAGGGAGAGAGAGAGGGAGGGGAGAGGAGAAAAGAGAAGAGAGAGAGAGAGGAGTTTAAAAAAATTTAAAATAAAGAGAAAAGAAACAGCAACTTTTTTTTGAAGAGATTAAAAAAAGATAAGTATTTATATTTTTTTTTTAGTTTTCCCCATACGGGTTTCTTCGAAATTTTCTTAAAGGGCCCAATAATGAGCCAAGCCGAAGGGACCACAGTGTAAATTTTGGGGAGGATAGATAGATGTGTAGATAGATAGATAGAAAAGATAGATAGATAGATAAAAATAAGATAAAATACAGGTGAAAAAATCCGATAGAAAAATTCCCCCAAAACACTGCATTTTTAAAAGGGGCCAAAAGGGGCCCAAAGTTTGAGAGAGGAGAGAGGAGGGAAGAGAGACGAGAGAGGAGGGGGGAGGGGGGAGAAAAGAGAGAGAACCGGGGAAAAGAGAAGAGGGGGAAGAGAGAGAGAGGAGAGACGAGAGAGAGGAGAAAAAGGGGAAGAGGGGAGAGAGAGAGGAAATTCCCAAAAGGAAATTTCACTTTTTAAATTTCGCAAAAAAAAGAAGAATCTTTTTTGGGTAAATTTCCCCACTGGAAGATAAAGGGGAAAGATGGGGGGGAAGGGGAAGGGAAGGAGATGGGATAAGAAAAAAAAGGGGAGGGAAAAGAGGAAGCGAAAGGAAGGGAGGGAAAAGAGGAAGGAAAGGAAGGGATGGAAGAGGAAGGGAAAGGAAGGGATGGAAGAGGAAGTAAAAGGGAAAGGGGATGGAAGGGGAAAGGGGAAAAGGGAAAGGGTTTGGAAAAGGAAGTAAAAGGAAGGGATGGAAGGGAAGGGAAAGGAAGGGATGGAAGAGGAAGGGAAAAAAGGGGATGGAAGGGGAAAGGGGGAAAGGGAAAGGGGATGGAAGAGGGGGGGGAAAGGGAAAGGGGAGGAAAGGGAGGAAGTGAAAGGAAGGGATGGAAGGGGAAAGGGGAAAAGGGAAAGGGGGAGGAAGAAAAAGGGAAAAGGGAAAAGGGATGGAAGGGGAAAGGGGAAAGGAAGGGTGGAAGGGGAAAGGGGAAAGGGGGGGGATGGAAGAGGAAGTAAAAGGGAAAAGGGAGGAAGGGGGGGGAAAAGGAAGGGATGGAAGAGGAAGTGAAAGGAAGGGATGGAAGGGGAAAGGGGAAAAAGGAAGGATGGAACGAAAGGGGAAAGGAAGGGAGGAAAGGGGAAAAGGGAAAAAGGAAAGGGGAGGAAGGGAATTTAAAAGGGAAAAGGGATGGAAGGGGAAAGGGGAAAAGGGGAAGGGGATGGAAGGGGAAAGGGGGAAAGGAAGGGAGGGAAGGGGAAAGGGGAAAAGGGAAGGGATGGAAGAAAAGGGGGGAAAGGAAGGGAGGAAAAGAGGAAGGGAAAAGGAAGGGGGGGGAAAAGAGGAAAAAAAAGGGAAAAGGGAGGGAAAAGAGGAAGGGAAAGGAAGGGATGGAAGGGGGAAAGAGAATAATAGGGAAGGGAGGAAGAGGAAGCAAAGGGGAAGGGAGAAAGAGGAAGGGAAAGGAAGGGATGGAAGAGGAAAAAAAAGGGAAAGGGATGGAAGGGGAAAGGGGAAAGGGAAAGGGGGAGGGAAAAGGGGAAGGGGAAAAGGGAAAGGGGGATGGAAGAAAAAGGGGGAAAGGAAGGGAGGAAAGATAAATATAAAAAACAGGAAAAGGTTTAAGGGTTTTTTGGGCCCCATAAAAAAATGTTTCGATAGTTTTTGATCTTTCAACTATCTTTTTTTTCTTTCTTATTCCCCCGGGCCCTTTCTTCCTCCCCCTTCTTCCCCCTTTTTCCTCTTTTTCCCCCCCCCTTTCTCCACCCTTTTTCTTTTTCCCTCTTTTCCTTCCTTCCCCCCTTTTTTTTCCTTTCCCCCTTTTTCCCTTTCCTTCCTCCCAAAAAAAATTGTTGTTTCCCTTTTCTTTTTCCTTCCTTTTCCCTCTAACTCCCCTCTCTCTCTTTTCTCTCTCTCTCTCTCTCTTTTCTCTCTGTCTCTCTCTTTTCTCTCTCTCTCTCCCCTCTCTTCTCCTCTCTCTCCTCTCCCCTTTTCTCTCTCTCTCTCTCTCTCTCTCTTCTCTCTCTCTCCCCTCTCTTCTCTTCTCTCTCTCCTGTTTTTTCTTACTACTTGTTTTCCCCTTAAACCCTTTTTCGTTTTCCCTTTAAAGTTCCTATTCTTGTTTTCTCATTCTTTACCCTTTTTTGGGATTTTTTTTCTTTTGTATTCCTTTCCTCGTTTATCTTTTTTCTTGTTTTATTTTTGTATTTTGCTTTTGGCTCCTTTTTCCCCTTCTTTTTACTGCTTTTTTCTTTCGCCTTCTTTCCTTTTTTCATTTCTTTTTTTTCACATTTGTTTTTTTTTTTCATTAAACCACCCTTTTTTTTCTTGTTTTTGATTGGGTTTCGATTTTTATTTACTCTCAACTTATTTTTTTAATAGTATTTCTTTGGTTTTTTTTTAGGAAATTTTTTTTACCCCTCTTTTTATTCACCCATTTTTTTACTGTTTTTTCATTTTTTTCCCCTTTCCCTTTTCCTTTTCTCTCTCTCTCTTTCCCCTCTCTCTCTTTTCTCTCTCTCTAAAATATATATATATATATATATAAAATATTAAAATAATATTTTATTCCCTTCATGTTAATCGCTTTACGTAATCCATTATTTTTTTGGTGTATGATTTTTCCCTTTTTTCTTTTTGCTTATAATCGCCCTTTTATTTTTCATCTAATTTCCTTTTCCTTTTTCCCTTTTCCTTTTTCCTTCTCTTCTCTTTTTCATTTTCATCTTTATGTCCCCACCCTTTTATTTATCTTTTTCCTTCTCACCCAATTCCCTTTATTTTCTATTATCTATCTAATCTATCTATCTATCTATCTTTTCTATTTTCTTTCCTATCCCATCTTCTTTTTGCCTTTTTCTTTCCTCCATACTTTATATACTTATAATTTTCTTTCCATTCTATTTTTTTGTTTTTGACTTTCACCCTTTTATCTTCCATTTTCATATTCTCCCCTTACTGTTTTTTTTCCTCAGCTTTCCACAACCCCATTAAAATTTCTTCGTTTTTTAAAAACTTTCCTTCGTTAACCCCCCGCCAAAAGAAGGGTTGGGGGGGTTTATGGTTTTTCCCCCATCTGTCTGTCTGTTTGGGCTGTCGTCTGTCTGTCTGTTTTTAGTTTTACAGGATTCCCCGAAAAAATTACCCAAAAAGATTTTGGGCCCAAACTCAGTAAAATTTAAGTTATTTGGGATAAGGAAGAAATTATTTAATTTTTGGGTGAAAAACATTGAAAATTGTTTTCCATGGGCAAAAAAAAGAGGGAAAAATTCGGGCCCGGGGGTATGCGCTCATACTGAGTGGGGAAAAATATATAATTTTTATATTAATAAAATATATATATATATTATATATAAATATATATATTATTAATAATTTTTTTTGCCGCAAACCGCCCCCGGGTGGCCCTTTTTTGCTAGCTCCTGCGGAGGGGTATTTGGGGGGCCGGGCCCACCAAACAAGACTCTCCAATAGCCCCTTCTAACTTTCCTGAAATCATGGAGTAGAAATTTTATGTATTAACGCCCAAACCCTTCACACATAGCCCCTTCTAAAATTTCCTGAGAGGAAACCGCCCCCCGGGCGGACTTTTTTGGCTAGCTCCCGCGGGGGCTATTGGGGGCCTTCGGCCCCCCAAAAACCCGACTCTCCAGATAAAACCCAAATTTCCCCACCTCGGCCCCCCAAAAAACAGGAAACCCAGATAGCCCCTTTAGCTTTCCGGGAAAAGTAGGGATTCCCCCCACCCATTCATTCCCCCCATTTCCCATCAAACCCCCCCAAACCCTTACCCATCACCACACACCCCCTTCACTCACCCCTTACCCATCCCAAAACCCACCCCTTTTACTCACCCATTACCCCTCACCCCCCAAACCCATTCCCTCACCCATCACCCATCACCCCCACCCATTCATCAACCCTCACCCCCCTCCCATTTCCCTCACCCCACTCCCATTACCCATCACCCCCCCCAAATTTACTCACCTATTTCCCATCACCCCACATTTTAAGGGTTTCCTAATTTCGCAACCCCTTTTTTTTTTTCAAAAGGTTTTTCGCTAGTAGGCTGCTAAAAAAAAAAAAAAAAAAAAGGGATGGATCATCCTATAAGGGGGCTTAAAAAACCCTTTCCCCGGTCAACCGATTCCAAAACTTGATATATGATGGGATTCCGCCCTGGGGGGGGGACCCATCGCGGGGTAACAGGGCAGACAGACAGACAAAACACACAAAACACACTTTCGCTTAATTTTTTACTAGCCGCAAAGCCGCCCCCCGGGCGGGGGTTTTTGGCTAGCTCCTGCGGAGGGCTATTTGGGGGGGGCCTTGGGGCCCCAAACACGGGGTCTCCAAAATAGCCCCTTTAAAATTTTTCCCGAAACATTGGGTGAGAAATGTATGTATTACCCCCACCCATTCCCCCAACCCATTTCCCCTTAAACCCCCCCCCCATTCACTCACCCATTTCCCATCACCCCCCCCCCTTCACTCCCCATTCCCCCATCACCACCACCCATTCCATCACCCATACCCATCCCCCCCCACCATTCCCTCAACCCACCCCTCCCCCCCAACCCATCACCCCCCCCCATTCACTCACCCACCCCCCACACCCATTACCCATCACCCCCCCATTCACTACCCATTACCCATCACCTCATAAGGTTTCCTCATTCTCGCAACCCATTTTTTTTTTTCAAATTATCGCAAAGGCGCAAAAAAAAAAAAAAAAAAAGGATGGGATCTCAAAATTGGGTTTAAAAACCCTTTCCCCCCGGGTAAAAACCCCTTCCCAAAATGTGCCATATAGGTGTTGCGCCACGGGGGGGGAACCCTATCCCAGACACCACACACACACCACACACACACAACACACAGACAGACGACGAAACAACAGACTTTCGTTTATTTTTCCCATTACCCACCCCCCCCCACCTACCCTCACCCATCACCCTTTCACCCCCAACCCATCACCCCCACCCATTCCTCACCCATCCCCACACCCATTCCCATCCCCCCACCCATTCACTCACCCATTCCCCATCACCCTACAAAAGGTTTCCTCAATTCTCACAACCCACTTTTTTTTTTCACTTTATCGCTAATATGCGCAAAAAAAAAAAAAAAAAAAAAAAAAATGTAAAATCATCTCATAAGGGGCTTTACCTTCCCCCTGGTCCCCGGGGTTCCCAAAAAAATGTCCCATTGATTGATTGCGCCACGGGGGGGGGAAACCTTTCCCAACACACACACCACAGAAGACAGACCACTTTCGCTTATATTATTATAGATAGATAACACAATGTTGCCATGCCAAAAATTGAGAAATGTTCGGGGGGAGGATCGCTCTACTGAGTGCCCCCCCCCCCCCAGTTGCCTCTTTTTTTCTTCCCTTGCATTTTTGTTTTCTTCTTTTCTTGAGTCTTTCCCCTTACCCCCTTACTCCTCCTCCTTTTTCCTCCTTCTCCTCCTCCTCCTTTTTCTCCTCTCCTCCTCCCCTCCTCCTCCTCCTCCTCCTCCTCCTCCCTTCCTCCTCCTCCTCCCTCCCCCTCCCCTCCTCCTCCTCCTCCTCCTCCTGGGGGAGGACCCTTCTCTTCCTACCTTTCTCTCTTATTACTAGTTAGTTATGTAGTTAAAAAAAAACAGTCTTTGTAAGGACCTATGGGCCCTGTTGCGGTTTGTTTTTTTTTTCCTTTGTATTCCTTTGTATTCCTCCTCCCCCAAATGAATTGAACTTCCATGTTCCTATTCCTTTAGGGACAGGGTATTTTTTCCAACCGTTTTCTTACAAGTTTTTTGATTTTTTAGTTTGTAGCTCAGCAGATACCCTCGCAGGACCAATGGGTCTCCGGGTGTTTTATTCCTTTTAAATCCTATGAATCCCTCCTCCCCCCCGACACACTAAAGTGGAAATAACAGGGGACAGGGATTTAAGAAGAGTGAGGAAGAAATTGCGACAAAAAGGGGGAAGTCATCCCATTGCGTTAAAAGCCAAGCCTTATGAGTTAATCCTTTTCTTCCCCCTTTCCCTCTCCTGCTCCTGCTCCCCCTCCCCCTCCTCCTCCTCCTCCTCCTCCTCCCCCCTCCCCCTCCTCCTCCCCCCTCCCCTCCTCCTCCTCCCCAAAATTTATCTCGGGGGGCCTCTGAAACTACTCTCATTGCGTAAAATGTTTGCGAGTCGCGTCACCAAACCCTCCACCGCTCAAAAGCCCCGAGTAAACGGTCACTACTACAATTTTTGCCTTTGACGGCTGTGGTTCAGAAAGGGCCCTGTCAGTTAGTGACCACCGTGGGGATTTTATCCAGGGGTCACGCGCGGGGGGTTTGAAGTCCGGGCCCTATTGGAAAGTGCATACCGCAGTGGATTGAAACGGAGCGGGGGCCTGTTTGATGCTGCCCCCCAAGAAACCCAGGCAAGGCTGCCCCCCCCCCCGAACTTCCACACTGAGCTACACCAACACTACATTAAACTCTAACACACCAGATAGCCCGATTTAACGGTTACCACACTACTCTCGACCTTGACGGTTTTGGGGTTTCATTTGGGCCCTACATTATGACCCCATCGGGTTTAAGGTACCCGGGGGGCACGCTGCGGAGGCTTCAAGTGTATGGGGGTCCTACATGGGAAAAACACAATCCGCAGTGGGGGGGGGAACGGACTGGGGCCTGATTGACTGCTCCTCCCAAGAAAAGGGCCCGGGAAGGCTGCCGACCACCCCTTAACCTCCCACGTGTTCACAAAATTAAAAACACACATGACATGACCCCATCATCAAGCACTAACCCACCCCCCCAAAAATAGTAGTAGTTAGCCAAGATTCAGCTTTTTAAAATTTCCCCACAAATTCCATGCATTTTTCTATATTCAGGGATATTTTTTTTCCCCCCAGCTCGGCTGGAGGATGGGGGGGGGTGGGGAGAGCCTTCTATTCCTATCCTTTTTTCTCTTATTATCTTTAGTGTAGTGTATTAAAAAAAACAGTCTTGTAAGGGCCCACGGTTTGTTTTTCTTTTTGGTTTCCTTTTTATTCCCTTTTTATTCCCCCTTTATTACCTGTTTTGCCAGATTTTGCTACTAAGATTTTGATAAAACCCGTAAAAGGGGTTCACACCCAGGTGGGAAAAGGTCCCCATTCCCTTTTTTCCTTTAGTTCTAGCTAAAATTATTAGATTGTAAACCGCGCGGAGGGGGGGAGAGAGGGAAAGGGAGGGAGGGAGGGAAGAGGGGGGAGGGAGGGAGGGGGGGGGGGGAGGGGGAGAGGGGGGGAGGGAGGGGGGGAGAGAGGGAGGAGGGAGGGGGGAGGGAAGTAAGGGGGGGGAAGGAGGGGGGGAAGGAAGGGGGGGGGGTTAGGGAGGGGGGGAAGGAAGGGGAGGAAGAGGGAAGAAAGGAAAGGAATATATATTTTTTTTTCTCATTCTCACTACTACTTCACTACTCTAACTTTTCTACACTACTACTTAAATTTTTTTTTTCCACAAAATTTCTCTACATACCACTACTACTGCACTACTACTACATACTATACCACTACTAAATACTACTTATACTACTACTACACTACTATACTACTCATACATGCTACTAATACAAAACCCCCACCACCCCCCACTTCTACTACTTTTTTTAATACTACACTCTTACTCCCTACTACCACTACTAATTATTTTACTAAATACTACTACTACTACTACCTATACTACCACTACTACTACTACTCTACTACTATACTACTATTTCTTTCCCAAAAAAAAACACATACCCACACCTGCTATCTAAATTAAAAAATGACCCCAAAACATGTTTTTTTTTTACTTTTTTTTTTTACATCCAATTCTTTTTTTTTCCCTTTCTTTTTTTTCTTTTTTATTTATTTTAATTTTACTCTTTTTTTTTTAGTTTTTTAATATAATTTTTTTTCTTTTACGAAGATCAAAAAAAAAATTGTCAAGAGTTCGAGTAAAAAAAATGATCGAGAGAGAGAGAGGAGAGAGAAGAGAGAGAGAGAGAAGAGAGAGAGAGAGAGAGAGAGAGAGAGAGAGAGAGAGAGAAAAGGGGAAGAGAGAGAGAGAGAGAGAAGGGGAGAGAGAGAGAGGGGAGAGGGGGGGAGAGAGAGAGGGGGAGAGAGGAGAAGAGAAGAGAAGAGAGAGGAGAGAGGAGAGAGAGAGAGAGAAAAGGAGAGAGAAGGGGGAGAGAGGAGAGAGAGAGGAGAGGAGAGAGAAGAGAGAGAGAGAGAGAGAGAGGAGAGAGAAGGGGAGAGAGAGGGGAGAGAAAAAAAAAATGATTAAGGGCATATACGTCTCAAACGTGACTAATTTAATTTTGAAAATTCAAAAATTTTGAAATTCGAATTTTTTTTAAAAAAAAAAATTCCCCAAAGGTTCCTAAATTTTTTTAAAACCTTTCCAACGTATAAACAGAAAGCGTGACTTGCCTTGAGGGGACAAAATACAAAGCATTGGGGGGCAACTGAACCTGTATGGCGTGGCAAAGGGAAAGCAGCCCCTGCATCCTGAAGCCTTTCATCTCACCGCTAAAAAGCCTTTCAATCACTTCATCGCGGGGCTCCCCCAAATGTCACTGCCCTTTTGCCACACCCCGCTTCACTCCTGCCACAGCCATGGCTGAATGTCTAGCATTTCTATTTCTGTATGACTACTGATAAATTTGTTTTCTCAAAATTATTTATATCGGTATCTCTACTACTACTTTTTTTTAACCCCCTTTTTTTTTTTTATTAATTTTTTTTTAAAAATTAAAATTTTTTTTTTTTTTTTTTTTTTTTTTTTTTTTTTTCCCCCTTTTTTTTTTTCTTTCTTT
>JACEEZ010018288.1:0-2500 GCA_016584305.1 Chionoecetes opilio
AAGCCGGACCAACGAAACAGTTTTTGGGGTCCTGACATTTGACTTGGAGATAGGGGCTTTATTTTTGTAGTACAAATTTTTTTTGTGTGTTTTTAAATTTCTATTTTAAAATGCTCCTGAAACACATTACTTTGAAAATCAATCACTTTAATGAGAAGCATACCTCGAGGCATTTATTATATATATATATATATATATATATATATATATATATAATATATAATAGATAATATTATATATAGTATATTATTATTGGATCCTAATATACTATAAAAATATCTATTAATACAATTTTTTTATGAATTATTTTCATATTTTAAAATCTCCTTATACATATTTACGTGTAAATCATATTAATAGAATATAATATATATATATATATATATATATTACATATATATATATATATTAATATATATATACTATATATATAATATATATACATATATACTATATTATATATATATATACATATATATATAATATAATATATATATATATATATATATAATATATATATATAATATAAAATATATATATATAATATATTACTATTATATAATATATAATAATATTAATACATATATATACATATATATAATATATATCATATATATTATTAAAATATATATATATAATATATATATATATATATATATTATTTTATATATATATACTATATATATACATATATATATATATATAATATATATATATATTATATAAATATATAATATATATATATATACATATATAATAATATATAATATATATATATATATATCATATTAATTATTACATATATATAATATATATATATATACATATATATATATATATATATATATATATATATATATATATATAATATATATATATATATATATATACATATACATATATATATATATACATTTTAATATATATATACTATATATATATTTTAATATACTATATATATATATATATATATATATTATATATATATATATACATATATATATATATATTATATATATACTATATATTATATATATATTATATATATATACATATATATTATATATAATATATACATATATATATATATATATATATCATATATATCTATATATATATAATAATTATAATATATATTAATATATATCATATATATATTATAATATATAATATATATATACATATATATATATATATCATATATATAAAATAATATATATATATATATATACATATATACATATATATATATATATATATATAATAGATACTATATTATATATATATATATATATATACATATATATATATATATATATATAACATATATATATAGATACTATATACAACATATATATATAAAATATTACATATATAATAATATACATATAATATATATTATATATATATATATATACATAATATAATATATATATACAGATATAATATATATATAAATATATATCATATATATATATATATATATATACTATATATATATATATATATATAATATATATATATATATATATATATATATATAATATATATATATATATATTAGGGTGTCCCAAGAAACCGACGTATAACGGACACACTCCAGCACATGTTGCCCTTGTTCCCTGTCGTGACAAGTTCGAACAGGAAAACTTTCAGCTTCCTCTCTCGTCTTTTACTTGTCGCGCATTTCGTTCAGTTTTCTGCTCGGCGTCAGAGAGTGAGGTAGTTGTCGCGTGTGTCGTTGTCGCGTGTGGTGTCCTTTGTGTTGGTTTTGTTTTCTCACTTACATCTATATTACAACTATCGTAGTGTGTGAACTTAGTCCGTTTTAAGTGTGTGCCTGCCGTACCCCTTGTATTTCCATCACTATAAATTGTAGGCTAATGCCTATTATGTATTTATCGATGGAAAATCAAAGAACTGTATTCCTGGTTCTCTTTTGTGTTCCCGAGGTCTAACGTGAATGGCGTGTGAAAAAAGACGATCTCCCGGACGTGGTATGGCTACTGGAGAAGTCCCCAACATCGTCTTCCCGGGAATCGTCTTCCGTCCGAGGGCGAGGTTCTCCAGGTGTTTTTTTGTTCCACACCCACAAGATCGCAGAAGGAGTTCTTTTTGCTGCACAGCTTCTTACCGCTGAGAGCTTGGAAGTGTGGCCGAACGTGCGAACATTCCCGACGTCGGATGTGTCGTGGGTGAGAGAAGATCCTCAACTGTACGAGGAGTACGGCGCCTTGGCGAAATCCAAGTCACGGAATGACAGAGACGGAGAATGAAGAGAATGGCATCTGCAGAGTACCAACCTCGAAGACATGGTCGACATCGCGCATTCCAAGGCATGGAAGCGAAGATTCCCCGAGGAAGACAAGCGTTCTTGGAGGATCAAGAGGAGGACCGGCAGAGCTGCTCGGATGGCTGGCCGTGGATCGAGAAGCTGAATGCGAGCGACTGAGTGAGAAGCGACGTAAAAGACAAAGGATGGAAGGGAGATATGAAGAAG
>JACEEZ010018288.1:7500-48100 GCA_016584305.1 Chionoecetes opilio
TTTGTGAATTTTTTCCATAGTTATGACATCGTTGCCTTACGTAATTTTGATGAGGATCGAGGGATGATGAGGTCTTTTCGGGTTCCTTGGCAATTCAATTTTGTTTTTTTCCCATGTTGATTTAGATCTGGGGATGATGAGGTGACTACACTCAGTCACTAAATGTACTAAACGCAGAGTTGAGAAAGATCCCCTGACCTTGCAGTGATTGCAAGAAAAAATGGACAGAACATTTTCGTACTGATTGGAAAAGGATCAACGTCTTTTGTCGGTGCCTGGACATTCTCTCAGAGTTTCCCAGCCCGTAGGCCAAAGAAACTTTTGTAAGTTTTCATTGTCGTTATTCTCTTATTTTCGGTTGGTTGTTTGAATGTGAAAAGGTTGTGATATATATGAGCTATGTTAATATCTATGCGGGTGATGTTATTAATAGTTTAATAATAACTTCTTCTTCTCTTTTTCTAAGTCGATGTGCACAGAGCAGACTTTTTATTTATACCATGGAAAAAAGCTTTAAAAAAAGGAAGTTTTTTAATTCCATATTCCCTGTAACGCTAACAAATATTCGCTTGCAGGGGAGGCCGCACGACATGGAATTTTCAGCTCTCAAGAGCTCCTATCCTCAAACTCCATTATCATAGTAAGTTGATGAAGTATCCAAGTCCCGCTTCAAAGGTTAACAACGGTTCCTTCTCAAGTACCAAGATGACTTGGACAGTAGTCTTAATGAAGATAAAGAATTGGTAAATATTTACGATGTATGTATTTGTTAAAGATGAATGCGATAACTTTTATGATCTTTCCAGACTGTCCAATACAACTATGCATATAGCAATTATGTCTAAAAAATGTTATCTATACTTGGTTATAATCCCCCAGATATTCAAACAATCATGGCTAGTTCATTGCATGATTTTTTACTTTATTTTATCACTCCTTAGTAGAGTTTGTTCTACTTTCTGTACATAATGAGATTTATTGATTCGATGCTAAATTAAGTCAGTAAATTAAGATTCAAAAGATTTGTTTAGTCATACCATACCCACCTGATTTTTTTGTGTACCTTTTACCATGGGTCCATTTAAATTTTATTAATATGTTATTAATTTTCCCAGAATGTTGCCTGCAGTTTGCTGTCCAACTTTCTGCCATCGCTTTTTAGGGAGGATGAGGAATTATATACTTGCTCTATCAGAAGAGGTAAATTTACTGTATTTTTAGATGTATGGTGTGTGCTCTACTATCCTGAATATTGGGATGAATTGCCCTAACAATTCAATTTGTATTAAAATTTTCAAAATATATTCTGCTACTGCGTTGTTATGTCGACAGACGTCTATCATACGCAAGGCATTGTTTTGATAGAGATTACTTATGCTTAAATCAGAAAAGCAGCAAAGATCAAATACTTTATATTTTAACTTTCATCACTGTTTTAACTTTGGTGGGCACTGCCAGTATGTGGCAAACCATGCACCCATATCGTGGCTGCCATCATACTTTAAGTGACTCAATATCTCGTGTTAAGTCAATAATGTACAGTTTTTAAGTCAATAACTCTTTAACATACTTGAAATTAGCTCAAAGACCTTTCTTATTGTCCTATAGCTCAGTTCATTTACAATAGCCTGGTCCTTCCTTTCCAAAATATGAAATGTCCAGCTCTGGCTGCTGGCTGCTCCTTTCTAAGGACACCCTAGCCATGCCCTCACATTCCAGGGAAATTGTGCTGAATGTATCCTCTGGATGACCAGATGACCCCCATTCCTGTATTCATAGGTGAGATTTATACTATCTATACTAGCCGCAAAGCCGCGCTCCGGGCGGCCTTTTTTGGCTATCTCCTGCGGAAGGCTATTGTGGCCTTCGGCCCACCAAACACACTCTCCAGATAGCCCTTTCTAGCTTTCCCTGAAATCATGGCTGTAGAAATGTATGTTACTTACGCCAACCCATTCACATCACCCGCAACCCATTCAACTTCACCCATTACCCTCACCCACCACCCTTCACTTTCACCCATTAGGTCTATTGGTGGGCCTTTCGGCCCACCAAACTACAAGACTCTCCAGATATCCCCTTCTAACTTTCCTGAAATCATGGATGTAGAAATGTATTGTATTCCCCCCACCCTTCACTCACCCATTACCATCACCCCCCACCCATTCACTTCACAACCATTACCCATCACACCACCCATTCACTCACGGCCCCCCATCTATTCCCTTCACCCATCACCCCCTACCCATTCCTCCACCATCACCCCACACCCATTACACCATCACCGTCACCCTACCCATTCACTCACCCATTACCCTCACCCTACATCAAGGTTTCCTCAATTCCAATGATCTGAAAATCGAGAAATGCCAGTGGTCACTTGGCAGTTTGAACTCAAAGGTTGGTCTACGGTGTTTTTGGCTCACGCGACTAATTTTTTCATAAATTATATCGCGCTAAACATTGATGCACCGCATCGGAATACCAAAAAATAATATTCTTTGTTTGTTCTACTAATTAATGTGATGACATGCATTACGATGGAACGTTCTATAATACAATTTAATGCAAATTCTCCGCCTCGAGTACAAAGCTTAATATATTTTTTACATGTATATTGTGGCATGTACAATTTGGGTGATGTTCACACTGTTTCTAAAGACATAACTGCTGCGTCTGGCACAACGCTTGTCAAACATACAATAAGCATGCCTTGGAACAAACGAAAGAATAAAGAATGCCGAATCGGCTTGTTTGCTGCGACAATGTCGGTTATAATTTGGAGGCGACACGCCGCGCGGGGAGTGGTGGCGGGGAGATTGTGCGGTGAGTATGGAATCAAAACATTGCCACTTCCACGCGTCGACCCTCATTGCACTTCCGGCTTTCTATCTGATTGATACACAATAATAACAGGACAATATCCACTGCCTAGTACTAGATAACTTTCTAAGCTAGGTTATTGACTATTTAATTATCATAGAGTTAACATTTTACCTTTCGCGCTCCTCAACTATAGACCTACTTGGTTATTTGGTTAATACGTTTTAACAGACCTCGGCTTCTATACAATATACATATAGAAGAAAATCGTTTCTTAAACATTATACTTTGTGTTTTGAGTGCAGTGGAATAGCCCTATTTTTTCTTCAAGTTGACCCAACGTTTCACCAAATTGTGAGTTTAGAACTGCCCAGCGACCACTGGCATTTCGGAGTGCGTTCTCTCTAATTCTCGCGCACCACACATTTTACTATTTTGCACAATTCTCGCTAATGGTTAGCTGCTAAAAAGGAAAATAAAAGTGATCGTATCATCTCATAAGGGTCTTAAAGCCCCTGGTCGAGCTTGTTCCAAAACTGTGACATTGATGGGACTTCCGCCACGGGGGGCGGCACCTATCGGCGGACAGACTAGACAGAGCAGACACACACACCTTCGCTTATTTATTAGAGATTGCTTAATAGTTTATCAAATTATTAGTCAGAAGCTGCTAAGTAAATAAGTTGCAGTAAATAAAGCCTGTGTGGTTCTTTTAGTATCATGCATGGAAAAGTTGTGTTGGCAAATAAGTGTGTGTTATGAGAAGATGGTTGAGTAATTTTTGCAAGCTTATATAAACGTCCCGGACGTTTAGTTAGGGTGATAAATAAATTTTTAGTACATGCACTTTTATTGTTTTGGTATTGAGGAAGGCTTTCTACAGAGTGGGAGGACAGCACAGTAAATATTTAGCTGGCGAGCAAAAAAACTGAGTCAACAATAGATGTCTTGCAGAAATGAACAATGCATATTCCTGTTATACCACCACATTTGAGATCAAAGTGTAAATTTCACAATTAGATAAGGCAGGTAAAGAATAAGACAGTATACCTATAGTGCATACACTTCTGATCATTGCTCAATGATTTTCTCAATTTTGAGATTTTTTCTCATTGCTGCTCAGATTATTCCCGATTTTTCAGGAAAGAGCTCTATAATATATCAGCAAAGTGTGTTGGTGTGTGTGTGTGTGTGTCCCGCGATAGGTTTCCGCCCCGTGGCGCAATCCCATCATATGGCACAAATTTGGACCATGGTCGACCATGTGAACAATTTTAAGGCTACTTTGGGGATGATCCATTCCGATCACTTATTGTATTTTCTATTTTTAAGCAGTCCTATTAGCGAGAATTGTGAAAAAAAAGTGGGATTGCGAGAATTGAGGAAACCTTGATGTAGGTGATGGTAATGGGTGAGTGAATGGTTGGGGTGATGGGTAATGGGTGTGGGGTGATGGTGAGTGGAATTGGTGGGGGGTGATGGTGATGGAATAGGTGGGGGGGTGATGGTGCGTGAGGGGGTGTGTGGTGATGGTAAGGCGTTATACATAACATTTCTACAATCCATGATTTCAGGAAAGTTAGAAGGGCTATTTGGAGAGTGTGTTTAGTGGGCCGAAAGCCCACCAAACACAGTGTTGAGCCGAAGCCCCCAATAGCCCTCCGCAGAAGCTAGCCAAAAATTCCCGCCCGGAGGCGGCTTTTGTCGGGGGGGGCTAGTATTCAGATATTATTCAGTAATTCATGCACTGAAATAGGTGTGCCCAGGGAAGGCAGTTGCACTGTCTTGCAGTACACTGCGCACTGATATTGATCACTGATCACGTTGCAGATATTAGAAGACAGTCCNGACATAATTTAAGATGCCGCACGTTATGCTTTGGCATTTGGCGGATGTGGTGATGGTGTGGTTTTGTGGAAATCTTCAGTGCAGTAGTAGCTCTGTTGAGCAGTTGTGTATAAAATATCACATGTTTTTATATCCATGTCTGTTAATACATTATTATTATTGCAGGATGTATTACCGTAGATAACACTATAGTCGCCAGCTGCACTAATGTCGCCATCCGCCATATATAAGAATGATAGCATCATACTGCTGTGTCTGTGCCTCTGAAGATGATACACAATAGTTTTATCATGACTGTATAATCTACCCTGTTTCAGCGTTGTTTTATGTTTTGTAGCTGCAAGTATAGACGGTTTACAATTTCACTACTTTTTTTTTTTTTCGGGCGACGACGACGGCGGGAATTCCAATGATCTGAAACTCGAGAAATGCCAGTGGTCGCGGGCAGTTTTAACTCAAAAGGTTGGTCTACTGTGTTTTGGCTCCGCGACTAATATTTTCATAAATTAATTTCGCGATAAACATTGATGCACCGCATCTGAATACCAAAAAATATAGTTCTTCTGTTGTTCTAATAAATATATGGATGACATGCATTACGATGGAACGTTCTATAATAGCAATTTAATGCAAATTACTCGCCTCGAGTAGCAAAGCTTAATATATTTTTTACATGTATATTGTGGCATGTAAAATTTGGGCGATGTTCACACTGTTTTCTAAGACAGTACTGCTGCGTCTGGCAAACGCTTGTCAAAATACAATAAGCAATGCCTTGGAAAAACGAAGAATAAAGAATGCCGAAATCGGCTTGTTGCTGCGACAATGTAGGTTATAATTGTGGAGGCGACACGCCGCGGCGGGGAGTGGTGGGGGGGGGAGATTGTGGCGGGGCGATTGAATCAAAACATTGCTACTTCACGCGTCGACTCATTGCACTTCCAGGCTTTCTATCTGATTGATACACAATAATAACAGGAAAATATGACTGCCTAGGTATAGATAACTTCTAAACATACGGTATTGACTATATAATATCATAGAGTACACAGCGCGCCAAAGCATTGTTCGCGACATCATAACACAGCGCTTCCATACGGGAATTCAGAAAATGTACTCTATGGCAGCCTACTGACTTCCGAGAGAGATATCTTACATATGGCAGCTTGTTTAAGGCATGGGCAGTCCATCAAGACCGTTGAGGAATGTTCAGATGCCACTTGTCAATTATAAACGAAGCATTTAAAAAAGTATCGCCTTCCTTCCCGCGAGTAATTTGAACAGACGCGCATTGGTATAGCTATCATTATTTGCATAATGAGTAGCAAGAAAGACCTAACAAAGGAGCAAATTAAAGTTATTGTATTTCTACACAAGGCAGAGAGGCCAGTGGAAGAAATATCAAGGATTGTGGATGTTACGAAGAGATGTGTGCATAAGTGGGTGGAGAGTTTCGGGGTGGCACGGCGGGGTAGCGACAGCCGCGACACCAGAACATTATAAGTGGCCAGGGCGAGGATGTAAAACCTCAGCAAGCACCCTAAATGTCATGAAACCTCAAGTGGATGCCCATCCTCAATTAAGAGCAAGAAAAATATTGCGATATGACTTTTACATCCTCGCCCTGGCCACTTATAATGTTCTGGTGTCGCGGCTGTCGCTACCCCGCCGTGCCACCCCGAAACTCTCCACCCACTTATGCACACATCTCTTCGTAACATCCACAATCCTTGATATTTCTTCCACTGGCCTCTCTGCCTTGTGTAGAAATACAATAACTTTAATTTGCTCCTTTGTTAGGTCTTTCTTGCTACTCATTATGCAAATAATGATAGCTATACCAATGCGCGTCTGTTCAAATTACTCGCGGGAAGGAAGGCGATACTTTTTTAAATGCTTCGTTTATAATTGACAAGTGGCATCTGAACATTCCTCAACGGTCTTGATGGACTGCCCATGCCTTAAACAAGCTGCCATATGTAAGATATCTCTCTCGGAAGTCAGTAGGCTGCCATAGAGTACATTTTCTGAATTCCCGTATGGAAGCGCTGTGTTATGATGTCGCGAACAATGCTTTGGCGCGCTGTGTAGCATTTCCATCGCCTCCTCAACTATAACCTCCTTGGTTATTTGGTTATATACAATGTTTTACAGAATCAGGCTTCTATACAATATACATATAGAAGAAAATCGTTCTTAATATTATACTTTTGTGTTTTAAGTGCAGTGGAATAAGCCATATTTTGTTTTCCAGTAGACCAACTTATTATCAAAAAAGTGAGCTAAAACTGCCAGCGACCCCTGGCATTTTGGGTTCCAGTTCTCTCGAATTGACCACAACGATTTATGGGTGGCGATTCAGCCATTCTGTCACCATCCTGCTGGTGTGAATAGATGAATTATCATGCACTAGTGTGATGTGCATGGGTTCAGGAACCATCGTCCTCACGGATGGGAAAAGAACCTCTTCTAATATTTATATATATTGAGACACTTAAGACAGAGACGGAAGAAATGAAGAGATGCATCTTCAGAGACAGCCTCGAAGACATGTTCGACATCGCGCATTCCAAGGCAATGGAAGCGAAGATCCCCGAGGAAGACAAGGCGCTCTTGGAGGCTCAGAGGGAGGACCGGCAGAGCTGCTCGATGGCTGGCGTGGACGAGAAGCTGAAGCGAGCGACTGAGGAGAAGCGACGTAAGAGACAAAGGATGGAGATGAAGAAGAAGGACGCGGCTGCTTCGTCATGCACTCTTGATCGTGACGTGGCTTTGGACTTGGAGTCTTCTACTACATCCTCATCGTCCAACGAAGAAACCGAGGACGACGACTTCAAAGCTCCGACACCAGCTAAATGTCCACGCCGTCGACCTCCTAAGGAGAATAAGCTCACCAAGGAGCTGACCCTTGCTTGGGAGCGCGACAATCTGTCCATCCGTGCTGCGACATCCTCCTACGCCGCTGCTGCAATGAGCCTCGGCCACGAAATCGAACATATCACTGTGTCCCGTTCGTCGATCCACCGGGCCAGAGTCAAGAACCGCGAAGAGATTGCCATGTCTCTCTCCTTCAAGCTGAAGTCCCTTTGGTCCTGCATTGGGACGCAAGTTGTTACCCAGTCTAGCGGACGGAAGGTCATTGGAGGAGAGGGTGGCCGTCTTGGTGTCCGGGGAGGATACGGAGGAACTTCTGGGTGTTCCTGTGTCTGCAGACGGGACAGAACAAGCTGTTGCGGAAACCGTCTTGAAGCTGGTACGGGAAAGCAGCTTGGAGGGCAACATCATTGGAATGGCATTCGACACGACAGCGGCCAACACGGGGATGGTTCAAGGAGCGTGTATCAGGATTGAACGTGCACTGGAGAAGCCCCTGGTGTGGTTGGCATGCCGCCACCACATCCTGGAAGTTGTTCTGAAGGATGTCTTCGAGGCTTGCATGGGTCCATCATCTGGCCCTAACATCGCCCTTTTCAAGAGGCTCCAGAATCGTTGGCCTATCGTTGACCAGAGCCGACCACAGCCCCTGACACCGACCGCTCTGTCATCCGACGAAGAAACTCACCGCCTTGAGATGCTCGTCACTTGAAACGTCTGCTTGACTGTGGGAATCATCCACGCGAAGATTACAAAGAGATCATCCTGCTCAGCGTGGTCTACCTCGGAGGAGGAGTCCCTACATCCTTCCGTGCTCCTGGTGCTTACCACATGGCCAGATGGATGGCCAAGGCCATCTACGCCGTGAAGATCATGCTCTTCCATGACCAGCTGGAGATGAGCAGGCGGGAGTTGGCGGGGATCCGTCGAGTTGCTTTCTTTGTGACCATGGTCTACGCGAAATACTGGAATGAGGCAATGATTCCGTCCTACGCAGCCAAGAACGACCTGGACTTCATCACTGACGTGAAGAGGATCTGCGACGATGGGGTTGCGTCGGTCGCGGAACGTGCCATGCGGCGCCATCTCTGGTACCTTTCCGAGAGCCTGATCGGACTGGCCATCTTCGATGACCACATCAGCCCGGAGCAAAGGCGGAGATGGTAGAGGGGATGAAGCGTTCTTCGACGACCAAGAATCCACGGCGCCCCGAGTCGAAGACACCAATCAATCTCAACAGGCCGCTTTCCGCCTTCTGCTCAGTGCGGTCGATGCAGGTCTTGAAAAGTCTACTAGGAGGCCAGCAACCGACCTTCCTTGAGCTGAGTCCTGAAACATGGAACACGGATTCGTGTTTCAAGTGCGCGAAGAAGCGGGCTGGTGTCCTGAAGGTCACGGACGACCTCGCAGAACGAGGAATAGCCCTCATTCAACGCTTCCTCGGCAACCGGACGAAAGAAGAACGGCAAACCCAGTTCCTCTTGAAGCTTGTTCGCCTCCACACGAAAGCTGTCCCTAAAAAAACGAAGGCGGAACTCAAGAAGGTGTTGGAGTAGGAATAAATAACTAAATAAACACAACAGATATTTCACATTCGTTTCCCTGTACCTAGGCTCTTCTGAACACGATAGAGTGATCAGAATGCAGATAATGGGTCGAATCTTAGAGCTATCAAAACGTTCGTTTTGCGCGACCATTAAATATTGCCCAATTTTCACGAACATTTGGTGGAATCACTTTCACTTGACAAGGAACCAGAGTAGCATGTGCTGGACTTGATATCATTATTTGATTTTCTGCTAATACAAGCCTGGGACACCCTATTATATATATATACTAGCCGCAAAGCCGCCCTCCGGGCGACTTTTTGGCTAGCTTCCTGCGGAGGGCTATTGGTGGCCTTCGGCCACCACCTGTGGACTCTCCAGATAGCCCTTCTAACTTTCCTGAAATCATGGATGTAGAAATGTATGTATTCCCCCCACCCATTCACTCACCCTTTACCATCACCCCCCACCCATTCACTCACCCATTACCCATTCACTCACCCATTACCCATTCACTCACCCATTACCCATCCACCCCCCCACCCATTCACTCACCCATTACCCATCACCGGCACACCCATTCACTCACCCATTACCCATCACCCCCACCTATTCCCTCACCCATCACCCATCACCCCCCACCCATTCACTCACCCATCACCCCACACCCATTACCCATCACCCCACCCATTCACACACCCATTACCCATCACCCTACATCAAGGCTTCCTCAATTCTCGCAACCCACTTTTGTTTTCACAATTCTCGTTAATAGGCTGCTAAAAAAAAAAAAAAAAAGTGATCGGATCATCTCATAAGTGGGCTTATGACCTTCCCCTGGTCAACCTGATTCCAAAAATGCCATATGAGGTGTTTGCGCCACGGGGGGCGAACCTATACCACACACACACACAGACAAGACAGACAGACACACTTTCGCTTATATAATTATAGAATATATATATTATATAATATATATATATATATATATATATATATATATAATATATAGTATATTATATATATATATATATAATATGTATATATATATTATATAATATATTATAATTATATATATATATTATATATATTATATATATATATATATCATAATCTATTATATATTATATATTATGATATATATCATTATATATATATATACGATATATATCAATATATATATAATATGGCTAACAGCCTGGGATATTTGTGCAGTGGAATATTGTAAATTTTTGTACTAAGCAGTTTGTTTCCCCTTGTCTCCGTCCAGGACACTTCAAACCACATATACATCACCTACTAAATGCCCTGTTTAGTGATAATCTAGCGTACACAGTAGAAGACCCATGAGGAATGCAATGTTTTTTTTTACTAATGTTTTTGTTGGCTATGTAATGTACGTCCTGTTTCGTCCCGTCTTTTCTTAATTTAGTGTTTAAAGTAAATATTTACATATGTGCCTTATGAACAAAATTGTCCCTTGTTTGTGTTGTGTCATTACATATGGGCTGTTTGCCTCGCCAAAATGATAACATCATCCTTTCTTACTTCCCCTAAGATCCCTATGTATCCTTTATAGAATGTTTTCTCTACTTACAGTACCTAACATGTTTTTTTTTTTTTCTCACCAATCTCCACCTTTTACTGAACTGTGCATGTTTTCTAGGTAAACCTTAGTCTGTATCCTTTTTATTTCAACATTCTACCTGTATACATTTAAGCCCCGTTTCATCATTATGCATATTCACCCCCTCTAACACTTTCACCTGTTTTGCCCATTCCCAGAATCTTTATTATGTTTCCATCGTTTATATTTTTGCTTAGTTTATTTTATGTTACTTTATCTATTTGGTTTTCTAACCATAGTGGCGAATACACTTCGTAAAACCATACATCACACAATAGAACTATCAAAACTTATTGATTACAAATTATAAAAGGACGTTCTTAAAAGTTTACACTTAATACTATGAAAGATCTTTCGGGACCATTCTGTGGTTTCAATATAATCTTCATGATATAGTAAGGCATGAGTGAATCTACCAAGGTATAATATTAATTCAGTTTGGATGGTTTTTCTTTTAATGTGCAGCATTTCTAGGTACCCATGGTGCTTCGCTACAGGGCCATAGTTATATCTGTAACAGCGGGTATGTGTCATTCAACAGAAATGTTTGGAGTATGTCCCTAGAAAAGAATTAAAATATTCGAGTGGCCACTAAAATCGGACTACACTGTGAAAATTATGCAGCAAAATTTGGGTTGTCCAGGATCAGGAGGCCGTAAGAGGTGGCCGAAACAGAAATAAGAAAAGGCACACCAATGCAGAAAGGCATAAGCTCAAGGTTCATTATATTTTTATCTTTTAAGTTTTTGGGAATTTTTCATAATTATGACCGGTTGCTTACGTAACTTTATGATGATGATGAGGTGATGAGGGCTTTTTAGGGGTTCCTTTGAAACAATTCAATTTTTTTTGTTCTCCCTCCATGTTTTGATTTTAGATCCTGGTGGGATGATGATGGTGACTACACTCAGTCACATAAATGTACTAAAGCGAGGTGGAAAAGGATCACCTGACTTTGCAGTGATTGTCAAGAAAAATGGCCAGAAAATTTTCCGTACCGGATGGAAAATGATCAACTCTTATTGTTCCGGTGCTGCATTTCTCCTCAGATTTTCCTGTCCCGAGGCAAAGAACTTTTTAGTTTTTATTGTCGTTATTCTCTTATTTCGGTTGGGTCGTATTGAATGTGAAAGGTTGTGTGATATATTATGAGCTATGTTATTCTATTGCCTTGGTGATGTTATTTAATAGTTAATAGATAACTTCCTTTTATTAAATCGTGTGAGACAGAGAGCCGCGAAATTTTTATTTATATCCATGTAAAAAAGGCTTTTTAAAAAAAAGGAAGTTTTTTATTCATATTCTGTAAACTCTACAATATTTAGCTTGCAGGGGAGGCCGAACGACATGGAATTTTTCAAGCCTGCTCAAGAGCTCCTATCTCAACTCCATTCATCCACTAAGTATAGTTGATGAAGTATACCAAGTCCCCTCTGCAAGGGTACTAAAGGTTCCTTCCTCAAAGTCCCGAATGACTTGGCCAGTAGTTCTTTAATGAAGATACCAGAATTGGTAAATATTTAAATAATTGTTTTGTTTTTTTACAAGTGAATCGATAACTTTTATTGATATTTCCAGCAACCTGTCCATACAACTATGAATATAGCAATTAAATGTCTAAAATGTTTTATCTATACTTGGTTTATAATCCCCAGATTATGTCAACCATCATGGCTTTTTCATTGCAGGGCTTTGTATACTTTTATTTTATCACCTCTTTGTCAGAAGTTTATGTTTCTACTTTCTGTATATATCATACTGAATTTATTGAATTTCATGCTAAATTAAGTCAGGAATTTAGATTCAAAGAATTTGTTTAGTCTGACCATGACCATGACCTGATTTTTTTGTTTACCTTTTACCATGTGGTACCATTTAAAATTTTAGTATATGTTTATTAATTTTCCCAGAATTGGCCTGCGTTTGCTGTCCCAACTTCTTTCATCGGTTTTTAGGGAGGATGAAGGAATATATCTGCTCATTCAGTAATCGGTAATTGTACTGTATTTTTTTTTATAGCTTATGGTGGTGACATCTACTATAATTATATATTTAATTCTTGTATTAGAATTGTTCAAATAAGATATTCTGCCTACTGCGTTGTTATGCCGACGAGTATTTCATACGGCCAAGGATTTTTATTGATAAGATAACTTTATGCTAAATCAAAAAGCACAAGATAATATTTTATTTTCCTTTCACTTTTTTATTAACTTTTCCCCCTGGCAACTGCCAGTAGGTGGCAACACTACAAATGGCAACCCTATCATGGCTGCCTCCTACTTGAAGTTACTCAATATCTCGTGTTAGTCAGTCACTCTTTAACATACTTTACTGAGCTCAATAGACCTTTTTCTTATTGTCTATAGCCAGTCCATTTTACATGCTGGTCCTTTCTTTCCAAAATATGAAAATGTCCAGCTCTTGGCTGCTGAGCTGCTCCGTTCTAAGGACCCTAGCCATGCCCTCAACATTCCAGGGAATTGTGCTGATATATGCTCTGGGATGACCAGGATGACCCCCATTCCTGTCTTTCATGAGTGAAATTTATACTATATTGCTTTATAGTTTAATCAAATTATTATGCAGGAAAGCTGCTTAAGTAATAAAGTTGCAGTAATAGAAGAGAAGCCCTTTGTGGTTCTTTAAGTATCATGCAGGAGTGTGTTGCAATACGTGGTTATGTGGTCTCAAGAAGGATGGATTGAGTATTTGCCTAGCTTATATAAACTCTGGGAGCTTTAGTTAGGGTGAGAAATTTAACACTATATTTAGTATAGTGGTAGTTGCAAAAACAAAACATGGCACGCAATGTGTTGGGTATATGATGAAGGCTTTCTCCAGAGTGGGAGGACAGTCACAGTAAAATATTTAAGGCTGTCAGACGCAAAAACAAACTGAGGTCAACAGGATTTCCCGTGTAGAAATGAACAATGCATATTCCTGTTTATAACCCCCTGACATTGAGGATCAAAGTGTAAATTTCACACTTTCGATAAGCAGGTAGAATAAGAAATGTTGTACCTATATGCTAACACTTCTGATCATTGCTCCAATGATTTTCTCAATTTTGAGATTTTTGTCTCATTGCTCAGTTATCCCTATTTGTCAGGTAGAAATCCTATAATATATAAGCGAAAGTGTGTGTGTTGGGTGTGTGTGTGTGATGTGTTGGTGTGTGTGTGTGTGTGTGTGTGTGTGTTCCGCGATAGGTTCGCGCCCCCATGGGCGCAATCCCTCATATGGCCAACAGATTTTGGAAACCAGTCGATCAGGTGAACTTTTTAAGGTTTAAGGCTCTTTTGGGATAATCCGATCCACTTTTTAATTTTTTAATTTTTAGTAGCCATTAGCGAGAATTGTGGACAAAAAAATTGGATTGCGAGAATTGGAGGAAACCTTGCTGTAGGGTGATTGGGTATGTCGTTGAGTGAATGGTTGGGGTGGAATGGGTAATATGTTGTGGGGTTGGATGGTGGTGAGGTGAATTGGTGTGGGTGATGGGTAGAGGGATAGGTTGGGAGGGGTGGATGGGATGATGGGTGAGTGAATGGGGTGTGTGGTGCTGGGTAAGACGTTAATACTACATTTCTTACATCCATGATTTCAGGAAAGGTTAGAAGGCTATTTTGAGTCTGTGTTTGGTGGGCCTTCGGTCCCACCAAACACAGGTGTTGGTGGGCCGAAGTCCACCATAGCCCTCCGCCAGTAGCTTTTGCCAAACGGCTTTTTCGGCTATTTTCAATATTATCAGTATTATTGCACTGAAATGGTGTGCCCACGGAAGGCGTTGCACTGGTCTTCGTGCACTGCACTGATTATTGATCACTGAGATCACTTCGATATTGAAGACGGTTCCGCTGTCGCCCCTCCTCCTCTTCTCAAGACCCCTCTGTCCCTTCGCCCTTCACTCATCCTATCCTCCTCAGACCCCAAACAAAAAAAATCTGTCCCTTCGCCTCCTCATCCTATCTCCCTCAAGACCCTCTGTCCATTCGCCCTTCCTCTCCTACCTCCTTCGACCCCTCTGTCCCTTCCGCCTTCCTCATCCTATCCCTCCTCAAACCCCCTGCTGTCTCCACTTCGCCTCCTCATCCTATCCTCCTCAATACTCCTCTGTCCCTTTCGCCCTTCCTCATCCTATCCTCCTCAGACCCCTCTGTCACCTTCGCCTTCCTCATCCAAACCCTCCTCAAGACCCTCTGCCCCTTTCCCCTTTCCCCATCCTTCCCCCTAAAGGGCCACTTGTCCCTTCGCCTTCCTCATTCCAGGGAAATAGCCACATATAACCAAACCACATATAAACTAACCTCGTGCTAAAACTATCAAAAGTTTGTCCCTTCCCCTTTCCCTCTTTCCCCTTCCTTCACAGTATTCATATCCATGCATAAAATTCATTTTTTTTCCCCATAATTTGGAAAAAACTAAACATATTCAATAAAATTTCCCCGATCTCTCCCCAAAACAAGAAAATATTACGGCCTTTCTTAGTTCTTTTTTTCCGCATTCCCAGATGTTTTGGCAGTTACGAGACCTGGCTCAATGTAATAAAAAACATCTATATCGCTCCCGGGTTTATAATTTTTTTCACCTTGTTCAAAAACCACCGGAGCACATGGGGGTGTCCCCAATTTCACATAGATAACATTCAAGTGTCCCAATTTTTAAAAGGAATTTAACTTTTTTAAAATAAACCCATAAAAATTAACCCAAAAACAAATAAAAAGTAAACCCCTTTTAAATTTAACTTGTTGTCTATAAAACAGACCGCTGGGAAACATGAGAATTTTGGAGGATTTCACAAATACCCCCTTTTATTCTCTCCTAAAAAAAAAGACTAAAAAAAAAAAATAAAACTTTTAATCATGGAAAGATCAAAAAACATAAAATTTTATAGAACACAACACTTTCTCCAAAAAAAATTATTTTTTACCCAACCTTACAAAACTAAAAATTTTTTTTCCTCATATCTCAAGCCAAAAAGTTTTCCCTTATACTTAAAATTTAAAGTAAACCATCATTAGGGACCCACATTTTTAAAAATTTTAAATAGAAAACTTTTAAATCTGGAATAATACTTTTCCGATTTCAGACCCCCTCCCAATATTCATTAACATTTTTACACCAGTAAAACTACAAAAAACTAAAAAAAATTAAATTTGGGATTCTAAAAAAACCCCCTTTAAAAACAACGAAAGAAATTTTCTCTAAAAAGTTAATTTGCTTTTAAATGGAATGACATATTAAATAGGATCAAAATTTGCTAATTTTAACAAGTTTCTTGAAAAAATAAATGAAAAAAAAATGAAATTTTTCCCTCTTAAAACAAAATATGTAAGTAAAAAAGGGGTTTTAAAAAAACCCCGGGGATCACCGGAGTTATTAACCCCAAAAAAAACCTAAAAAAAAACCTATACAAGGATTTAAAGTGGGGCCCCTTTTTACCAAAAATTATTATAAACACTTTCGAAAAACCCCATTTAAAACCAAACTAAAAAGGACGGGCTAAACAAATTACTACTCAAAATAGTTTTTGTAATTTTTAAGGGAATGATACAAAAAAAATGTGGAACATTATAAACCAACTTCCCAAAGAATAATCTTTTAAATAAAAAATTTTAGATATAATCCCTAAAACAATAAAAACTAATATGAATATCCCCCAATATTGCAACTGCTTTCAACGAAATTTTATATATATAGCTCCGAGTTAGATAAAGTTCCCACCCTCTAAATATGGGCCCTCTTAAATTTTCCCCAGAGGGACTATCCAAAATTTTAAAAGGGAGTTTTTTTCCAAAAATTTCTTCCCCCAAAATGTAATCAGGCCTTAAAATCCCCAAAAAATAAAAAAAATAACCCCTTGGGAAAAAATTAAACTTCTATTTCAAAAATAAATAAAAACCTAAATAGCCAAAACCATACGATCTTATTTAATTCCCAACCCTTTTAAAAGAGGTGAATTTCCCCAGTGCCTCAAAACATGCCTCGTTTCCCCAACATAAGAAAACCCCAAAGATATCGCAAGCAAATACAGGGCCCCAAAATCAATTTTTAAACACTTTTTCTAAAATATTTGAAAAAAATTTAAAAAAAAACCTCACTCCTAAATTTTTTGGTCAAAAAAAATTAAATTATCCCCGGGCAGTTTGGTTTTTTGAACCGGGAGGGAAAACTTTCTCAGCTTTAAAAACTTTTTACAGAAAACAAAATACCAATAGTCTGGATTTACAAAACTTTCCCTTTTTTACATTTTATCGATTTTTACCCAAACATTTGACACAGTAAGGGGCATGACATACTGCTACGTTTAAAATTTCCCGCATTAAAGGGGTCCAGGGACTGTTAAGATTGGTTCAAAGATACTTACGCCCAAAAGAACACAGTCAAAAAAAAATACTTGAATTTAAAAAACACCCCCCAAATATCCATTCACTTGGGGTTTCCCCAGGGAAAAGGGGTTGGGGTTCCCCTTTATTTCTTTGGGTTTATAAAGATCTTCCCCTTATCTTTAAAAAACCTAAAAACCCATTTTCTCTTGCTGATGAAATTACCCTATACATTTTCAGATAAAAAATCCGGGCCAAAAAGGAAAACACCCTTGCCAACCCATGAGCCCTTTGTAATCTAAAAAAAAGGTGGCCCTTTAAACAAAAGATTAATTGTAAATTTGAGTAAAACTTTTTATTGCTTTTTCACAAATTGCCACTTAACGGGCCTTCCACCCCTTTAAATTTTTAAAGACAACAACATAGAAAGAACCCACACCCCACACTATTGGTATAACACTAGAAAGATAAAAAAAGACATTTAAGCCACAAAAAACTAAAACCCCGTGCTCAAAACTATCTAGAGTTATGTCCCTGTTTACAAATCAAAGAACTTGTCCCCCTTAACCCTAATGAAAAAGCTGTATGATGCCCATGTGCCACCACATCTTCACTACTGTACACCCTTTTGGGGCAGCACCTTTCCCCAAAACAAATTTTCTCCCTCTATTTAGACTACAAAAAAGACTCATTAGGGGTTAATTTTCGGACAGCGATTTCTATGAACATACTCAACCCCTTTTTTAAAAAATTTCACTCACTAAACCTTTTTTATTTAATAAACTTGGGAAAATTTCATATATATATTTAAAAAAATCAACTGTGAAAATAAGCATTACTCCCAAAAACCACTCACAGTATCCCAAAACGCACCCATCATAACATCCGTTTTACCATTGCATCATCTAACCTTTTTTTAACTTCCCCTATCCTATCTTTGGGCCCAAAAGTGGAAAACACCTGATCATATAAAAAAATCTACCCTCACCTTTTTCTTTTAAAAAACAACCCAAAAAAAATTTCTTTCTGGAAAAAATAAAATTAAAAAAAAAGGGGGGGGTTTTTTGAAAAAATAATAATAAAAAATCAGGATATGTGCATGTGTAGGGATATTTAAAATGTGTACAAGTGCTGGTCGGTTTTTATGTGGAAGTTACTAGTGATTATATGTAAATTTTTGGGGGTTGTGCCATCCTATTGTTGGGGGCAAAGGGGTTTTGGGGGTTGGGGTTTACTTTTTTCCTTTATCAAGAATGTTTTTTATTAGGTCCACCTATAAACCCTATTTTCATCTACTGCCCAAAAAAGCCTGCTTTATATGGGCTGCCTTAAGTATACTGAAAAAATCTTAAATATTTTTTAACCCTTTTTTAAAGGGATAATAAAAATGTTTCAAAATGTTTCAAAGTTTTATCCAAACCTCCTCAAGACCCCTCTGTCCCCTTTGCCTTTTCCTTTACCTTTTCCTCCCCAAGAATCCTCTGGGTTTCCCTTTTCCTTTTTTCTCCTCGTCCCTTTTAACCAAATCAACCCCTTCTTTTCTGTCTTCCCCGAGGGCCCCAAAACCCTTTAAATTTTTATTTTCACCCTTCTTCCCTCCTACCCAAACCCCACTTCACGGCCAAAGCCCTACACCCAAGGGCATCTCAGGGGGTAGGGAAGGACCCCGGAGATTTCGGGGTGTATTCCCCCGAGGGGTCCTGAACTGCCCAAACAAAAAAACCAATGGGAAGGGGGTGGGGGGGGTAGGGGGGAGGGAAGGCCCCCAAAGGGCTTTTTTTGGAACTTTCCCCCAAAAAAAACCCCGGCCAAAACCCCCCCTTTTTTTAAAAAAGGGGCTTTTTAAATTTAAAAAAAGGGAAAAAGGGGGCCCCCCAAAAATTAAAAATTTTTAAAAAAAAAATTTTTTTTTTCCCCCCAAAAATTTTTTTCCCCCCCCTTTTTTTAAAAAAACCCCCCCCCCCTTTTAAAAAAAAATTTCCCCCCCCCCAAAAAAAAAAAAAACCCCTTTTTAAAAAAATTTTTAAAAAAAAAAAAAAAAAAATTTTTTCCCCCCTTTTTTTTCCCTTCCCTTTTTCCCCCTTTTTTTTTTTGGGGCCCCCCCCTTTTTTTAAACCCCCTTTTTTTGTTTCCCTTTTTCCCCCCCAATTTTTGGGGGTTTTTTTTTCCTTTTTTTTTTTTAAAATTTTAAAAACCCCCCCTTTTTTTCCCTTTCCTAAAAAAAACCCCTTTTTCCCCCCCTTTCCCCCCCCCCAAAACCCTTTTTTTTAAGTTTTTTTTTTTAAAAACCTGTTTAAAATTTCCCCCGCCCCCCCCCCCCCCCCCCCCAAAAAACCTTCCCCTTTTTTTTTTTTTTTTTTTTTTTCCCCCCCCCCAACCTTTTTTCCCTTCCCCCCCCCCTTTTCCCCCCCCCTTTTTTTTTTTTTCCCCCCCCCAACCCCCCCCCCCCAAACCCCCCCCCCCCTTTTTTTAAAAGGGGGGGGAAAAAGGGGGGGTTTTTTCCCCCGGGGTCAAAAAAAGGGGGAAGGGGGGGAAGGGGCCCCCGGCGGGGGTGGAACCCCCGGGGGGGGGGGGGGCCCCCCTTTCCCCTTTTTTAAAAAAAAAATTTTTTTTTTTTTTTGGGGGGGTTGGGGGGGAAAATGTCAATGCTATTGTTGAAGAAGGCAGGGGGGTTTTTTTGGGGCGATCACTGTCAAAACCATCTTCAACGGAGGGCCCCAAACAATCATTTTTTTAAAAAAAAGGGGGCCCAAAGGTGGGGGGCCCCCCCCCCAAAAACCCCCCCGGGGGTCCCCCCCCCCTTTTTTTCCCCCCCCCCCCCAAAAAAAAACCCCCCCGGGGGGGGGGGGTTTTTTTTTTTGGGGGTTTTGGGGGGGGAAAACCCCGGGGGAAATTTGCCTTTGGGGGGTTTTTTTTTTGGGGGGGGGGAAAAAAAAAAGGGGGGGGGGTTTTTTTAAAAATTTGGGGAAAAAAATTTTTTTAAATTTAAAAAAATTTTTTTTAGAAAAAATTTTTCCTTTTTTTTTAATTTAAAAAAAAGGGGGGTTTTTTTAAAAAAAAAAAAAAAAAATTTGGGGGGGCCCAAAAATTTTCCCCCCTTTTTTTGTTTTAAAAGGCAGGTTTTTTTTTTTGTTTTATCCCCTTTTTTTTTTTTTAAAAAATTTTTTTGGGGGGGTTTTTTTTAGGCCGGGGAAATTTTCCAAAAATTTTTTTTGGGGTTTTTTTTAAAAAAAAAAAAATTTTCCCAAAAAACCCAAAAATTTTTTCCCCTTTTAAAAAACCCCCCCTAATTTAAACCCCCAAAAAAAACCCTTTTGGAACCCAAAGGAAAAAAAAATTTTTGGGGGGGTTTTTTAGGCAAATTTTTTAAACCAATTTTAAATTTTTTTTTCTTATGGGGTTTTTTGTTTTGGGGTTTTGGGGGGTTTTTTAAAAAAGGTTTGGTTTTTTAAAAATTTTTTTTTTTGGGGGGGGGGGGGTTTTTTGGGTTTTAAAAAAAATTTTTTTTTGGGGGGGTTTTTAAATTTTTTTAAATTCCCTTTTTGGGGCTTTAAAAAAAAAACCCCAAAAAGGGGGGGGGGGAAATTTTTTGGGGTTTTTAAAAAATTTTTAAAAAAAACCCCTTTGGGAAAAAGGGGGTTTTGGGGGGGAAAAAAAAAAAGGGGGGCCCCCGGCCCCCCGGGTTTCACCCGGAAAAAAAAAAAAAGAAAAGGCCCCCTTTTTTCTTTTTTAAAAAAACCCCGGGGGTTTTGTTTTTGGGGGAAAAATTTTTGGGTTTTGTTTTTAAAGGGGGGTTGGGGCGGGGGTTTTTGGGTTTTTTTGGGGGTTTTCTTTTTTTCCCCCGGTCCTTTTTTTGGGGGCCCCCTTTTTTTTGGGGGAAAATTGGGTTTTTTTCCCCCGGGGGGGGGGGGGGGGAAAAATTTTTTTTTTTTAAAAAAAGGGGAAAAAGGGGGGCCCCCCTTTTTTTTCCCCCCCTTTGGGTTGGGGGGGGGGGAAAGGGGGGGAAAAAATTTTTTGGGGGGAAAAAGAAATTTTTTTTCCTTTTGGGTTTTTTAAAAAAGGGGGGTTTTTTTTCCCCCAATTTTTTTAAAAAAGGGGGGGGGTTTTTTCCCTTTTTTTTTTTGGGCCCCCAAAGGGAAAGGTTTTCCCCTCCTTTTTGGGGGGGTTTTTTAAAAACCCCCCCCCCCCCTCCCCCAAAAAAGGGGGGGGTTTTTGGGGCTTGGAAAAACCCCCCCCCCAAAAAAAGGGGGGGGGGTTTTTTTGGGGGGGGGAAAAAAAATTTTATTTAATTTTTTTTTTTTATTTTGGGGGGAAAAAAATTTTTTGGGGGAAAAAAATTTTTTGGAAAAAATGGCCTTAAAAAAGGGGCCCCGGGGTTTAAGGGGTTAAAACCCCCGGGGGTTTTCCCCTTTTAAAAAAATTTTTTCCCCTTTTTTTTGGGGGCCCCTTTTTTAAAGTTTTTTTAACTAGGAAATCAACCAGGAAATTTTCATACCAGAAATTTTATACCAGGGCTAATTCATAACGGAATGGAAAAGGGGGCTGGTCGTCCCTACTGGAAAGGGAAAGGGGACCGTCAGGACTGCAACAATTACCGCGGTATTACACTGCTCAGCGTACAGGCAAGGTGCTTGCCCATCTATTGCCGACACGAATTCGCAGTCATCTGGTGAAGCATCAGAGACCTCAGCAGTCTGGGTTTCACGCCTGGTAAGTCAACAACGGACCGTATCCTAGCGCTTCGTGTCCTGGTGGAACGCCGACGTGAGTTTCGACAGGGATGCTTGCAGCCTATTTTGATCTCAAGGAAGGCGTTTGACTCAGTGCATCGTGAGTCACTCTGGGATCTTCTGCGACTTCGAGGGATTCCTGCATGGACTATTGGTTTGATAACTGGTCTGTATTCTGGGACTGCGAGTGCTGTGAAGTGTGGGGCAGGTGTATCCAGCTTCTTTCCTGTGAATACAGGAGTGAGGCAGGGGTGGTCCTTGCCCCATCACTTTTCAACGCTTGTATGGACTGGGTATTTGGACAAGGTTGTAGATAAAAAGTGATTGTGGAGCATCCGTCGCAACACCAAGATCAATGATCTTTGTTTTTGCCGATGATGCAGTAATCTTTGCTGAGTCGCTGGAGGTCCTGGTGAGGGCTCTCGAGGCGCTGCACGAGGAGGCAAAGCCTTTGGGACTTGAGGTCTCCTGGCTCAAGACCAAGGTCCAGGTATTTGGAGATTTACTAGATGAAGCAGTACAGTCTGTTCATGCGTGTGGCGAGGACATTGAGATCTTGGAAAGTTTTACATCCCTTGGTAGCGCAGTCCATAATGACGGCGGGTCACGTCAAGAAGTCTTACGACGGATTGGCATAGCCCACGGTGTTATGGACTCGCTCAACGGGAGTATTTGGCGTTGTCGGTACGTGTGCAGGAGGACAAAGATCCGGATCTTCAAGTCGCTTGTGATCCCTGTCTTACTCTATGGTTGTGAGACATGGGACACTAAATAGTGACTTAAAAGAAACGAATCAATGCCTTTGGTAATAAGTGTCTTCGCAGAATCATGGGGTATCGCTGGGATGATTACGTGTCAAATCAGCGATTGCACCGTGAGACGGAATCGAGGCCTATTACCTGCATAGTCCGTCAGCGCCAACTTCGGCTATATGGGCATGTGGCACGCTACCCTGAAACCGATCCTTCCCATCGGGTTGTATCTGTAAGAGACAATCCGGCGTGGAGGAGGCCAAGGGGGCGCCCACAAGGCTCGTGGCTGGGGCAAGTTGATGTTTCTTGTCGAGAGCTGCTTGGTATGGGAAAGGAGCCTGCATGGGAACTCGCGCGTGGTGACCCCCGGGAGTGGCGTCGTAGGGTGGGCGAGGCGACGCGCCCCCCGGCGTATGCCCCCAATGATTGATTGATTGATAATTCATAACCCGGACAATTCATACCATGGTCAATTCATACCCCGGACAATAAATACCCCGGACAATAAATAACCCTGACAATTCATACCCCAGTCAATTCATACCCCGGACAATTCATACCAGACAATTCATACCCCGGTCAATTCATACCAGACAATTCATAGCATGTCAATTCATGCCATGTCAACTCATACCCAGGTAACTCATACCATGGCAACTCATACCATGGCAACTCATACCATGGCAACTCATACCATGTCAACTCATACCATGGCAACTCATAACATGTCAATTCATACCATGGCAACTCATACCAGGTCAATTCATACCATAGGCAATTCATGCTATGTCATGTCTTATCAAGCACATTCAGGTGACAGGCCGCGGACCATTCATACACGCCAATTCAAACCACTTGTTTGTGTCTATCGGGCCTTCAGCAGGGGAGGACCACGGGCTAGCTTGAGCCCGTCAGAGAGATGCTTTGATGTCGCAGAGGTGGAGTGCGTTGATCGGTGGCAGCCTAGTGCGGCAGCGCGGCGGCGCTAGGCTGCGGGCAAAAAGACGGGAGGCGAGGGGCATGGCTACACTCGCCGATCCTGGAAGAGTGTTCGTGCTGCTTGCGTGCGGCACGAGAACTGGCTTGTTTCACTAGGGCAACAATCCGTTTTTTNAATTCATACCCGACAATTCATACCCTACAATTCATACCCGGACAATTCATACCAGACAATTCATACCCGTCATTTCAAATTCATAGCATGTCAATTCATGCCATGTCAACTCATACCCAGGTAACTCATACCATGGCAACTCATACCATGGCAACTCATACCATGGCAACTCATACCATGGCAACTCATACCATGGCAACTCATACCATGTCAACTCATACCATGGCAACTCATAACATGTCAATTCATACCATGGCAACTCATACCAGGTCAATTCATACCATAGGCAATTCATGCTATGTCATGTCTTATCAAGCACATTCAGGTGACAGGCCGCGGACCATTCATACACGCCAATTCAAACCACTTGTTTGTGTCTATCGGGCCTTCAGCAGGGGAGGACCACGGGCTAGCTTGAGCCCGTCAGAGAGATGCTTTGATGTCGCAGAGGTGGAGTGCGTTGATCGGTGGCAGCCTAGTGCGGCAGCGCGGCGGCGCTAGGCTGCGGGCAAAAAGACGGGAGGCGAGGGGCATGGCTACACTCGCCGATCCTGGAAGTGTGTTCGTGCTGCTTGCGTGCGGCACGAGAACTGGCTTGTTCATAGGGCAACTCGTTTTCATATTCGCGAGGTATTTCATACCAAAGTGCACTTGGTATGAATAAATCATTATGGTCCATACATGGTTCTGAGGTGTGTCGCGAGTACGATCTAAAACTTGAACTTAAGTTGGGAGTCACCCAGCGGAAGCCCTTTGTCCCACAGTTCTGCTCCGAACTTGATGTAACTGGTTCCCCATTTAGAGAAACCTCCCAGCTTTCAAGGACCTGAAATTGTTTTCCTTGTGCACACGCCGGCTAAACATAATTTCAACAAAATAACATGGACATGCGCCGTAAGTGTTCGATCTGTGCTACACAGTTCTGCACGGAAGAGGAGATTGATTGATTGATTAAAGTTTTAAGGCGCCGCAACTGCGGGGTTATTGACGCCTGCTTACAAAAGATGCATGTAAAGTAAAACTAAAAAACAAAATTTAAGATAAAATAAAAATATTGAAAATTACGAAATACATAAAAGAACAAGAGTACATTAAAAACAATCATAAGTTAATATTAAAAACATCATAACTTGTTGAGAAGGCCAGCCTTCTCAATAAATGTATGGACTTCATGTCCCGGAGAGAAACACCTCTCACCCAATGCCAGGGAGAGACGGTAAGCACCGTCCGACCCGCGACACCGGGACAAAAATTGCACACGTAGGTCCCCAAGACTGGGACACTCGACCAGCAAGTGCCGCACAGTTAAGGGGACCAAACAATCATCACAATAAGGAGGGTGGCCCCCCTCCATGAGGAACCCATGAATATATAGAGTGTGACCAATACGCAATCGTGCCAAGGCAGTCTCCCATCTCCGGGAGAGACCGCAGTAGCTCCAGTCCTCGATACTTTGGCGGATGGTGCGCAGTTTATTTTGCCCTATAGTATCCAACGTTTCTTGCCAAACTGTTGTGAACTGATCTATGGATTGCCGAGCGTGGGTTTCCGTAGCCGGCACTGCAAAATGTGATAGAGCTGGTCTTTTAGCTGCAGATTTTGCCAAGGCATCAGCTTCCTCATTACCGGCAACACCTACATGTGCCGGTACCCAACAAAAGCTGACCGTCCGGCCTCGCCTCTTGAGCAGATAAAGCCATTCCAGGATGGCATTGACCAGCGGATGGGGAGAGTTAAAATTACATAGTGATTGAAGAACACTACAAGAATCACTAAAAATTGTAAAAGAAACATCCGGAAGGGTAAAAATAATCATGAGAGCATATAAAATAGCACTTATTTCAGCCGTAAAAACAGATGAAACACTTGGAAGGCTGACGCCTTTGTTAAACGATGGGAATACGACACCGTATCCAACTCCTTCGTCTGATTTGGAACCATCAGTAAAGACAGGGACCGAACTCTGATGTGTGCAAAAGTGGTCTAAAAACTGGGCACGCTCAGCCTGAGGAGGTAAAGACCCCTTTGAGAGCGGAAGGCTTTTGCAAAAGGACACTTCTGGGAGCAGCCATGGACCGACTGTCGTAGGCCTATGCGGGCAGATCCGTAAAGCAGGGAAGGATAGCGTCTCCATAATAGCTGTCAATCGGAAACCAAGGGGCTTTGGTAAGCTTCTTCGCCCATGGTAAAGTTGCGATCCTGAATCACAAGACACAGCACGGCAAGCTATTGTGTCAGGGAGGCGTTGGAGGCGATACCAACATCTTAACAGGAGGGACTGGCGTTGAAGATCTAATGGGAGGACACCAGCATCCACCAATAGACTTGGGATGGGAGATGACCTGAACGCCCCGGTTGCCAGACGGACACCAGCATGATGTACCGAATCCAGCATCCGCAGTCGAGTGGGTGTGGCAGAGGAGTACACTTCACATCCATATTCAAGCTTCGAAAGGATAAGTGAGCGGTGAAGATAGGAGTGTAGCGCGATCAGCCCCCCAGCTGGTGTGCGAGAGGACTTTCAGTAGATCCATGGTCCGGAGACAGTCAGTCTTGAGAGCACGAAGGTGAGGCACCCAAGTCAGTCTATTGTCAAAAATGAGTCCTAAAACCGGGTTCTCTTCCCTACATGGTATT
Source organism: Chionoecetes opilio (assembly GCA_016584305.1). NCBI lineage: Eukaryota > Metazoa > Arthropoda > Malacostraca > Decapoda > Majidae > Chionoecetes > Chionoecetes opilio. The sequence goes on from JACEEZ010018288.1 coordinate 33,782, forward strand.
CTCTTCCGTAAAGATGTAGGTCTGGGTCGGGATGAATCCCACGGGTTCTGCAAAAATAAACCCGCTACAGTCTTCGTTGGAGAAAACCTGAAGCCACGATTCGTCGTCCATTCACTAACTTTATCAATAGCAAGTTGAAGTCTTCTCTCTGCAACCGACATCCTGGAAGCAGCAAAGAGATTGAAAAATCATCCACGTATAATGTACTAACAATCCCCTCTGGCAGTACATCAACAATACCATTGATGGCCACAGCGAACAGAGCTACACTCAAGACGCTACCTTGGGGGATGCCCCCTGGAAGCGGGTGTTCAGAAGACAGTATGTTGCCAACTCGAACTCTAAGAACCCGGTTGGCTAGGAAACTCTGGAGGAACACAGGCAAACGACCTCTTAGCCCGAACTCATACAGAGTGTGCAATATACCGTGTCTCCAAGCCGTGTCGTAAGCCTTTTCAAGGTCGAAAAAGATGGTCACATGGTGTTGTCGAGAGGCGAATGCCCCGCATATGGATGACTCTAAGGAAATAAGCGCTTCCGTAGTAGAGTGATGCTTACGGAATCCACACTGAGAACGGGAGAAAAAGTTTTCCCGTTCCAAAAACCATACCAGTCGACTATTTACCATTTTTTCGAATAACTTACACACACATGAAGTTAGGGATATGGGCCGGAAATTCGTCGGTAGTGAGTGGTCCTTCCCAGGCTTAGGGATCGGGATCACCACCGCCACACCCCAGCTACTTGGGAAGGTTCCTCCAATCCAGATCCTATTATAGATGCTCAACAAGAAATCTAGAGCCTCATCTCTTAGATGACAGAGCATCGCATATGGTACATCATCTTGGCCTGGGGAAGTGTCAGCGCAAACCTTCATGGCTTGACATAGCTCACGAGGTGTAAAAAGAACATTGTAAGATTCCCCGCCTCTGGATGAAAAATCTATGCCTCTCTGTTCTTGTCGCAGTCTGTCCCTAGCACTTGGAGACGCAAGGTCTGTCTGCGCCACTGACACAAAATGGGAAACAAATTCCTCTGCTACAGTCAAGGGATCTGCCACAGGGTCTCCATTAATCGATAGAACTGGAGGGGAGGATGGGATAAACTTCCCCTTCATTTTCCTCACTCTTTGCCAAACCTTGGACACCGGGGTAGATGCACAGATCGTACTTATATAAGCCCTCCAAGAGGAGTGACGAGACTCTTTCATAACCCGTTGGTATCTAGCTCTTAACCTGTGAAAAGATATTTTTAGGTCTACTGAAGTTGGCCGCGAAATGTATTGCGTCTCAGCACGGCGGGAGTGACTCCTCGCTGCCGTACAGTCCTGTGAGTCCACCACGGAACAGGTCGGCGAGAGAAAGATCCAGATGTGCGGGGGATGCTCAGCGAGGCTGCAAAATGGATTCGAGACACAAAGTAATCTACGGCCTCATCTATTGTTGGAAAGTCATCTATATGATGTTCAAAAACACAAGCCTTTTGAAAGCCCTCCCAGTCTGCACGAGAGAGGCACCATTTTGGGAGACATCGGGAAGGGGGCGAGGACACTGCTTTAAGTAGTATGGGATAATGGTCACTTCCCCGAAGAGAATCGGCCACCTCCCATGAGAAGTCGAGGGCGACCTGTGGACTGCAGAGTGATAGGTCAATAGCAGTCAATGTTCCCGTCTGCGAATGGAAATGTGTTGGTTCTCCCGTGTTTAATATATTTAAGTTGTTGCCATCTATAACAGTTACGAGAGAATCACCGCGACGATTTCTGGTGGAATCTCCCCACAGAAAATGCCGCCCATTCATGTCTCCAAGGAGAAAATGGACGGGGAAGCTGGCGGATAAGATCCTCAAGATCTTGGAGAGGTATGTCGTCATTTGGAGGGAGATATATTGAGCAGACAGTGTAGGTCTTGTGCAGATGGATACGACCTGCTACAGCCTGCAAGGGTGATTGCAGCGGGATGACAGTTAAGGGGACATCCCGACGATGGTAAAGGCCACAACCACCACTAAAGCCACCACCTGCTGGAGGTGGTGTGTGGACAGGTATAAAACCTGTCGGGCAGAGACAACTTCCCTGCCCTATCATTGTTTCTTGTAAACAGATAATTTCTGGGTCCAACTCGTTGATGAGAAGGACTAGTTCCTCCCAATTTGCACGTAATCCACGAATATTCCATTGGAGGATTGAAGGTGTTATTTCGTGCGTGAAGATGATGCAGAAGCCTTACGGCTTGTAGACGCTGCGCCATTTGAAAGCCCAGCATCTTTTTTCTGTGTTGTAGAAGATGGTAAACTACTTTTCTGTACATTCCCAGATGTCGGTTGGCGCTTGCGTACATCCGGCGGTGAAATCGGGGTTCTCATACGAGGACCCGCGGCAGTAGTAGAGACCGTATGTCCCACCAAAGATGCAGATTTACTGACAGAAGATTTACCACTTCTAGGTTTACTGATAGCTCCCGACGAGGGTCTTGAAGATTGCGTATCAGCATGGCTATCAACTACTTGTGTGTCCATATGTTGTGAGACACCTTCGCCATCAGCGTGCTGTTGAGCTGAGTCGCTAGCCGCTTCAGGGGTGGTAACAGGGGCAGTGATATTAGGAGTCACGTCAGTACTCCCACACCCATCAGCAGGTGTATCTTTACGCAAGTCCATCCTCTCCTGCTCAGCAATTGATATTTTAGCCGGAGGGACGCCCACTGAGTCTAAGGACTCATTGGAACTGCGAGTTCGCTTCTGAGACTCTTTATTAGGATGGGGTTTTGGGAGCCTCTTAGAGGAGGAGTCACTATTGTCATTTTTCCCGTGTGCGGCATGCACTACACGAGAGGTGGTTGGAGGCTCATTATGAGAGGAGTCAGCAGACTCCACAGAATCACACGGCAGTAGCGAGAACTTATTCTTCATTGGGATGGATGGGTTAGGTTTAAGAGAATGTGGTGGTGGAACTGCAGGAGGCTGATTAGGCGTCTGAGAAGAAGCAGCAGCCATCGCGGATGCGTAGGTCCTGCTTCCTCCCCCGCCTGCTTGTCTGTGGGAAAGTTCTCTTCTGGCGCTCCCAAGACTGATAAATTGGGAGTTGGCCAAATAAAGGATGTCTTCTTCTAATTTATAAGTCCCACACTGTCGGGAACTCGGTGGGTGATCAACACGGCAGTGGAAGCAGTAGGGAGTTGACGTACAGTCAGCTGTGGCATGGGCACCCAACGCCGAGCATCGACCACAGCGAGGAGGGGATTTACAATTTTTTTTACCGTGCCCAAAGCTGTAGCACTCATAGCACTGCATAGGGCGGTCGATAAAGGCTTTTATCCTGAGAGACTGGGGACCGATCCTGATGGAATCGGGGAGACTTGATCCGTAGCAGGTGATAATGATCATGTTTTTGCTTCCCCTGACCTTATAGACCTGTTGAACTCTTTCCGGGCACATGTTTAGTATTTCTGCCTCCGAAAACTCAAAGAGGTCGTAGTTGTAGACTACGCCTTTGCTGGTATTAAACTTTGGATGAGGTTTAATGGTATCAAAAATACTGTCTTCGGTGATGGGCATGTGGAAGAGCATCCGAGCCTGAGTTAGGTCCTTGGCTCGGATTAGAACCCCCCTGCCATACCGTTTCAGGTGGCCTTCCGGGATCATTCCAATTTCTTTCTCCAAATACCGCGCCGCAAGGAAAAAGTTGCCACCACTCTCCTTATAATAAGCCACGTACCAAGAAGGGGTAGGGCTGTGGCGGACAGGTGGAGTAGATGTTGTAGTTTTCTCAAAAGTGTTGGGGATGTAGTCATCAGGGCCGTCTCCAACATTTACGGAGCGAATGAGTTCGGCTCTGTAATGTCTCGCTCCAATTTCCATCTTTGTGGCTTCCTCATAAGCAGAGGAAGCATCATCTGCCGCAGCAAAATTTATGTAGCACCTATTTGATTGTCCATTGTCATCATAAATAAGACGGATGCGGCGAACCACACCATAAGCCTTGAAAATATCATGTAATGCTCTGTATGATAAGGCCTGGGACACGTTGGACAGAAGCAAGGTGTCCAACGTAGAAGTGCCCCGAGGGCCAGGCTCGTCTCTCAATCCCTGTCTGCGTCCCTTGATGCGGGGACCGCCAGACCGGGAAGCTGAGGAGGAGGAATGGGCGGTTGCCCGCTTCGTGCCACGTCGGGCCTGGAAAGGCGCCAGAGTGGCAATGTGAGAGGATTCAATGGGAGAAGTCGAGGACAAGCGGACGTCAGGGAGAGAGGCAGGCCGGGGTAAATCTTTAGTTCTATACATAAACAAAATTACTTCACTTCCCCACGCCCCCACCCACCACGGAGCCCAACGAGGGGAAGCTGTCTGTTGGGGAAGGACCTCACCCAACAGCTCCAGGGGTAGCAGGGAAGTATACGCTTCGGTTGACGGAAGAGGAGAGTGAGGCGTGTTTCTATTCCCACGCGAAAGGATTGTACGCGAACCTCATGGACCTGGATGAATCCCTGTTCGAATCAGGTTCAGAAGATTATGTTCCGACGGACCAATCTGAACCAGGCTCTCCAATGAACCAGTCATTTAATCGTCCAGGTGTAAAGAAAATCTTCTGGACGGTCTCTTACAAGAGAACAGATCATCCTGATGGTAAAGGAACGCTTCCACCTTCTTACTAATAAGTCAGTGAAGCGCCAAGGTTGTGTAGAAGGAATCCGTTGCCTTCTTCAGAATGTGCTCCCAGAGGTGACACCAACCCAGGTTCAGATGAAATGGCGTCAAATAAAGGCCTATTCCTGAAGTATGAGGACACACCCAAGTCCTTCCACAGGGAGGGCCAGGACCAAGGAACCGCTTCATCATGACCTGCTGGAGTCGTCCTAGGACAAAGGCCATTGACCAATCCTTCTCGCTATGTGGTGGAGGAGGGTCAAACCAGCACGATGGAGGAAACGAACGAGCAGCGAGCAGCCCGGTGCCACTTCCAGAAACAAGCAGCCCGGTGCCACGACGCGCAACAAGCAGCCCGTGCCACGACCAGAAACAAGCAGCCCGGTGTGCCACGACGCGCAACAAGCAGCCCGGTGCCACGACCAGAGAAACAAGCAGCCCGGTGCCACGACGCGCAACAAGCAGGCCCGGTGCCACGACCAGAAACAAGCAGCCCGGTGCCACGACCAGCAGGAGCAGCCCATGTGCCATCGACAAGCAGCCAGGTGGCTGAATTGGAGCCACATCAAGGGCCATCAACAGCAGGTCCGGACGGGGCATGGTCAGCCTCCAAACAAGAGAAAAAGGCTGCTCCTAACACCCAGGACCCAGGATTTGTCCACGTACCTTGAACTAGGCACATCAAGCATACATCAACTGAAGCAGTCTGATAACGAAGAGAAAGCAGCTAGCAAAGAAAGGTTAAAAACAAAATTGGGACGCACTAGTCAGAACGAGAAGAAAGAAGAGTATATAGAGAAGAAACAAGAAAAGAAACAAGAGTATATCGAGACAAAATGTTAGGCGTGTTATGTCGGTTAGCAGAGTGCACTCAAAAGAGTAGTAAAACATTGGCGGAGCTTAAGAGTATAATGTCGGTTAGCAGCATGCAGGCAGCGAGTGTTCTCCGGTGTTCTTGACGAAGTATTGGAAAATAAATGGTGCAACAAGGCCCAGGAGAGAGGAGAATAAGTACAACTAAGACAAGTATTACGCAAGTCTAAGACAAGATAGAAGACAGCAAGGCATCAGAGGAGAAGAAGCTTGGACAGAAGGAGTCTGAAGGACGTACTAAGCGATTATTAATAATGGAGACGAGACGTAAACAAGAAGTAACGGATTCAAGCTGGAAAAGCGTAATTTAGAAAGGAAATAGGGAAAAACTGGTTCACAAATAGGGTGGTGAATGAATGGAATGGTCTCAGTAGACAGGTAGTTATGCTGAGTCATTAGGAAGCTTTAAAAGAGTGGCTGGATAGGTTCATGGATGGGGATGAAAAGGTGGATATAGGTATGTTAGGTGACAGGAACTACCACGTGTAGGCCTCGTAGTCCTTGAGCCAGACCAAAAGTAATGCTCCGGCGGGGGGAGTAATTCTCATTATGATTTTCCATTAGACCAATGTCTCAAGTGTCAGAAAAGGTGTGATGGACATCTGAGAACGGTAGCTTAGTGCCCGGATGGACGCCATCTTTGAAACCACCCAGCGCGAAAATGCCCATTTGGTGGGGTACATTGTTGCACGTGTATCTGGACTTCTATACTAGCTATCGATGTGCGGTTGACGACTAAATATACGTCCAATGTGTACCGTCTAAATAAAAAATAATATGAAGCATTTTGTTATAGATTAATTATTATAAAAATCAATTATCGAAAAAAAATCATATATTTTTCAATATTTTATTATTAGACTTGTACTTTTTTTAGTGAAACAACACTGGTATGATTTTCCAAATTATGCATTTTGCTACACCGTTTATCTGTCTATAAAAAAATACTCAACAAGTACAACATATCATCCACCACGAGTTTACAACAAATATATGTAAAGAGGCATAAAAATGACTTAGGCCGCCGCTGGCATTATCTATTCTGACGATAACGCAGTTAGGAATGTCGTACGGAGAGGATTTTAACACCATAACGATATCTAATAAGCAGGCGGAAATTGTTACATAGGAAATCTGCACTTTGGTGGCCATCTTGGATTTCAAAATGGCCGCCAATTATATTAATTATCATTACAGAGTTGGAAAGACTTTATGGAGCTGATTTTAACACCATACGATGTTAATTCCTAATAAGAAAGCGGAGGTATCATTGAAAACAATGTCATGTTTTAGTCAAAAAACCCACCGGTATGATCTTCCAAATTATACATTTTGCTAAACCGTTTATCTGTCTATAAAGATTTCAGGCAATTTGGCCTGCATATAATAGAGAAAAAACAATGCTATACAATATACAGTGCACACAAAGTTAATCATCAGAGTCGCCATCAGAGTCATTGGCATCCTGAGCCACGATAGCATCATCCTGCACCATGTTGGAGCATCCCTGCAGCTTACACACAACGGGTGCACTTCAACCCATTCAGTATGCAGGAGCAATCTGACGGTCGACACGCCTTCTGCATGGGGCATGAGATGAGATTCAAGACGAACATCTGGAGCTGGTAGACCCCCCAAATCCATCGGATTTTGAGCGAACCGCCATCATCGAGTTCCCAGCCATGTCCTGCTGATGGTTGCTGGGACGTCTGGGCAGGTTTTCAAGGCTGCGTCGCCAGATAGCCGCTGATAGTTGGCCCTAAGCGTATGTGCATCAGGAGTCTTCACAAGGCGGCAATTGTCCAGTTTCGATCTGGCCCTTCTTTGCACAGAACATGTGATAACGGAGTGAATTTAGCACCGACGATCTTGTGTTCCTGGGTACAGCTGACACGTGAAGGCCTTGAATGCTATTGAAGACGTTTGTTGGTACTTTCCCACGAAGATCCCAGATTTGTGAATGCTTGAAGATACAGATCAATTCGCTTGCACAAGCTTCAAACCCTTTATTTTTCCCTTTGGCTAGCCGGGAGCACTAACAGTGTCACACCCGCTCCATGCATGAAGCCCTGGCAAGCACTGCAAACTCCAGACCCCAATACCGCAGCCAACTTTCCAACGCAATCATTCTGACTCGAACCTTTTTCCCTCTCTGATGAAGAGGCTGACTATCGATGGTTCTGCTGAGATGAAGGACTGATGATCAGAACTCGGGGTCATCTGCCACTAGATCGTCTTGTAGTGGGTTAGCGGCGTGCTTTGGGGTGGAGAAACATACGCGTGTCTGCTTCCTCGTGGCTACATCTGAGTGCTTGCCCCAACTTCCAACCTATCGGGGTCAGTACCAAGACATTTTCACCACAGGTGACTAGTGTTCTGTTGCCTAGCTTTTCGCGATTTGTTTCATGTTTCCACGACTCCGCCAAGAAACACAACCAGTTTCTCCTTTGTCTGGCTGCAAGCAAGGAGACGCCCCCCGTTCAGATTTTGTGTGGGGGTTTCTGATCTCGCTGAAACTGATGCCTTCATTTGAACCGCGGTTCACACGTTCAGCTGCTTTGAGGGGGATTTTCTGTGTTGTGTCAAAGACAACTTTCGATGCGCTCACTGCTTGACCAGCGTGAAGCGCTGCAGAAAAGGATGCGGTCAGATAGTTCTTCGAACGTGTCGTTCTCGCCAGAATCTTTTGTAGAGAGCCATCGCAATCAATTATTGTTGAAATTCGCTTGTCAACGTTATCGGTGGTTCCACAAGACCTTCCAGTGTTCGCAAGTGCAACTTTGTTCGTTTTTTTCATTGACCCATCAACGTTTGCCAAAGACCATGGTAACGGCCCTAGTGGGTGACAAAGGACAAGTCCCATGTCGAGGTTCCTTGTTTTTGGCGATGAGTATCATGGTGGAAAAACATTTGTCTGTCAGCTCTCAGGACGATCCCTTTGTTTGTGGCCTTCACAACTTTCTGCTGATCTTACCAAAGGTTTTCAATTTTAGCTTCTTCACTGTGTCAAAAAGCCTGTTCCTCTTTAAGACGTTTTGGAAGCTTTGATACGCCGCTTCCCCCCTTTTTGCAGGGCGTTGAGTAGGTCATTAGAAAGTCCTCCCTCGCAGCCGCTCCGGTAAAATATACTGAAAGACATGACGGATCATCGGCGAATGGATTGGTCCAGTCATTTTCCAGTAGATCACAGATAGCTGTGACGCCAGACTCATCACGTTTGATGCGAGAAGTAGACAAGCAGGGTGCTTGGCGTGAGATGTGGTCGCTGCCATTCACAAGGATAGTTCTCGTAGTTGCCTCAGGGAGCAGCCCGATTGTCTGCAGTTAGATAGTATCGTGACACAGCCCCTTGTCGAAGACTAAAAACCTCGTGTTCCCCAGCTGTTTGCGTATCTTTGTTGATGTTTCTTCTGTTGTTGATAAAAACAGCGATTCTGGCAAATGGATTCCCTGGTCTAAGCTGTACGGAAAAGTAGCCTTGATTGAAATGCCTGTACAACTCGGGGCATGTTTCGTGGAGTTGCGTCATCTGGGGCATAGTACACGGGAGTAGATATCTAGCATAGTTCACCTTGTTCATTGCAAAAACACCAAGGGATCACTCTTCTGACACAAGCCAAGTGAAGCACCCAGTCGCCTTCTCTATCCGCACGAATCAACCCCAGCAGGGTCTCTCACATATCAATATACTTTCATCCAGAAGCGAGCCAGGTCTCCATGTTTGGTTCGCAGAAAATGTAGTTTTTCGCGAACATGTCAAAGCTCTGTACACATGAACATCTTTCGAGAGCAGCAGCGAGAGTCTCGTGGCAAACATCCTCCTTGATGCTGCGAATTTTGAGGTAAAGGCTTCAAATTTGGGGTCCTTGTCGGGATGATTGCTTTATACCACCCCTGGAAGCCCTTCCAAATGATGCGCATTAGTGCCTCGTACATAAACTTGTGGAGTTCGCCACAGCACGGTTGTATTGCTTGCCTTCCAGAACCCTGTTGATGGAACCTTCAGCGATTACTCCTGCCCTCAACAGCTACATCCGAAGGCCTGAACCCCAAAAACTTTTTCCCCAAATGCTGACATGAAGTTACAGATGGTATGGAAGTTCCCCATCATGAGCACGATTCTTCCATATCGATCGACATCTTTCCATGCTATTTCGTCTCGCCTTAGCAAATAGTGCTGGTCTAGCACCACCGGTATACGTCAAGCTGAAGTGATGAAAATGATGTTCAGAGCTTCTCTGAGGATTTTTGCACTGTTGCCATATCTGTGGCAGGCGCGTTTATAGTCGGCAGGTAGCCAAAACTACATCTTCCGCACCTGAACACGATCTCTAGTCATGATTGTTGAAACCAGTCCACAAAAACTGATTGTCTGGTCGAAGGTTCCAGCATGCGAGTCATAATCCATACGTGTTTCGGCGCGCTGCGCAAGGGATTTTGCGCCTGCAAGAGTGTCAGAAAGATCTGCAGGCTTGATTGCAGGGGGCCCTCTCGTTCCCAACGCTGTATATTTGGAAAAATAAATCGCGGGATGACGGGATAGATCGCTTTATCTGCTTTGGATACTGCCGATGGAGGGTTTGGGGGGCAAAACACGACTGCGACTTCGGTTGGGGCGATGATACCGTGACGCGATGCGATGTTCCGCCACCACTCAGCGATTCCTCTAGCCTGTCGATGTTATCGAATGCTAATACAGTCGGGACGAAGGGTGCACATGTGACGGAAGTGGTACTGTATCTTTCTCCACACTTGCTAATTTTTCTATGCATAGCGCTGTCTCGATTTTTTCCAGAACTGTATAGAACATCCCTGCCCGAGTCGATTTAATATTCTGATGACCTCTGTATTTCCGGTGAGCGTTTTCATGACCCACGGAAAGTAGGACATGCTTTGATATTCTGATGGTACCCCGGTGTACAGCATTGATGATATCTTGAGCCATCGACCATACCAGTGTGCGGCACGCGCCAAAGCTACCCCACTCCGCAAATCAAAGTATGCAGAAATACACGAAGAGAATCTGGGATCTCACGTAATCTGAAGGTGAGTTCTGCTGGCTGAGGCGGCCAACGTCATTGTAAGAGCATCTTTGATCTGGTGTCGCAGTGAAGTAGCTGCACGCACAATGTTACTTTCATCGTCCGTTCGTTCAAAGCTTCACTTCTGCTTTCAGGTTACGCACTCTGCCAGCAATCTCTCGCTTTGTCAGATTATCGGGCATCAAGTATACACGGTGTTTTACATGAAGAAGATGAGCGATTCTCCAAACTCTTGTAATGTGCGCTGCAGATTTTTTCTTGATGGAGTCACGAACATCAACTGAAAATGTATCTGAAGACAGGATATCTGTTGCAACATCAACTATTGGAACAATCCTCGGGTCAAGAACAAGTCAGTGCGAAATGAAATTGAAATATACATCGTATCATTTCATTTTTTTCGATATTATCTTCAATGTCAGTTTTCTACTTGAGGGTTTTTGGGGGCGTGTGTAGTTTTTTATAGCAGGAGAAGTGGTAGTGAGCCTCAGCTGCTAACCATTTTCTCGTGTAGTGAATGCCAAAAAATCTCTCATCATTTCGAGCTGTCGCAGCATCTCTTATTTTCTTTATCTGCTCGGAAAGTTCAACAGCCAAGACAACTGTTTCACGGGTACGACTGCCTTTTATGGGAAATTTGAAGCACGCTGGCAAAAAAAAGCAATTATCATCGTAGACCGTTGAAGTTGATCCTGTCTCTTCCCGTGATTATCGCCGTCGCACGCCATCGCCAGTATCAACTGAAGAACTTCTAGCTGCATTGGTCAAAGTAGCTAGGTGTTTTTTTTGAGTGAAGTCTGATCTACAAGCCCTATGTATAAAATTGGAATATTAGGAAAATTCAACTGCGCCTTCTTGGACTAGCTTTAGAATTGGATAAAAGTTTCTAACTGCGGCTGCGTCACACAATGTCTTCCAAGAACTGTTGCCCCCCCCCCTGCCTTGCTTAGTTCAGAGAGTGGCGACTTCTTGTGCACAGGATGCACGTTCCGGACTCAGGTTCAATCTTCGCCCGTTTCGCCTCGACACCGGCCATCTCAGCTGAAAGAACAAAAAAGCCCGACGTTAGATTACTCCCATATCCGAAAAGCTCGCCAGCTTACATAGACATACTCATCCAAGTCAGTGAAATGTTAGATGGCGCCACAATACAACTCTATAATAGAGTGTAGTGGCGCCATCTAACATGTTCACTTTTAGTTCTTAAGCACCCCCCCCCCCTCATAAATTAATCAGGTCACCGCAACAAATCTCAGGGCTGAGATATAGAAATAGAATATAGATATAGAATAGACTGACGTCACTTTCGGCACTGGGTTCTGTGGGTGATTTTCGGCGGGAAATTCCAACTGACATAGTTCGGTTGTGGAAAGTGCATGCCTTTTTATATATTTTTTGTGTACACTCGTGGTGGATGATTGTTTTTGGTTTTTTAGTTATTTTATAGACAGATAAACGGGTAGCAAAAATGCATATTTGGAAAATCATACCAGTGTTGTTTTACTTAAAAAAAGTTTCAAGTCTAATAATAAAATATTGAAAAATATGATTTTTTTTCGATAATTGATTTTTATAATAATAATCTATACAAAATGCTTCATATTTTTTTTTATTTAGGACGGTAACATTGGACGTATATTTTGTCGTCAACCGCACATCGATAGCTAGTATAGAAGTCAAGATACACGTGCCCAAAAAAAAGTTTCCCCACCAAATGGGCATTTTTGCGCTGGGTGGTTCAAAGATGGCGTCCATCGGGCACTAAACTACCGTTTTCCCGATGTCCATCATGCATTTTGATACCTGGGGATATTGCCCTAATGGAAAAAACATAATGAGAATACTCCCCCGCCGGGCATACTTCAAAATATGGCCGGTTGGCTCAAGGACTATCGCGGCTTTTTGTAGCTTCCTTATTTCTTATGTTCTTATGTTCTAACACATACTTTTTGGTCAATTTTCTAAGACACTGGTAATTTTACAATTGATGCTAGTTTTAAAGTCAGGTATTGTCTGTCCAAAGAATACTGTATACTGGACTTGCTACTCATTTTGGGCTATTCCAGTGGGGGCCCGTTTTGCAATTCCTGCCATTTTCGAACATCACCCCCATTTCCCTTCCTGTGGTTAATAGTATAAATGATATACCATTATCTTTGTAAATGTTTGTTCTATAATATTATCAAAAAAAAACTGTAAAATACACTAAAAAAAAGCCATTATGAGGGCTTGAATATTTTGGCATTCACTTAGCATTCACTTAAACTCTTCGCCATTTAAATTTTGCGAGGGAAAAAATTTTACATGAAACATATCAATAGAAGCGGAATTATATTAGTTTCCATTGATATATTAGTTTCTGAAAAATGAATTAGAACCATACATAAATTACCATTTAAATAAATATATTACCTCATCAATTGGTAAAATTTCCGATTGATGATGTTATTTATTTAGTTAACGCTAAGTTATGCATAGTTCTAATTTATTTATCAGAAAACGAAATATATCAATGGAAAGCTAATACAATTCGCTTCTAATTGATATGTTGCATGTAAAAAGTCTTCACGAAAATATTAAATGGTGATGCGTTTAAGTGAATATAAGTTCAATGCATATTTCTTTAGTCTCATAATGGAATTTCTTTAGTGTATTTTAGTTTTATATTTGATAAAATTATAGAACAATAATTTCGAAGATAAGTGTATCTTTTATATGATAAGCCATAGTCTACTGTATTCATGGAATACTTTTTTACTTGCCGACCCGATTTATGGTTTTATTTTTAGTTAACGCTAATTTTTTGCATGGTGGTAATTCATTGATCAGAAAAAGAAATATATCAATGGAAAGCTTAATGTAAATCCGTTCTATTGATATGTTTCATCTAAAATGTTTTCTTGCAAAATATTAAATGGCGAAGAGTTAAGTGAATATTAAGTTCATGAATATTTTTTCACTCTCTCATAATGGCATTTTTTTAGTGTATTTACTGTTTTTTATTTGATAATATTATAGAAAAAACATTTACGAGGATAACAGTATATCTTTTATACGATAAAACCCCAGGAAGGGAAATGGGGCTGATGTTCGAAAATGGAGGAATCGCAAAACTGGCCTCCACGGTCATGGGCGAGTTGGCGCGGGGCACGAGTAGCAAGTCCTACACACAACAATAGAGTAGTCTCTGTCTTTTCCCCTTTTATCATAAGTTGTATAGATTTTATCAACAATTTTAGGGAGAAAAAACATTGCAAAGATAAAACGCAATGTGGTGAAGATAAAGTGGCTTATGGCACCCAAAAAAGTGATGCCTTCAAGAAAAGTTGGGCATGACTGTAATGATGAATGTTCTGTTAACTAGGCTGCGACGGGATGGATAGATCTTAAGCAGTTTTGGGCTATTTAAAACTTTGATGCCCAAAAATGCTTATCGTCAGGGCCTAACCATCAGGATATAATCAATTTTTTATATATATAAATATATAATTATATATATAATATATTATAAAAAATATATATTTTATATATAATATTATATATTTTTATATATATAATAATATATATATATATATATATATATAATATATAGTAATATATATATATATATCTGTAAATAATAATTTAATAAGCGAAAAGTGTGTTGGGGTGTGTGGTGGTGTGTGTGTGGTGTGTGTTTTGTGGGGTGGGGTTTGGTGTGTGTTTGGGGGTCGTGTGTTTTTTAGGCCTTAGGGTGGAGTGCCAAACCATATATGAAGCA
>JACEEZ010018289.1:0-130000 GCA_016584305.1 Chionoecetes opilio
TGCACTCTCCACTCAGCACACAACCCCAGCAGGTACTCCATCTCCACTCTCCTGTCTCTCATCTCTCGCCATTTTTCCCACCCGACCTTCCTACCACTACCTCCAACATCTGTGTTCTAGCATATCATACCGTTCCATTCCAGCATCAAGTGCTCCACGGTTTATCACTCTGTCACGATCTCACAACCTCGCCAATCTATCTGTACGATACCTTACTCCCACTTCTGCTCTGAAAGAGGTACCTCAACACCTCATAACCTTTGCACCGTGTGGTTTTCTCGCACCATTCAGAGACTCCATCACTGAAGTGAGATCTTGGTACGGATTCGTGAACCAGCTGGCGCCCTTCCTTGCAACAGCCCCCATTATGGAGCCGTTCTGCGACCTCCTTAAGAAGCCCACCGGCAAGAAAGTGTACTGGGATGAGCAGCTGCGGCAGAAGCTCGAGCAGGCGAAGGCCACGATATGTCAGTTGGCCAAGGACGGGCTGGCTTACTATGATCGCACCAGGCCCAATGCTGTTATTACTGACTGGAGCAAGCTGGGACTGGGCTTTGTCATCCTCCAGCAGCACTGCCGCTGTTCATCTGTGGACGCACCATTCTGCTGCAAGACCGGCTGGCGCCTGGCACTGTGTGGCAGCCGTCACTTAACCGCTGCTGAGGCGGGATACGCCCCTGTGGAAGGCGAAGCGCTCGCCGTGGCTTGGTGTCTCCGCAAGGCTCGCCTATTCTTGTTGGGCTGCCCTAACCTGACCCTGGTGACTGACCACCGCCCCCTGGTTAAGCTTCTGGGTGATCGAGCACTCATGGATATAGTGAACCCGCGGCTCTTCCGCCTGAAGGAGAAGACGCTTCAGTACCGCTTCACTATCTGCTACCTGCCCGGTAGAAGGAATTGTGCAGCCGACTTCCTCTCGAGATACCCTTCACTCAAAGCGCCACCCGATGGACAGGATGAAGAGCAGGGGGAGGAACTGGCAGGGGCAATGGCTGTAGCCACCGTGGCAGCCCTGAACTTCAACGAGTGTCTCACCCTGGATGAGGGAGTGGTCCTTCAGGCATCACAGCAGGACCCGGCATACCAGTTGTGGTGGCTAAAGTGCTGGCAAGCGACTGGCATCCCCACAGAGCGCAGGAGATTGAATGCCTGCGGCCATTCTACGGTGTCAGGGATAGATTGTCGGTGTCACGTGGCTTGGTGACCTACGTATATGACCAAGGGCACGTGCGTTTGATTATCCCTGAGGAGCTGCGCCATCAAGTGGCAGCAAACCTGCATGCAAGCCACCAGGGCCTGGACTCCATGCTCAGAAGGGCCAGGCAGACGGTGTACTGGCCAGGCCTGGAAGGGGATTTGCAGCACCACCGGTCCTCCTGCGACACCTGTAACGCCTACGCACCATCACAGCCACCTGAGCCGCTGATCCTCACGCCAGCCCCTGAGTATCCCTTCCAGCAGACAGTGGTGGACGTCTTCCAGCTGGACGGGTGCTCATACTTGGCTTATGCTGACAGGTTAACTGGCTGGCTTGAGGTAGCGCAGCTGCCCAGTGGTGCAACCTCGAACAAGATTGTGAGCCAGCTGAGGCTCTACTTTGCGAGATGGGGCGCGCCTGAGCAAATATCGACGAATGGCGGGACTAATCTAGTGAGTGAAGAAATGACTGCCTTCTTCGAGAGATGGGGCGTCACTGTGCGCCTCTCCTCTGCTCACTACCCGCAGAGTAACGGGCGGGCAGAAGCTGCAGTGAAATCTGCGAAGAGAGTGCTGCGGGGTAACATAGGAGCGAGCGGAAGCCTCTACAGTGACAAAGTTTCTCTCGCTCTGTTGCAGTACCTAAATACTCCCCTCCGTGGTATTGCTAAGTCCCCGGCGCAGCTGGCAAAGGGCCGTCAGCTACGTGATGGTGTTCCTGCCATCTCGCAAAACTTCAGGGTGGACGAACATTGGGGGCGCACACTGCGTGAACGAGAACGGCAGGTAGCCAGACACAACAGTGTGGTGAAGGATCGCGCAAGTGGGCGTTTTCGCTCCACCATCACCCCTGGTAGCGGTGTGCTGGTGCAGAATCAAGCTAATAAGGCCTGGGACAGGTCAGGTATTGTTGTAGAGGCGAGAGACAACAGGCAATACCTAATAAAGCTTGATGGAAGTGGCAGGCTGTCGCTACGTACGCGCAAGCACCTCAAGCCGCTGCTACGCCCACATTCCAGCCCAACAGTACCTCCAAGGTCGCGGGTGCTGCCACTATCACCGCAGGATCACATGCCGCTGCAAACTCCATCCGGCATTCCGGCATCTCGTTGATACACACTCCCGCGCCCAGCCGCCCTCGCCGCTGTGTGGCTAGGCCTGGATGGTTAGATGACTATGTTGAGTGAAGGTGGTTTAGTGTTAAGTATGAGGACATGTTGTGTGTTATGTTACGTTACTAGCACTGCGGGCAAAGATGTGTTTTACTATGTTGATGTACAAGAATGATAGGACGTGTACTAGCCCGTCAGTATTTATCTAGCATAGGCACCTGCGTTATCATTTACTTTTGTAACGGGCCATCATGTTTTCTTTGTGGTTTTGTTACACTGATTATTCATTGCCATTGTCTTGCCCCTGTATAATCTCCGGGGAGGGGAAGTTGTAGGATATACTGTTTGGTGAGCGCTGGCATCCCTACATAGGGGAGCAGCGCCAGTTATAGCGCATTTTCGTAACGTTCACCGCCCTGGTTCAGTCCAGTCCGGACCGGGTCAGGGTGGACTGATGGTCGCGAAAATACATCGAGACTGGCCCCGTCCCATGCGTCGTTCCTATTGGCTGGGGGATCGAGTGGTCGGTACTGAACTGAACTGTGGAGGCGGCAGGCGTCCATCTTGTCAATATCCTTTTTGTCGTCCGCCTTTTAACCTGTGCTGAAGACTTTACAACTACCACGCCTGTGATACTATAGTCTTATGGTCGACCATCATGGTGTTTCATGTCTTATCAGCAGCACGAGAAGCTCCTGGTCGCCTTCCCCGCTGACTGTAGTGCGCATGCGCCAGTTCTCCCCACACTGGTCCAACCTGGTCCTGGTCGCTGGCTCAGCCCGGCCCAGTCCGTTCCAGCCCGGTCTAAACTGCCTCGCAAAAACAGTGGCCGCCCGGGACTAGCCCAGTCCAGACCGGGCCAGAGCGGTCGCGAAAATACGCTATTAGACTCGGGATCGCTAAGCATGTAGACGTGCTGCTCTGTACGCTCCAATAAAGATAGACTACGGCTTCCTGTGTGTGTCTCTCATCTAGACGCCCCTTGATCAGAGTCTGAGTTAAATGCATATACTTTCTATTGATCACTTTTAACACCAACGAACATAACTAAATTACACCAGTTACCCTTACACATTTTCTATAACGCCTTGTGTTGGTACGTGTCTCCCTCTTGTACGTGTTTTATAGTGTTCTCTGGACCGACATAACAACACAAAGTCAGTGACCGATCATTCGTGGCCTTGTACGGCAGACCACTGCCGATGCTTTGTGGGATGAAGTTGAGAAAAACTCAGCAGCTCAGGGTTTTGAATTTTCAGAGTGTAGAATGTGTAGATCACCAAGGAAACTGAAAACTGTCTCCCACAATAGAGCGTTTTGGTTAAGGAAAAAGTACACATACCGCCAAAATTTTAATTTCCTAATTCTCTTTGTGGGACCTCCGAGATTGTTCATATACGAACGAGGGTTGTTCATAAAATTCTTATGTGCATATTCTTATAATTCATTTAAAGTTGGTTTCGTGCCTTATAATGAGGTAATAACATATGTTGTGAAGTTTTGTTGATGTGGCCATATACGTCAAGGGATGAATATATATCGGTTTTTACACTCCCAGTGGTCACCACCCACCAGCATTTTGTTGTTACTGAATCTATTGGAAAACAGTTAGGGGCCACACTCTGATTTCAGGTTAAGGATTCAACACGAATAAATTCTTTTATCCTATTCTAGATCATATGTTAACATAAATGACAAGGCGCTTTAGTAATGAAGCATGTGAACTTATGAAAGCATTACAGGCACTGAATCCACAAAGTATACTGATTCTTATCTTTTGAGAAAATGTCTGGACTTATTCATGCATTTCGTGCTAATGAGGAAAATCTTAACCCTGAGCTGCACTCTGCAAAAGCATTTTAGAATGACGCTATAAGGTTTCAAGTAAAAATGAAAAGCCCAAATCACTTTTAAATTTGTGAAATTTTTGGTCCAAGAAGAGGCATTTCCGAGTTTACAGCCCTTTGGGCCAAAAATTTCTAAAATATTACCTGGTTCAGCTTCAGCAGAGAGAAGCTTCTCTGCTCTGAAATTAATCAAAACTACACTAAAAAATACAATGGGAAAATGAGAGATTGGGCAATCTTGCTGCGTTGTAAATTGAAAGAGGCGATTTAAAAACCCTTGATTTAAAAGTTTTTGGGGTTGATAAGTTTTTTAGAACCACAAAACAGAGAAATTTTGTTTGTAAGTGGGGTATTCTCATTTTCTCAGGGGGAAAAAAAAAAAATTGCCTGGTTTTAAAAAATTTTCTGCCTTTTTTCTTTATTTTCAGTATCAATTATGTTATTTCCATTTTGTATAAGGGTAAATATGTGTTTAATTTTTGGTCATACTGTTTATTTCTTTCTCCACCAGCACCCGTCGGGGTGGCAAGGTTGGTAGAGACGTGAGTTCCCAAGTGCGCGTCCCTGGCTTTCGGTCAGCGGTCGAGCCCGCCTATTTCTGCTGACGTGGCGGCGTTTTGTATAGTCAAAAACCCTTTGTATTTGGTACTGGCCAAAAGTGTCAGATAGGATAAAAATCTTATTTTATCCCCCCCCCCAGCAACGGGATGATCCCCTACAGTACTCAACCACACTCCTAAATAAAATCAAAAACCTTCTATAGTCCCCCTACGACATCAGAATTTCTCTTGATATTTGGGCAGAATGAAAAAAATGCAAGGGGGGCGGGGGGTCTTTGGGACTGAAGTGAAAGTAAGCCCCCGTCCCACCAAACTCCCAGCTTTTTTGGGGCTTGTCGGCTCATCTAGTCTCCCCCCTAGTCAGCTGGCCAACCCCCGGGCCCCCCCCCTAGTCCCGTTGTGCCCACCCGGGGCCCCCCCCCCCCCTGATAAATCCTAGCCCACGCCACTGACGCGGGTGGACTGATTTTATGTTTAATTCTCATAAATTTTTTTTCCCTTTTTTTTCCGCCTGGTGCTGCGATCCATGGGCCCAAGGGGCAAGGCTATGTATTATCCCCCGGGGTGGCCTCTCCTGGGGGCCTCACGACACGCGCCCGTGGCCTCCCACCCCAGCCCGCGTATCAGGGAAAATAGCGCCTAAAGGCGCTATAGGGCAAGTATTGGAATTGCGCCCTGGGGGTGGTGGGGGTGGAGGGGGCGGGACTCTGCGGCTGGGGGTCCGAGAAAATGTCGAAATATGAGCAATTCTAGGACATTTTAAGGCCATATATTTAAAGCTATATTTTTGTCATTAATTTGTTTTGACGAGGAAGATTTGCGCCCCCCCCTTCAGTGGCGCCCAACACGTCCCCTGCCTGCCACACCCTGGATACGCCACTGGGCATAAGGGCATATTCTATATAAGATCGGATCAGTGGTGGGTATTAGAGCATTATACAGACTACCTACGGCAGCCATGGCCAGTAGGGGAGCACCTGGGGGAGCACCGGATTCTCATGGAGGGGCACGTGCCCCCCCGTAGCCACGCCACTGCTCACATCCCTCCTCATACTGAGACTGAGAGAGAGAGATTATAGTTTTTAAGGCGCCGTAATTGACGCCATGGAGGTATTATTCCTTATTATTATAGCTCCACGATTGACGCCTCCTCATACTGTAATGCCCATTATTCGGGAGATGATAGTATGAGAATTATTATTATAAAATTCCCGAGTTATGTCTTGTAAGTAATTCTTTTTTTAGTTTCACGGGTGACTCATCGTCTCATCCGAAACCGCCATTTTGTTCTATCTTCTTTCGTGCTTTCACCCGCCATTTTTTTCTTCCTTCCTTCCATTCCCTCCCCGATATGCCGTATGCGAGACACAATCCGTAGGATAATTATTCTGCGATCAGTCATAACTAACGTATTCCATTCTTTTCTTTCTTTCCAAACCATCTTCTCAGATTTAGGAGCCCTCCTAAAATCCTCATGGCTTTCAAAATAATCCCTATCGTTATCGGTTATGGTCATATATGGGCGGTGTAATAATGATACACGCTAAAATGAAAGCCTACCAAAGTTCTAACCACAATTTCAATACCACCTTGCTCTGAAATAGGTGTTCGGATTGTCGATATTACATATAAAACCAACCTTCGTGAATATTAGATTAAAGACATTAAATTCTCTTATATCAAAGTAGCCAGTTTGTATTAGGGACGGCCTCTTCGGGGGATACGCGAGTTTTCATTACCCTTTAAATAGTTGGTTCGGATTATAAGTTTTCATTTTAAAGGGCCGGTGAGACTTTCCAAACAAGTTCCTTTTTTTTCTTGGTGCGGAAAGCCCCCAGGGCACGAGTCAGTGTTCTCTCCGCGCTCCTCAAGGTAAGACATCTGCCCGGGCTCCGGTGGTTTTTTCCCTTAGTATATTCCATCTATATTTTCTATATAAATATATAGGTACAGTTCAGTGTCACTAAGGCATAGATATTTTCCGCCCATCTTATAAGTGATATTAACAGAGTGTTCTCTCCGCGCTCCTCAGGTTGGCGCGAAACCTCCTCAAAAGGCCACATGGGCTCACTGTAACACTACATCACTGTCTCGCCATTTTTTTTCTCTACTTCATTACCTATCTTCCATGTGTGATTTATAAATATTAAGTGGGATGTTACCTAGTGTAGGGAATTCCCTGAGGGTAATTCTAGTGAAGGAGATTTATGCTCATTAGAGCTTTCTCATAACTTAGGGAAAAATTTCCCACGTAGGATGTGAAGTCAAGCTTCGTATTTCCGAGTAGAGTTTTCTCGGTATAGTGTTAACCCTTATATGCTGAAGAGGAAAACTCAAGTGAGAGACTTACCATGTTTCCAAATAAATAGGATATCATTTACAAATATAGTTCTTGTGTTATATGAAAACCCAGGTGATTATTCTGAGTTAGGGCAATAATTCCCCACACTTCCAAGAGAGTCCAAGCCTTGTTTCGGTATAAAACCCCCCGTACCACCACGACTACCAAGATCAATCAATATTAATATTAATCTAACGTGCCCGGGAGTAATCATAGTGAAATACTCGCCAGGGTGGTGGCAGCTAATCCCTAACCTAAAACCCTTTTTATCCTTCCCCCTTTAAATATACCCCCCTTGTTCAGTACTCTCCGTAGTGAGAAGTGGTCAAACTACAATCATATAGTGAAGTCAGAAGACTAAGTTAATCCTTCATTTAAGTTGTAATCATTTATCAAATCATCCCCAAATAATATCATTCAAGTAACGTTGACCAGTTATAAAACCCCCATACCAGTGACCCCCAATTTCTGTCAACACAATACTACCTACGGTAAAGCATAAATTACTATAGTCCTCCCAAATAAGGGACGGTAGTAAACGAGATATGGCAGGGTTGGTTAAACAAATCCTTACCGCTTATTTATAAGCGGTAAACAGATGTAGTTCATACATCTTTCTTGTTTTTAAGTAATATCAAAGACATTCAACTGAATGTCTTTGGTAATATATGATTATTTTGTTTACCCCGGCTCAGACCAAGACCCGAACAGCTGATTGAGTTGAATCATCGAGATGGCATCACAGCGCGGGCTGGGCCGCCATCCTGGGCAGGAAGCCAGCAACAAAGGTAGTTGGGCCAGCAACGACGATCTCTCCGAACTTCGTTTCCTAACGACGAAAGCTACAAAGCCTCCCTTTTCGGTAGTTAACGTGTCGGAAGGCGCTGACTGGCTAAGGCGAGTAATGACGTCATCAAGCGCGTCATCAGCCACCAGCCAATGATAAACAGTTTTTAAAACTTCTCGACCAATCACAAGTCAGCGAGACATATTTCCGGGGAAGAATGGCATGCCAGACTGCCTCTCCCCGCCTTGTCCCCGTCATCTCAAACTAATTCTCGTTTTATTCGGAATGCTTGCGTTTTAAGGAGTTTTAATGTATCAGAAAGTAAGATGTATAAGTAAGGAGCCTGTGTTGCTAGTGTTTTGGTGGTAGAAGGTGCATGTGTGTGTGGGTTGAAATAGTGAATATTTGTGATATGGGGAGGCCCGCGGCAAGGCCTCTCCGTCACTCTGCTTTGCATCAGTCACCTCATCATAACATCTTTAAATCACCCTATTAAGGTCAACACGGTGCTACATTTATTAGATAATGACAAGTATATATAACATCTCACCATAATCTTAATTTGTATAAAAACGAGTAATAAGCGTTTAANACTCTGCTCGCCATCAGTCACCTCATCATAACATCTTTAAATCACCCTTATTAAGGTCAAACACGGTGCTACATTGATTTAGATAATGACAAGTATATATAACATCTCACCATAATCATTAAGTTGTATAATAACGAGTAATAAGACGTTTAATCCTGCCCAAACCTACAGTGGCGGAGGAGCTGGCGGCTCCAGCGGCGCCGCCACTCAAAACTTTTGAGTAAAAACCCGCAGTTATCCGCCTCACCTGTGCCTTCCTGAAGAAGACAGTCAGCTCCCACACCTGTGATAGCACCAGGGATCATAGGATTCCTCAAGGGGTTCTCGCTCCCCTACTAAATATTACCAAAGACATCTATCTCCCTTCGTGAAGTTGGTGTTGATATCCACCTCACGGGCTTCATGCTGCTGCTGCTGCTGCTGCCGAAGGCCGCGCTGCCAGACGTAGATGAGTCCCTTGCTTGTATTTCATCTCTTTACTCATATATATGAATAATATCCATCCAAATGCAATCATATGTCTACATTCACCTATAAAAAAGATATTTCATAGCATACCAAGCAATAATGAGCATGTCTGGAGACTTCCGACCTCTGCTAATACCGGTCTTGAGCAGTCGTTGGCCAGTGTGCACGTTAACGACGAAATCGACGAATTTTCCGCGCTGTGGGTTCCGTCGTTGGACTAACGACCAAAAAAAGGTCTTTAAGTGTTTTGTGGCTTCTGGCCCTGAAACACTACGTGATTAATGCCTGATTGAAGGCACACAGATGCTGCAATAACCCACAGGTACGTGACGGCAAGGTGCACAGTGCACGTCAAGGCTGAAATAAGTGAAATACAGATAAATAATGGATAACAGACGTAACATGAGTGAGAGCGGGAGAACGCCATGATGTTATTTATCACAGCTTGTTGTGTGGGTGTGTTATTAGGGTAGTGTTATTCTTCATGGTGCAGGGCAAGAAACGTCTGGGTGAATATACCGCAGGAGTTGGGGGGCTCCACAGGCCTTCACACTTACGTTTTCTCCATTATTTTTGACTCGGTATAATGGGCAGTCTAGTTATTCATTTGCGGAAGCCAAAAATGGTAACATTTCGGTAGTGGGCATTCACCTATTTTGAAGATGAAACTTAGTTTTCCTGAATAGTTTTGATGTGTTTTGAATGAATCTGGCCCTCGATTTTGTCGGAAATCAGCGTTTGTTTACAGGTGTAGGGGGTGCCCGCCCCACCCCTCACGGCCCGCCCCGCAAACCTTGCACCGCTTCATACTGCCATTGTATTGATAATTTGGCAAAAGTGGACGAGGATTGCGCGGTCATTTTCTGAGACACTGACTCAGTTTTCCTAACCAAAAAAATGGTGCTTTATCACAGGAAATATTTTTATTTTCCGGAAACCTGTTAAAAAGTTTTTAACCTGTTTTGTTTTTTATTTTCATCACCAAATCCTCGGGTCGCCATGGTCGTTTCCATTGATAACAAAGTTTCTCCATCAGAAAAAACACGAAAACTTGGCAAGGAAATAATAGTCAGTGTCTCATAAACCAGAGAAGTGACGGAATTTTACGAACACAAGTGCGCCTCTTCCCGCCCCGCATTCGCAAGCCCGCCCGCCTGCCGCCGAGTGGTCGTCTCTGTCCTGCCCTGTGGAAGGATTATTACCCTAGGCAAAGACTACTCTATACTGGACTTGCTACTCATTTTGGGCTATTTCCAGTGGAGGCCAGTTTTGCGATTCCTGACATTTTCGAACATCACTCCCATTTCCCTTCCTATGGTTTATTAGTATAAATGATATACCGTTATCTTCGTAAATGTTTGTTCTATAATATCTATAATAATATAAGCGAAAGTGTGTGTGTCTGTGTGTGTGTCTGTGTCCGCTATAGGTGCTGTCCCCAGTGGCGCAATCCCATCATATGACACAGTTTTGGAACCAGGTCGACGAGGGGAACATTTTAAGGCCACTTTGGGGATGGTCCGATCACTTTTATTTGTTTCTTATTTTTAGTAGCCTATTAGCGAGAATTGTGAAAAAAAAGTGGGTTGCGAGAATTGAGGAAACCTTGATGTAGGGTGATGGGTAATGGGTGAGTGAATGGGTGAGGTGATGGGTGAGTGAATGGGTGGGGGGTGATGGGTGATGGGTGAGGGAATAGGTAGGGGGTGATGGGTAATGGGTGAGTGAATGGGTAGTGGGTGAGTGAATGGGTGGGGCACTGGGGGGTGATGGATAATGGGTGAGTGAATGGGTGGGGGGTGATGGGTAATGGGTGAGTGAATGGGTTGGGGGTGATGTGAATCAATCAATCAATCATTGGGGGCATACGCCGGGGGGCGCGTCGCCTCGCCCACCCTACGACGCCACTCCCGGGGGTCACCACGCGCGAGTTCCCATGCAGGCTCCTTTCCCATACCAAGCAGCTTTCGACAAGAAACATCAACTTGCCCCAGCCACGACCCTTGTGGGCGCCCCCTTGGCCTCCTCCACGCCGGATTGTCTCTTACAGATACAACCCGATGGGAAGGATCGGTTTCAGGGTAGCGTGCCACATGCCCATATAGCCGAAGTTGGCGCTGACGGACTATGCAGGTAATAGGCCTCGATTCAGTCTCACGGTGCAATCGCTGATTTGATACGTAATCATCCCAGCGATACCCCATGATTCTGCGAAGACACTTATTACCAAAGGCATTGATTCGTCTCTTCAAGCCACTATTTAGTGTCCATGTCTCACAACCATAGAGTAAGACAGGGATCACAAGCGACTTGAAGATCCGGATCTTTGTCCTCCTGCACAGGTACCGACAACGCCAAATACTCCCGCTGAGCGAGTCAATAACACCGTGGGCTATGCCAATCCGCCGTAAGACTTCTTGACGGACCCGCCGTCATTATGGACTGCGCTACCAAGGTATGTAAAACTTTCCAAGATCTCAATGTCCTCGCCACACGCATGAACAGACTGTACTGCTTCATCTAGTAAGTCTCCAAACACCTGAACCTTGGTCTTGAGCCAGGAGACCTTAAGTCCCAAAGGCTTTGCCTCCTCGTGCAGCGCCTCGAGAGCCATCACCAGGACCTCCAGCGACTCAGCAAAGATTACTGCACCATCGGCAAAAACAAGATCAGTGATCTTGGTGTTGCCAACGGATGCTCCACAATCACTTTGATCTACAACCTTGTCCAATACCCAGTCCATACAAGCGTTGAAAAGTGATGGGGCAAGGACGCACCCTTGCCTCACTCCTGTATTCACAGGAAAGAAGCTGGATACACCTGCCCCACACTTCACAGCACTCTCAGTCCCAGAATACAGACCACTTATCAAACCAATAGTCCTTGCAGGAATCCCGCGAAGTCGCAGAAGATCCCAGAGTGACTCACGATGCACTGAGCCAAACGCCTTCTTGAGATCAACATAGGCTGCAAGCATTCCCTGTCGAAACTCACGTCGGCGTTCCACCAGGACACGAAGCGCTAGGATACGGCCCGTTGTTGACTTAGCAGGCGTGAAC
This sequence comes from Chionoecetes opilio, assembly GCA_016584305.1. NCBI lineage: Eukaryota > Metazoa > Arthropoda > Malacostraca > Decapoda > Majidae > Chionoecetes > Chionoecetes opilio. Next base: position 11,964 of record JACEEZ010018289.1, read on the forward strand.
CCAGACTGCTGAGGTCTCTGATGCTTCACCAGATGACTGCAAATTCGTGTCAGCAATAGATGGGCAAGCACCTTGCCTGGTACGCTGAGCAGTGTAATACCGCGGTAATTGTTGCAGTCCTGACGGTCCCCTTTCCCTTTCCAGAGAGGGACGACCAGCCCCCTTTTCCAGTCAGGAGGAATGGTACCTGATTGCCATACGGCAGTCAGGACAGCATGCAGCCCGTGGATCATGGCCTCACCCCCAGTTTTGAGGACCCCCGCACTGATTTTCAAACACCAGTGCTTTCCCCCCTCAATTTTGCTAACCTCCGATTTCGAAAGAGGGGTGGGTTTCGTCAATGGGGATGGGATCCACCCCTGTAACCCAGTGGGTGAAGCTGCTCAATTGGAGGGTCCACCGTGAACAATGCCCAAAGTACTCAGCCCAACGAGCCATTGCCTCCATGTCCGAACGAGGCCCCATCTGCTGTTCGAATAGCACTTGCCCGAGAAGGAATTTGGAATGGGCTTCTTCGGGGCTGGGTGGGCGGGTGGGAGGTCTTAGCTTTAAAATGCCCCTCGACATCCTCAGCGAGATCCTGACAACTCTCCTTGTCTCTCCTCAGGAGGGTTCTAGTCCGGCGTGACAGAGTCCTGGTGGTCCGGGTTTCCCCGCAACCCTCCCGACTCTCCTCGATTTTCCCTCACTTTCCGGAGCAAAAACCCGTTTGACCCGGGCGCTCCCAATACACTACTGGCCCTGTAAGTTTCAGTTTAAGGGGTACCCCAAGTTTTCAGGATCCGGAGACAGAACATAAAAAAACCCATTTAACTGCCAAAAAACTCAGGCACTGTAACCCTTTTCGTTTCCCCCGATTAACGGGTTTGGGTTACCCTCTTGAGTTCTTTTACTTGCATGAGCCTTTTGTACAAAACAATCTACTTCAAAAAACCCCACCCCCCCCACGGGCCCCCCCCCCCCCCCCCACCCCCCCCCCCCCCCCCTCCCCCACCCCCCCCCCCCCCCCCCTTAAAATTTCAGAAGCAGAAACGTTGGTGTTTTTGGTATGGAGCCATGGGGCCCCAAAAAAAATAACCGTACCATTCTCACAGTGCCAGTAGTGCTTTAAAGTGCCCAGACAATGAGTGTGTCCCGAGGGGGAAAGGGTCTAATACAGAGTCGAGTTTGGCGAGAAACTCCTTCTCTTCATTTTTGCACTCGGTAGGAGCGTAACGCAAAAGAGACAAAAAAACCCAGAGTGTGTTTCATCCTCCCCCATTATACGCTCACACCGGAGAAACCTCAACAACGACGGCTGCGTTAGTGGAGATGCCTATAGTCCCCCGGACAGGGGGCCCATTGCCTCCCGGGCCCAGTAGAAGGGAAACCCCCACTGCTAGTCTCGCTGAAGGGGTTGGGTTTACACACCCCTTTTCACATCATGGGATGTGAATGGGTTGGCGTTAATACTCATTTTACACCCAGATTTCAAGAAAGTTAAAGGGCTATCTGGATAGTCTGTGTTTGGGGGGCCCGAAGGCCCCCCAAATAGCCCCCGCATAGTACCCAAAAAAGCGCCCGGGGGGCGGCTTTGCTGCTAGTTTTTAAAAGTAAAAAACTAAAATACCAAAAGAAGCCGGTAAATTTTTACGATAGGACCAAATTTTCCCTCACTTGGGGAGCATGGTTTTTTTTTACCTTATTGTTTTCTTGAGACTTTTCTCTGAGCTTTCCGTCGAAAAAACAATATTTGGGAGATAAGAACTTTTTAGGGGGGAGGGGGATAGTTTCCTTTTTCCCAAAATGCCTCCCCTTCCTTTTTTGTGACCGAACATAGGTGGGCGTTTCGCGATAACGTATGGGGTTATCGGTTATCCGATAATTTTTTACCCGGTTATCGTTCATCGGTATTCCCCCCGATATTTTTTGGTTCCAATCTAGCGAAAATCGAAATTTTTTTTTTTGGTTCCATTTTAGCAAGGGCGAGCCGCGTTTGCTTGGGGGGCAGAAATAGGTGGGTCCGAGCTGGGAACCGAACAAGGGTCAAACCCAGCTAACCGTTTTGACGTTTTCTCAAAACGTTCGCTCACTTCAGTCTCTCACCAGCTGTGGGGGGGGAGGTTTTTGCTCCTGCGGCCCCCAGTTTTACGCTTCTTTGATGTTTTTTTTTCCCTATGTTCCCGTGTTTCTTTTACTGATAGCATTTAAATTTTTTTTTAAAAAAATCAAATCGTTATCGCTAGTATGGGGAATTTTGGTTTTATTGATTTATGGGTTATCCCCTTTTTGGACAAAAAAATTTCCCCATTTATCATTTTTGGGTTTACGCTGAAAGGTTACGTTACGTTTACGGTTATCGTGAAAAATTTTTTTTCGTCATCCCCCCACCTATAGACCTGCATCGCTTCCCTTCCCTTTCCCAAAACCAAACCTAAAACCTTACCAAACCTCCCCAAACCTAACCTAAACCTAACCTAACCTAACAAACCCAAACCCTTTACCTTACCTTACCTAATTTTTAAAACCTCCTAATTTTCCCCAAAAATATAAAATTTTAAAAAAAATCCCAAAACCCCCGAGTTTAAACCTCCTAGCCAGGGGTACGCACGGAAAAATATCGAAACAAAAAAATTTTAGGTCACAAAGAAGAAGAGGGAGGCTTTTTGCAAAAAGGGAAATTTATGCCCCCCCCCCCACCAAAAAATGTTTATATATCCGAAACTTTTGATTTGCGACGGAAAGCTCAAAGAGAAAATGTTCTTTAGAATACTGTCAATAAGGAAAAAAAAAAAACCATGCCCCCCAATTGTGTGGGGGAATTTGGTCCTATCGTAAAAAATACCGAAATCCCTTTATGAGAGTGAAGAAATTGCATAAACTTAAATTTTTCGCCATTGAAATTTTGGAAAAAAACATTTTACTGAAACATAAAATAGAAGCGGAATTTTTTTAGCTTTCCATTGATATATTTCTTTTTCTGATAAATGAATTAGAACCATGCAAAAATTTAGCTTTAATTAAAAAATACCCTTTATAAATGGGAAAAATTTTCCCGATGATGTTTTTTATTTAGTTCCCCTAATTTATGCAGGTTTCAAATTCTTTTATCAAAAAACAAAATATATCAATGGAAAGCTAAAAAAAATTCCGCTCTATTGATATGTTCATGTAAATTTAGGTCTTAAAAAATCGTCCGGGGCCCTTTCATCATTCCGTTTAAATGAATCAAATCATGCTTTAAACGAGATATCAAAAATATTTATCACTTTTGCTCGTCAGCCTTTTTTTAAGTAACCCGCAATAAAAATTGAAAATTCCCTGATTCTCAAAACACCCCTAAAGGGTTTTGCAGACGATGCGCCCGGGCTCGGTAAAAGTAGAAAAAAGGAAAGCGCTCTCCCCGCGCGTTTCAGAAGGACGTAAACACGGAGTAAATATAGTATTTGAAGTTTTTTGGGGTTTTGATGATTTTTATTGCGATATGCCAAATGCATGCACCTTTAGGGTGCAAAAGACAGCTTGCCTTTCGAGAGATTTGCAAATTTCCGATAAAGGGACAACGTTAAATGTAGGAAAAGGGGTTTGTGGGCGGACAAAGCAAATTAAAAAGGGGAAGTTGACTTTTGAAAGGATTTGTAGTGATCATTTCCCAGCGGGTTTGCTACAGCAACTGGATAAAAAGTTCTATGAGGAATCAAAAAATTTGAATTTGAAGGATAAGTTCCAGGTCCGACAATCTCCCCGAGGGCCCCTGCTCCATCTTGCTTCGCCCAAAAACAAGAGCTAAGAACTGCCCCCCCCCCTGGCCCTGTCCCAAATGCCAGACTCCTGATGGACAGGGTTCTCTCTCAGTCTCCCCACCCTCATACTAGAAACTAGCCCACCCACTCCAAAACGCCCTCGATCTGCTGCAGGAAGGGGGAAAGAAATTAAGGAACCCTGTCAATGAGTATTTCAGTATCCCCTCTCTTGTTTTGCTTTCCTTGGGTTGGAAAAATTCTAGACCTTTTCCCCCCCTTATTAGTGGGGTTTTTTTGGGGAAAAATTTTAGTGTTTCCCATACTCTCCCATTCCCCAAAAAAGTTTGGGGACCGTGAGAATGGGTTTTTAGGTGGGGAACAAATATGCATCGGCAACACGAAATTTTTAAAAGTTTTGGGGGGGGGTTAAAGTTCCTAGTCTAGGGTAATTTCCTTATATTAAGGGGAAAATTTTCCTAAAACCAAAGTTAACCTAACCTAACCTAACCCAGCAAGGGCTGACCCCCGTAAAACCCAAACCCAACCCCAAATTTAAATACCCCAACCCAAAAAAATAAACTAACCTCCCAGCGGGGGTTGGGGGGGGGGGTTTTCGCACTTCGGGCCCTTCTTGAGGATCGGCAGCTTCAAAATTTTTTGACTCAGAAGAAATCCAAAGAATTTTTTCCCAGTTCTAGGGAATTTTTTCAACACCCAAACTCAAAACGATGTGTTTTGGGTGCATATTTTGTACCCCCGCCAAAAACCCCATTCCCCGGGCCCCGCTTGTTTTTTGGGGGAGGGGGAGTAGGGCAAAAAACCCAGAAAAAACCTTTTTTTTTCTACTGCAGTTTAATGCATTACAAAGGCACGTAGTTATAACATCCCCAACTTTCGATCTGATTATTTGCGTGACCCGGAACTGTTGCTGATATTAAATTTTGGTAAAAATTTTAGAGTCCCGCCCGTCATTATTTATTTTTTTTTTTCATCGGCAGGCCTAACTATCCCTTCAGATACTTCTACAAAGTAAATTTTAAAGTGGGGGGGGGATGCCCCCTTCAAACCCCCCCCCCCCCCCCCCCTTTGGGCTCCCTAAAATAATTTACTAACCTTACCAACCTTTCCAAAAAAGCTCCGTCTAATTCTAATGCAGGAAAAAATAAAATTTTACCAGGATTGGTTAGGGTAGAGGTTTGTCCCCTTTTTTTTTGGAATTCTCGCTAGGGGGGTTATAGTGGGTTAGGTTTTGGGTTTTAGTGAGGTTAGATTTGTCTGAACCATATTTTTTTTGAGGGGTCCAGGGGGGTTTATGGGGGGGGGGGCATCTCTCCCCCATTTTTTAATTTTTAAGAGGTATTGACGGGATCTGTGGAGGGGGGAGGGAAAAAAAAATATTATTTACACTAGGACCCGAAAATTTCCCTACGAATTGGGGGTGGTTTGGTCTGTTTTTCTTATTAGATTTTTAAAAATTTTCTCAATGAGCTTCCCTCACAAAAAAAAAAAAAATTTTGGAGTATGAATTTTTAGGGAGGAGAGAAAGTGTTACGGGCGGGGATTTTCCCAACTTAGTGGGATGTGGTTTCTGAGTGAAACTAGCTGTAGCTTTTAAAATAACCCTAAGATTTTTTCCCAAAGTCCTTTATTTGTTCCTACACACAAATTTTCAAAATTTTCCTTACTTACCCAAACCAGGTAATGGCTAGACATTTTTTTAGCCAGTCCCCTATTGGCTTTGGGGCCAGGCTTTGTCCCCGGGCGGGTGCCATTAATGTTTTCGGTGGGGGAAAGGGTTCCGTCTGGGGGGGGGTTTAGGCCCCAGTTCCTCCCACGGGGTAGCAGGGTGCGCAGAGAGACACCCGAAGTAAATTGCATGTGGGGCGATAGGAAATTTAGGGATGCATAATAAAAAAACAGGTTAGAAAATATTTTAGATGAGCCGAAGTGGCAACGCGCCCCCAGCCCCCCATCTTGGAGCAGCCGGTCGGGCAGGGGGACCTCCTCGGCCCCCACTCTGTTCAGGTCACGGCCACGACTACACCCCCCCACCCAGGACGTCTTGGACCTCTCGCCCCCCTCCTTCCAGTTCCCCCCGTGTCTGGTGCTTGATTCCCGCTAACAGACGCGGGGAAGTCATACCGCGAGGAGAAGGAGGGGTTTGGGAGAGGCCCGACGAAGCTGGGGGGCAAGGAGCGAGTCGTAGACAGGAAGCGCCACGTGTGGGCGCGACGAGGACCACAGGGTCGAGGTACAGGTTCTTTTAAAAATAATCCATAACCCCTTTTTCTATTCCCCAGCCAGATAACGAAGCGGGAGGCTAATAGGCATAGTAGGGAAGATATTTAGGGCGTGATTGAGTGGATGAAACTTGTGTTGGGGGGTGCTTTTTTTTGTTTTGTGTAGATCTTGTAAATAAACTAGTAAATTTTTACCAAGTGTTTTTTGTTTTCCCTGTATGAGTCCCGGGTGATAGCTTTATATGAAAACAAACAACCCGAAGGTATTTAATTATTGAGAGGTAGTGAATCTAAGACTTAAAACCCAATAAAAAATCAAACCTTTACAAGTGGAGCCCCACAAGGCTCATTTTTGTAGTCCAGGAGTACAAGGGGAATTATTCTAGACCAAGTAGCACCGCCATCATGAGTATTCAGAGTATAAGGGAAAAGGGGGGAGTCGATAGCTATGGGGCCAAAAAAAATAAAGAGTATGTTCTCAGTAGGGAAAGTGAGGGTAAAAAAGGAAGATAGGGGGAGGAGAGACAGGAGAAGGGAAGAGAGCGAAGAGAGAGGGGAGAAAAAATTGAAGGAAAAAGAGGAGGAGAAGAAAGAGAGAGAGAAATAGGGAGAGAGAGATGGAATTTATACCGCGAGTTTATAACTCCCCGGGGCCCCGAAGTTTCAATTCGTCGTGCCTGAAAAATATCGAGCCGTATTCGAGTTGATCATGCGTGCCACAGGTGCCCACTCGAGCAGGGAAAAAAAAAACGTGGAAACGTATCGCCCAGAAATTTTATTGGCCCCGGGATGGGGCCCTGATTTGAGCAGATGGGGGATTCCTGCGAAGGTGTCAAAACGAACGACAGCGACATAGAGCGTATGAACCCCACGAGTACAAAGAGGAAAAAGATGGGGTTTGTAGGGTTAAAAGCCCATCCCTCAGAGTTAGGGGAAAGGGGCTTCCAGGGCGGGCCTTTTAGGCTTCCCTTTTGGGGGTTTCCCCCACGGCGGGAGTTAGCCTGGATTAAGAAAGTTAGGAGGAGGACTCCCGGGCTGCGCCTGATAGGCTTTTTTTAGGGGATCCTCCCCGGGGGCATGTTTGCCTGGATTAAGAATGCATGTCCCCTAACATTTTCCCAGCTGGCAGGGTGCATTATTTAGGAAATCATAGGCAGGGGGACAGGATTGAATTTTTGAACACTATTGTATACGTACCATGTTCTTCCCTGTACCCCTACATATGTTATACATACCCTACGCCCCATAACTTTTTTTTAAAAAATTTTACGCGTCTGACGTCCCGATTGGGGCCAAAAACGGGGTTTTCTAGAAAATTTGGGGTTTTTACCCCTAGTTTGAACTTTAAAGTAAATGCGGGGTTTTTCCATCTTTGGGTTTCAAACAAAACCCCTGTAAACGGTTTTAAAATACACACACCACAGGTGTCGGATGTGTGACTGCTTATTTAGGGCGGATCAATGTTTGATAATTTTCATTTACCTGCATGATGCTATAAATGTTCAGGTATCGGGAAATTCTTTTGCGGAAAGAAATTTTATCTAGGTGGGGGGGAATGTAAGCTAACATTTTTATATGATTTAGTCCCCATTTTGCGCTTGGCGCCCCGGCTGTTGTCCCCCCTGGCGGATGCCCGTTAATGTTTTTTTTGGTGGCGGGAAAAAGGGTTCCATCGGGGAGGGGTTTAGGGTCATAGTTTTCCCCCCCCACGAGGAGCAGGGTGCGTAGAGAGACACCCGAAGTAAATTGCATGTGGTGGCTGATAGGAATTCAGGCATGCATAATAAGAAACAGGGTATAGAAAATATGTTTAGATGAGCCGAAGTGGCAACGCGCCACCAGCCGCCATCTTGGAGCAGCCAGGTCGAGGCAGGGCGACCTGCCTCGGCCCCCACTCTGTTACAGGTCACGGCCACGACTACACCTCCCCCAGCCGAGGACGTCTTCTGGACCTCTCGCCACCTCCTTCCAGTTCCCCGCGTGTCTGGTGCTTGATTCCTGCTAACAGACGCAGGGCAAGTCATACCGCGAGGAGAAGGAGGGCTTGGTAGAGGCAGACGCAAGCTGGGAGCAAGGAGCGAGTCGCTAGACAGGAAGTCGACCACGTGTGTGCGCGACGAGGACCACAGGCTCGAGGCTACAGGTTCTTATAATCATAATCCATAACCCCTTATATCTATTCCCCAGCCAGATAACCAGAAGCGGTAGGCTATCATAGGCATATGTAGGGAAGATATTTAGGGCGTGATTGAGTGGATGAATCTTGTGTTGGGGGGTGCTATTTGTGTTATGTGTAGATCTTGTAAATAAACTAGATAAGGTGTTTACCAAGTGTTTATTGTTTACCCTGTATGTAGTCCTGGACTGATAGCTTCATAGTGAGTCAAACAAACAACCCGAAGGTGATTTAATTATTGAGAGGTAAGTGAAGTCTAAGTACTTAAAACCCCCAGTAAAAATCAAAACCTTTACACCATGTTTTGGAGAAGTGCCAGTTCCTCCTGCTGAACCTCAGGCTCCGCTAACACCTGTTCATCCACCTCATACTCTGGCTCAAACATATAGGGTTGGGATCCCCTGACAATCTGAGGTTAGTTTTCCTCATATACGCGACCAGCGTCATTTCTTTCGGTCTCAGATTGAGCAATGAGCATCGTACTCTAGATCTGTCACAGTGACATATTCACTGTCTGACACCGCAGTAACAATCGCTCATCATAACATTTGCCGACAGGTGTCAGACAGATGTTTACATTGGAGCCTTACTCTTCTGACGTCATCAATTATTGTCGTAGTCCTGTTGGAGGGAAGATTTTTTTTTTCGCGCGCTTTTTACAAAAGTCGTATTTTTACGGAAATAAGGCCTGGAAATCAATTATTTTTGGTGGATTAGGTGTTTTGAATGTACATTCAACATAATTAGGCAAAAAAAAAATGGGTCTGGACGATTACTTTAACGCAAAATATTAAATGGCGAAGAGTTTTAAGTTAATATTAAGTTCATGCATATTTCTTCACTCTCTTATAATGGCATTTCTTTAGTGTATTTAACTGTTTATTATTTTATAATATTATAGAACAAACATTTGCGAAGATAACAGTATATCATTTATACTGATAAACCACAGGAAGGGAAATGGGGGTGATGTTCGAAAATGTCAGGAATCGCAAAACTGGCCTCCACTGGTCATGGGCGGGCTGGTGCGGGGCGAGTAGCAAGTCCAGTATAGAGTAGTCCTTGCCCTAGGTATTATTATGATTTAGGTCATCCTCGAGCCTGACAATTTTAACCTGTCTCATCGTGTAGATCTCCTCATTCTGAGTCTTATGAACCCCATTTCACATGGCGCAATTGAGTATAAATAAAGGCAATACATATACAGGGAGGTCCCGTTATACGAGCATTCGGTATACGAGAATCCGATGATACGAGATGTGTAAATTAGGATCTGTTTTCAATATATGAGATCTAAAATTCAATGATACGACATTCAAACTGGGGTGAGTAAAATAATCAAGTTAAAAATGCTCACCATACCACTCCCAGGCTGGACAAAGGGGGATTTGGTTGACCCCAGTGAGGTCACCCCTAGCAAGCCATGACCTGAAGGGTAATTAAGCATATGGCGTGGCCTGACATTTAGGGATAATTAGCAGATGTGCGGCCCCAACCTTGGGACCGCAGTCAGGTCACCCCTAGCAAGGCGTGACCTGAAGGGTAATTAGGCATATGGCGCGGCCTGACCTTTAGGGGTTAAGCAGGTGTGCGGCCCAAGCCTTGGGACCCCTACACTACCTTCTCTTGTATCACACGGCGTCCCCTACATTACAACGTCTTTTTTGCTTGTTATGCATGTTTTATGTTTAATTAATGTGCAGTTATGTTATTTTGTGTGCTATTTTCTTTTTCAGAATGCTTTTTCTACAGAATAGGTAGTACAGTGTGGGTGATATAGACGCTGTGTGTTTGTTGTGTTTGCTCTAGTTTATTTTAGCTTGAAAAACATGATTTTTTTTCTTTTTTTAATTGATGAGGCCCTGGAACCAAACCTATATTTTACCATTAATTATGTGTTTCGTTATACGAGATTTCGCTTTACGAGTATGCCAGGTGGAACCTAACTGCTCGTATCTTCGGGACCTCCCTGTACTACCGAAAATCTACTGTTATTTCAGCCAGAAACGGTTAAGTTAGGTGAAATCAGATTAGGTTAGGTTAGAGGTGGGGTTTGGTTTAGTAAAAGATGATATCAAGAAAAAAAAATCCAAAACTACGGAAGTGCAAAGCGGAACAAGATTTGCGGGCCGGGGGGGGCACCCCCACACCTTTAAAAAAAATCGACTTCCGGCAAAAACGAATGACAGATTCATTCAAAACATCAAAACTATTCAGGAAAACTAAGTTTCAGCCTCGAAATCGCGGGATGACCTAAACCGCAAATTTACCTAAGCCTAATCTAAACTCTGAAAGGGGGGGCTCCGCCCCACCTCGACCCCCGGACGGGATTATTAACCGAACCGAACCTTAACCAAACCTCCTAAAGGGTGGGGTGGCCTACGAACGAGGAGGGTGTGCGTTTGCGCGATTAGACAACTATGTATGTAATTTCTTTAATACTGTATGTATATAAGTTTAAAAGATTACGCAGAAGTGGGTTAATACTGCACAAAATATATCGAGCAAAAAATAATTGTGAAAACGTAAGTGATAGCGGCGGTAGCGACCGCGCAGTTCTCGTCCATTATGACCCCTGTGTTATATGAGTTGCCTTGTGTATATACACTACCCTCCCGAGTTTCACGATATGCGAGTTTCGCGCCGAGTCCTAAATTCTTATCATCCCGACTTTCGCGCATTATATCCCCGAGTTTCGCTTTTTTTTTTTTTTTTTTTTTTGGTGTGTGTGTGCCTACAGCGCCGTTAGGCAGTGACCTCCAGGAGTGGGATGGTAGGCCCTGGAGATTAACTTGAGGGCTGTGATGGTTGGCCCTCGCCCGTGGTGGCGCAGACAGAATTTCTATAGTGACGCCTGTGATTAGAAGCTCATGCCGCCCCCTCTATCCTCCGATGCACTCGCAATCGAAGGTAGAGCTAATGGGCAGCATGTGGGTGTTCTTAGGCCACTCAACAGTGCAGAGAAAGATTTTAAGTGGATTTTACAACCCTCATCAAGGATCGAACTCGGATCACAGAGAACGCCACTCGGAGACTTCTTCTGCTTGTGACCTTTTCTGCTTAGTATCACTTTGTAGGTCGTCTGTCAAGCTCGTGCTCGAGCTTGACATATATCTTGACGCTACCCACTCTGCTACCGCCTCCCATAAGAGACGTACGGGACACATCTTCCTTCCTTCCTGCTTAGTATAGTATAATAATAGGCTTAGTATAGCTGTATGTAGTTTTGCTTTGTTTTTTTCCATTTGTTTGTGTTTTTCTCTACAGGAACAGCCGGTGTCGCAAAAGATAGGTAACACCTCGAAATAAGTAGCACCTTACCTTACTATTTACCACAAAATACTCCTTTATAAGTGATTAACCATGACGTGTGTGGTACTGTGGTTTCTGGAGGTACTGGAGGAGACAGGAGAGAAGAGAGGAAGGCATTGTGACAGTGTTATTGTCGTATAAAACTGTCACACAACCATCAGCTGACAAGATATGTGTCAGGCTCACTCACTCAGACCAAAACAGCATCCGCTGGGTGACTCCCAACTCAAGCTCAATCTCAAGCTCCTCTCCTCCTTCCTCTTCTCTACGTATTGTTGGCCGAAGCCACCACCCCGGGAGGCGGGTCACAAACCCTAGGCTAACACCCTAGGCTAACACCCAGTACCCATTCACTGCTGGGTGGACAGGGGTTTGGGGCATTTTCAGGATATTTTTTTGGGGAAAAAGTGAGTCTTATAAGCTGTAAAATACGGTAGGTACACAGCCCTCAAGTTAACCTCCAGGGTCTACCATCCCACCCCTGGAGGTCACTGCCTAACGGCGCTGTAGGCACACACACACACACACACACACAAGAAAAAAAAAAAAAAAAAACCGGACTAAATAAGCATTTTTACAGGGTTTATAATACCCGAGTTTCGCGATCCGCCAGTTTCGCGCTATGCCTCCGGAAGAAAGCAAGCACGAAACTCGGGAGGGTAGTGTACAAGACACTGGTTATTGCTTTTCCGTCGGAAATCACTCGTCCCTGAAATATTTATTTCTTAATATATATATGAACTACACGCCAGCTGCTGGCAGGTTAGGTTAGGTTAGATAAAGTTATATTTGTTAAATAACCAGTGGTTACAGTTTAAAATTTTAATGAAAGAAAAGCAATATGTAAGTAAGTTTTAAAGGTTACACAAAAGTGGATTAATACTGCACAGTATACTGAGCAAAAAAAAACACTTAAGTGGTAACGGCTGTAGCGACCGCGCAGTTCTCGTCCATCATAACCGATAATTTTCTTTTTTTCTTGCTATCATCTGTTACTAAAGCAAAGCCCACCTCTAACCTAACGGAACCTGATCTGATTTCACCCAACTTAACCGTTTCTGGCTGAAATAACAGTAGATTTTCGGTAGCATATGTATCGCCTTTATTATTCAATTGCGCCATGGGAAATGGGGTTCAAACTACTCAGAATGAAGAAATCTACACTATGATGTAGGTAAGAATCCTAGCACTTGTGAAAGCCCACTACCAAAATAATACCTTAATGAATTCAATATGATTGGTCGCGGCATTGTTTGATCGGTCGCATGCGTAGAAACAAAGCCTCTTGTCTCCTTCTCTCCCTGGGCTTGAGGCTGTGTGTCTCTCCTATCCCTAACATGGCTCGCAGTGGCCAGCGATAGTGGTTATACCACTATATAGGCGTATAACTACACTGGCGCGTAGTTAGAAATTACAAGAAATTAATATCTCGGGAACGAGGCATTTCTGATAACAGCAATACACCAGTGTCTTGTATGTGCAGAAGGCTCCTCATATAACACATAGGTGTCCTTCGTAGTGAGTATGCTGTTTTTCTGGAATAATACTGTTTAGGTTAGGTTCTATTCACCTATTTTCTTAATTTATTCACTTTTTTAGGTTAGGTTAGGTTCTATTCACCTATTTTCTTCATTTATTCACTTTTTTTACCCACATTTTCCCTAATCTCCATAGCCCTCCCCACTATCGGAGAGACAAGATTGTCATGGTCGTACAGGAGAACCTCGTTTATCCGGCACCCTCGGGGGGGGGAGCGCATGCCGGATAACTCATTTTGCCGTTGTTTTGAGAGTTACTCTTATGGAATCGCCCAAAATCCTTTTTTTTTAATTTTTTTTTTTTTTTTTTTTTTTTTTTTTTTTTATTATTATTATATACATATCAAAGGAACTGGCCAAGGGCACAACAAAAATGGGTAACACAAAGCCCGCTTAGTTGCCAGTCCCTATAAAGAAGACAGTAAGAGAATAAAATAAAAAAGAGGGGTGAGCCAATTTTGTTCGGGAGGTGTCTTGTTACTCTTCTTTTGAAAAGATTTAAGTCATAGGAAAGTGGAAAACTAGAAACAGGAAGAGAGTTCCAGAGTTTACCAGTGCAAGGGATGAAAGGGTTGCCAACCCTGCGTACCCCGCCAAATTTGAACTAAATTTCTGCCGATTTTCTCAGTTTTTGAAATAATTATACCTAATTAATGCCTGGGTTATCCTGCTGAGTGCCCCTTTCTACCCCGCACTCCTCGTCAGGATGGACAAGCCAGTCCTCGTGTCCCACGCCAGCAGCACGAACACTCTCCTCTCTTTTTTCACAGGATCTCTCTGACGGGCTCAAGCTAGCCCGTGGTCCTCCCTGCTGGAGGCCCGGAGAAAAAAAAAAAAAAAAAAAAAAAAAAAAAAAAAAAAGCCTAGGTCGATTAGTGCCGTTGTTTTGAGGCTGCCGTTGTTTTAAATGCCGGTTAAATGAGGTTCTCCTGTATTATGGTTATATATTTACACAACTAATGAGGCCTCAAAACATTGAAAGGAACTTAAAAAAACTATCAAATGGAAGAAAAAAACACCAAAAATAGGAAATCATTAATACGACAATAAAGGTAATATTTACCCTATTACTATATACAAGTAATTGCTATATTTCTGGGGTGGGGAACCCCTACATTTGTAAACAAACATTGATTTCCGACAAATATGAGTGCCAGATTAACTTAAAACATCAAAACTAATAAACTATTAAGGAAAACTAAGTTTCGTCTTCGAAATGGGTGAATGCCTACTACCGAAATTTTACCTTAATTAATTCAGCCAATCACAGCGCTCCATTTCACTGGGAGAGAGGAAATTCAGGATTTTTCTGACTCGACTTAAAAGAAATTATTGCACAACAAATAATACGTCTAGGCAATTAGGCCTACACTAAATGATGCCACAATTCCCCTGGCTATGATAAGGTTGCCCGCTAAAGAAACTACAATAAAAGCCAATAATAAATACTAATAATAGCTAGGTTTGGTTAGGTTAGATTTAGGTTATGTTTAGGTTTGTTTTGGGTTAGGTTTTGTATAGCTTTGGGTTAAATAAGCGAATCTGATGGTGCGCGATTGCCTGGCTGCCGTGGCTGGTTGGCGCCGGCAACTCCTGCCACTCCGTGCTCCGTTAAAATAGTTACCCAAACCTAAATAGCCTAACAAAATCTAACCTAAAGCAAACCCCACGTCTAACCTCTGAACCCAGTTTAGTGGAGGATAAAGTCCTCCCTAAAAAGAAATCAAGTTATTTTGCTGGTGGCGATGTGGAGGCTGGCTGAGGAAGTGGATGGCACAGAGGAGGTGGAAGATGCTGCAGAAAACTCGTGACAAATCGAACAATGTGCGGACAATTCAAACTTCAGTTCGCATTATGGAAAGTTGGTTAAAAATTTGAGCTGTGCCTGAAACAGGTCGAATTATCCGAAGTTTGAATTATTGAGGTTTGAATTAGAGAGTATTTACTGTACTACAACATGTGCTGTTGTGGCATGTCTTAGTGAGTTGTTATTGTGGTGAATGGCTAGAGGCAACCATGGGATCATTCAGACTTTAGGCTAATTCGACCCAGGTTTCCCCCCAATTAGTTCGAATTAGGGAGGGTTTACTGTACGCAAAAAGACTGGGTCCTTCAGATATAACTAACTCGTATTTAACGTCATCCCTTTCCCCCCAATTGGTTCGTTATAGTGAGGATTTACTGTATATACAAAGATTATTTCAGCCTAGTTGATGAACCTGAATTATTTTTTTTAAATTGGTACCTATGTGGTTGGATGGAATATTTTTTTGATAAAGTCATTTTATTGAAGAAAGTTGTGAATCTGTCTCTCATAAGATTTAGGTCTGCAATAAGCTACATTAAAATTGTCTTTTTACCGTCATCATGGTATTCTACCATCATTAACCTCCAAGACTTTTACAGTTCTTGAAATGTCAGCTTGGGGTATTTCAGAGAGGAATTGATAAAGTAATGTTAGATGGATAGGGACAAAATATAAATAAAAAGAATTATGAGGAAAATAGGTACCCACATATTGGACACTATGAAGGAAAGGTAGACTTGTGCTGCAGTCAGTGTGATGAACCTTTATATGGATAACTGAGAATAATAATGATAACAGCATAGGTGCATGATGAACCATGAGGGAACACATAGCTAATGTGCATAGGATCGTAGGATTACCTGGATGGAAGCGGAACAAACAGGGAACACAGTGGATAGCGTTGTGGAGGCCTTGTGCTACAGGTAACTAGACACTTTTGCTGCTAATGATCGTAATATAATGGATTTATTTGCTTTTCCAGAACAAAGTCGGCAGTCTGCCCCTGCCTGAAACACACACCTCGCCACAATGGCTACTTCAAGTGAGTCATTGTCTACTTTGTATCCAACAATCAGGTTTTTTTTACATTATGTGCATAGAGGCTTTTTCAATATTACTCCTGACATACTAGAAATGTCTCATGTGTTTACAGACTTCCATTGAACTATAGTGGTAAAATCTGAAATTTAGTATACCGTAAAACCGCTTAACTTAAGATATTTGAGGAAAAGTGGCAGCATGCTCAGCGGTCGTATTGTTTACATTTGGGCACACGACACTCACGTTTCACCTGCACGGCCTCCGTCAGTCCCCTGACCCCCACTGCCCCTGGTACAGAAACATCTCTGAGACTATTGAACACTTTCTGCTCCCTCCCGCCAGGTGGCAGCATGCTTAGCGGTCGTATTGTTTACATTTGGGCACACGACACTCACGGTTCACCTGCACGTCCTCCGTTAGTCCCCTGACCCCCACTGCCCCTGGTGCAGGAATGTCTCTTGAGACTATTGAACTCTTTCTGTTGCCTCCCGCCAGGTGGCAGCATGCTCAGCGGTCGTATTGTTTACATTTGGGCACACGACACTCACGGTTCACTTGCACAGCCTCCGTCAGTCCCCTGACTCCCACTGCCCCTGGTGCAGGAACATCTCTGAAACTATTGAACGCTTTCTGCTGCCTCCCGCCAGGTGGCAGCATGCTCAGCGGTCGTATTGTTTACATTTGGACACGACACTCACGGTTCACCTGCACCGCCTCCGTTAGTCCCCTGACCCCCACTGCCCCTGGTGCAGGAACGTCTCTTGAGACTATTGAACACTTTCTGTTGCCTCCCGCCAGGTGGCAGCATGCTCAGCGGTCGTATTGTTTACATTTGGGCACACGACACTCACGGTTCACCTGCACAGCCTCCGTTAGTCCCCTGACCCCCACTGCCCCTGGTGGAGGAACGTCTCTTGAGACTATTGAACACTTTCTGCTGCCTCCCGCCAGGTGGCAGCATGCTCAGCGGATGTAAAAGTCCGCGGCGGGGTAGTTGATATTGGCGGTTGCCGGACAGTAAATACTAGAGTAGGATAAACGTCCGGGGGTGGGTAATGGCATCGGACTGTTGCGATTCCCAGACTTTTGCGGTTCCCGGACCAGTGCTCCCCCTATTAGTCCGGGAAAACGAGGTTTGTGTGTATATACAGTAAAACCTCGTTTTGACGGACCTCGATATAACAAATTTTGGCTTTTAAAGAACTTTTTCTGCCAGTCCGATATATGCCGGGATTTACCAAATAAATTTGGTAAGTGCGGGGTTTGGTTCGGTGGTGGGCCGGTTGAACATGTACACGCAGGTCGGTCGGTGGCAGTGAAAACAAAATTGACTGGGGTTTGCGCGGCTGCGCACTGTAGAAACACGCCCTCAACGGGGCACGGAGTCGGCCGCACCATCAAGATCAAGGCTGCCACACACTTCTCACTGCACAAAAGATAGTGCTGGTTGGAGATTTTAACTGCAAGGAAGTAAAATGGGAGACATTTGAAGGAGGAAATGAAAATACTTGGGGAGATAGATTGTTGAAACTGACAATGGAAAACACGATGACTGAATGGGTGACAGAAAACACAAGATATAGGGGAGATGACGAACCAGTGAGACTTGACTTAGTGTTAACAAAAGGTACAGACCTAGCAAATGAGATCAATTATGGGTGCCCCTCGGAAAAAGGGAACATATAATCTTAGAGATGGAGACGAAAGAGGAAATAAAGGAGGAAGATTAATTGGACAAAAGGAGCAGAAGAGACTTTGGAAAAACTAACATGGAAGAAATGAAAAAAATTCTACGAAGAAATTGACTGGGAAGAAAAATTAAAAGAGTGACCGATGTGCAAGTGAAATACAACATGTTTCTGAGCATATATGGGAAAGGAGTTGAAAAACATGTACCACTATATACACCAAGAGAAAAGGGAAAGAAAGACTGGTTTAATGGAAGATGTGAGAGGGCAAAGAAAATAAGGGATGAGGCATGGAAAAAGTAAAGAAACATCGGACACAAAGAAATAAAGAAAACTATAAATGAGCAAGAAATGAATGTGTGCATAAGGAGAGGGGAAGAGAAGAGTTATGAGAAGGAAATAGTTGAAAAGTGTAAGGAAGAACCCAAACTGTTCTACAGCTATATCAATGCAAGAATCAAGCATAAGGACAAAGTGGAGAGACTGAAAGAAGGTAATATGATATACTAGCCGCAAAGCCGCCCTCCGGGCGGACTTTTTGGCTAGCTCCTGCGGAGGGCTATTGGTGGGCCTTTGGCCCACCACCTGTGTTTGGTGGGCCGGAGGCCCACCAAACACAGACTCTCCAGATAGCCCCTTCTAACTTTCCGGAAATCATGGATGTAGAAATGTATGTATTAACGCCAACCCATTCACATCACCCCCAACCCATTCACTCACCCATTACCCATCACCCCCCACCCATTCACTCACCCATTCATTACCCATCACCCCCCACCCATTCACTCACCCATTACCCATCACCACACACCCATTCACTCACCCATTACCCATCACCCCCCATCTATTCCCTCACCCATCACCCATCACCCCCCACCCATTCACTCACCCATCACCCCACACCCATTACCCATCACCCCACCCATTCACTCACCCATTACCCATTACCCTACATCAAGGTTTCCTCAATTCTCGCAACCCACTTTTTTCACAATTATCGCTAATATGCTGCAAAAAAAAAAGAGAAAAAAAAGTGATCGGATCATCTCGTAAGTGGGCTTAAAACCTTTCCCTGGTCAACCTGGTTCCAAAAATGTGATATATGATGGGATTCCGCCACGGGGGGCGGAACCTATACCACACACACACAGACACACACACACACACACACACACACACACACACACACACACACACACACACACACACACACACACACACACACACACACACACACACACACACACACACACTTTTGCTTATATTATTATAGATGAAGATCCAAAAATAATGAGTGAAATTTTAAATATAAACTTTCAGTAAATATTCACAAAAGAATAAAAATTCAATGAACTGCAAGGAATGAAAAAAGTCCGTAAGGAGTGGAAAATAAAAATAGAGAAGGAGGAAGTTTGTGAATTGTTGAAGGAATTGGAGGAGAGGAGAGCAATAGGACGAGACGGAATGTCGGGTTATGTTTTAAAAGAGTGCAGAAAGCAGTTGGTTGAACCAGTATATGATATAATAAAGTGCTCATTAACAACGGGAAAAGTGCCAAAGGAGTGGAAAAGAGCAGATAGAGTGCCAATATACAAGAATGCGAAAAAAGATGAACCATTAAATTATAGACCAGTGTCATTGACTAGCACAGTATGCAAGATATGTGAGAAAATATTAAAGAAGCAATGGACGGAATATTTGGAAAATGAAGGTATAATAACAGACCGGCAGTATGGTTTTAGGAAAAAAGAGATCATGTGTTACCAACCTAATAAGCTTTTACTCAAGAGTCATTGATACAAGACAAGAAAGAGATGAATGGGCAGACTGTGTGTATCTAGATCTTAAAAAGGCATTTGACAAAGTTCTACATGAGAGGCTACTATGGAAATTGGAAAATATAGGGGGAATCACAGGGATGATCAAAACCTGGATGGAAAGTTATCTGAGAGGAAGAGAAATGAGAACAGTAGTGAAGGATGAACAGTCTGAATGGAGAAACATATTTAGTGGGGTACCACAAGGATCAGTGTTGGCATCAATAATGTTTACAATATACGTCAATGACATGACTGAGGAAATAAAGTTATATTAGTCCATTTGCGGATGATGCAAAACTATTAAGAGAAATAAAAAGCTATAAAGACTGTGAAACACTACAAAATGACCTGAACAAAATCTACGAATGGAGCAGAAGATGGGAAATAGAATTTAATGTGAATAAGTGTCATGTGATGGAAATTGGAAAAAGCAAAAAGATATAGATATGGCCATATAATATGGGAAATGAAATAATTGCAAAGGTTCATGAAGAAAAGGACCTGGGAGTGATAATGCAGAATAACCTACAACCAGAAAAACATATAAATAAAATATTTGGAGATACATACAGAATGTTAAAGAATATTAGAGTGGCATTAATTATTACATGGACACAAATATGATGAGAAAGATAATTACTACAATGATCCGACCAAAAATGGAGTATGCTGCCATTGTATGGTCCCCATATAAAAAGAAGCACGTAAAAAAGTTGGAGAGGCTACAGAGAATGGCAACAAAGATGGTACTGCAGCTAGAAAAACTCTTATGAGGAAAGGTTTAAAGAAATAAAGGTACCAACACTCGAGCAGAGAAGAGAAAGAGGAGACTAATAATAATTTTTAAGCTTATAACTAAGATGGAAGAAACAGACAATGAGAGACTACTGACTCGGAAACAAAGAGAAGGTCGATACACAAGAGGACATACAAAACAACTAGGAAAAGGGAGATGCCTGAACAACATAAAGAAGTACAGCTTCCCTCATAGAAATGTAGAAGTTTGGAATGGACTAAACGAGGAGGTGATTTCGGCACATAATGTGCACCAATTGAAAGAAAGACTGGATAAATGTATAAAAATGGAGACGGGAGTGTAGACACGAGTGTAGCTCAGACCCTGTAAAACATTATAGGTAAATACACCAAATGGCATTTATCCAATATTTTACAGTGATATTGAATAATTAATTTTGGGATTTTGGAAGTGAATAGTATCTCCACTACATGTTGGAGCAGAAACTACACTACCCTCCCGAGTTTCGCGCTGCTTTCTTCCGGAGGCATAGCGCGAAACTCGGGTATTAAAAACACTAAAATAGCTTATTTAGTCCAATTTTTTTTTTTGTGTGTGTGTGTGTGTGTGTGTGTGTGTGTGTGTGTGTGTGTGTGTGTGTGTGTGTGTGTGTGTGTGTGTGTGTGTGTGTGTGTGTGTGTGTGTGTGTGTTGTGTGTGTGTGTGTGTGTGTGTGTGTGTGTGTGTGTGTGTGTGTGTGTGTGTGTGTGTGTGTGTGTGTGTGTGTGTGTGTGTGTGTGTGTGTGTGTGTGTGTGTGTGTGTGTGTGTGTGTGTGTGTGTGTGTGTGTGTGTGTGTGTGTGTGTGTGTGTGTGTGTGTGTGTGTGTGTGTGTGTGTGTGTGTGTGTCTGTGTGTGTGTGTGTCTCTCTCTCTCTCTCTCTCTCTCTCTCTCTCTCTCTCTCTCTCTCTCTCTCTCTCTCTCTCTCTCTCTCTCTCTCTCTCTCTCTCTCTCTCTCTCTCTCTCTCTCTCTCTCTCTCTCTCTCTCTCTCTCTCTCTCTCTCTCTCTCTCTACAGCGCCGTTAGGCAGTGACCTCCAGGGGTGGGATGGTAGGCCCTGGAGGTTAACTTGAGGGCTGTGTACCTACCGTATTTTACAGCTTAAAAGACTCACTTTTTCCACCAAGAAAATATCCTGAAAATGCCCCAAGCCCCTGTCCACCCAGCAGTGAATGGGTACTGTGTGTTAGCCTAGGGTTTGTGACCCGCCTCCCGGGGTGGTGGCTTCAGCCAAGACTACGTAGAGAAGAGGAGGGAGGAGAGGAGCTTGAGTTGGGAATCACCCAGCGGATGCTGTTTTGGTCTGAGTGAGTGAGCCTGACACATATCTTGTCAGCTGATGGTTGTGTGACAGTTTTATACGGCAATAACACTGTCACAATGCCTTCCTCTCTTCTCACCTGTCTCCTCCAGTACCTCCAGAAACCACAGTACCACACACGTCTGGTTAATCACTTATAAAGGAGTATTTTATGGTAAATAGTAAGGAACGGCGGGGGTGTAAGGTAAGGTGCTACTCATTTCGAGGTGTTACCTATCTTATGTGACACCGGCTGCTCCTGTAGAGAAACACAAACAAATGGAAAAAAACAAAGCAAAACTACATACAGCTATACTAAGCCTATTATTATACTATACTAAGCAGGAAGGTAGGAAGACGTGTCCCGTACGTCTCTTATGGGAGGCGGTAGCAGAGTGGTTAGCGTCAAGATATATGTCAAGCTCGAGCACGAGCTTGACAGACGCCTACAAAGTGATACTAAGCAGAAAAGGTCACAAGAAGAAGAAGTCTCCGAGTGGCGTTCTCGGTGATCCGAGTTCGACCCTTGATGAGGGCTGTAAAATCCATTCAAAATCTTTCTCTGCACTTTTGAGTGGCCTAAGAACACCCACACGCCGCCCATTAACTCTACCTTCGATTGCGAGTGCATCGGAGGACACAGGGGGCGGCATGAGCCTCTAATCACAGGCGTCACTATAGAAATTCTGTCTGCGCCACCACGGTCAAAGGCCAACCATTACAGCCCTCAAGTTAACCTCCAGGGCCTACCATCCCACTCCTGGAGGTCACTGTCTAACGGTGCTGTAGGCACACACACACACACACCCAAAAAAAAAAAAAAAAACGCGAAATTCGGGGATATAATGCGCGAAAGTCGGGATGGTAAGAATTTAGGACTCAGCGCGAAACTCGAGGATCGCGAAAGTCGCATAGCGTGAAACTCGGGAGGGTAGTGTATCCAGAACACGAAAGTATTAACCCCGGCAAAAGGAGCCCAGTTCTGCAGAAGGATTACCTCAATGAAATGATTTTTTTTTTTACCAAACAAGTAGCATCATATTGTTAAATTGCAGTAATGTATATCTATAAGAAAATAGCCTTGTTAGAAAATTTGTGTGACGCAGAGAAACCCAAATTGGTTATTGTAAAAGAGAACTGGGCTCCCTCTGCCGGCCTTAAAGTAATCGTCCAGACCCATTTTTTCTTTGCATAATTATGTAGAATGTTCATTCAAAATACCTAATCCACAAAAAATTATTCATTTTCACACCTTATTTCTCTAAAAACATTACTTTTGTAAAAAGCGCGGGAAAAACAACAGCCACATTCCAGCCGTGGCGCGAAACTTGCTGGCGACGTCACACGAGTGAGCCTCCCAGCCCCGCCCGACACAGACACACGGAGACTCTGAGAAAAATGTAGTACTTGGGGAATTTTGGGTGCTTCTGGTATATTTTTTGTGCGACACGGCACATACTTGCATCCTGCATGGGCACGGCAAGAAAGCCGTGCCATTCCCGAGAGCTTAGCACCCATTCACAACCCACACGGCGACGATATATGTGTGCAGACCTTTGGAGCGACGGGGAGCGGCTGGTAGTAGCCAGGGTACTACAGTCCTCTCATCTCGGAGGCCTTGCTACTACCCGCCGCTCCCCGCCGCTGCACACATCTGCACACATATATCGTCGCCCCACAGTTTGCAAATGGGTGCTAAGCTCTCGGTAAAGGCACAGCCCCCACGCTGCACCCACACAGGATGCAAGTACATGCCACATTGCACAAAAAATATATCAGAAACACCCAAAATTCCCCAAGTACTACATTTTTCTCAGATTCTCCGCGCATATGTATCAGGCGGTGCTGGGAGGCTCCCTGTTGTGACGTCGCCGACCCATGGTGCGTCGTCTGCTGATAAACAGTTGTGTTTTGAGAGCACGGGGAATTTACAGATTTTGAATGCGGATCATTTTAAAAACGGGTGACTGGATGCAAAATGGGACAACATATTGTTGATAAACTCTATCATGGCTATATTTTGACTGCATTAAATCAGGAATGATGAAATGGTCTGGACGATTACTTTAATACTCACGTTATCTGTGTAATTTCTGCTCCAGCATGTAGTGGGGATCCTATTCACTTCCGCAAACCAAAAATAAAACACTTACTTTTATAAAGTGATGGCTGGGTTAGGGTTTAGATTTCATTAGGTTCGGTTTATGTCAGGCTAGGTCTTGGTTAGGTTTGGATTAGGTTTTGTTAGGTTGAATAGTTATAATGGATGAGAACTGCGCGGTCACTATCGCCGTTATCATTTAGGTTTTCTATATATTTTTTTGCACAGTATACAATGCAGTATTAATCCACTTCCGCGTAAACTTGAATACATATTGGAGAAATTATATAGTTGTCTAAAAGTACATACAGACACATCCTCCACGTCTGGAGTCCCCCCACCCATTAGGAGGTTAGGTTAAGGTTCCGTTAGATCAGGGGCGGGCAAACTCCGGCCCGTGAAGACCTAGTGTCCCGCCCGCCAGCCAGCTCGGCATTAAAATCGCAATCCGGCCCGTGAAGGCCCAGGCAAAAAAAATATATTTATTCTGCCGCACAGACAGCATCTGCCGGACATTGAACCATGACATTGACATGGAGATGATAGGACATTGAATCACTACTTCATGGCAAGCACCACCACCAGTCCCACTGATTTGCATTTTTTAACAATAATATCAATAAAGAGTTTGCCCGCCTCTGGTAAAGGTAAAGATGGTGGCATACGCTATGCTACGCGTGGCCTCGGTCGCATTTGCCCTTGAGCCTGTGGTGGGTGACAACCCGCTACCCCGGGACACAGGGTTACCGTGACATCTGGGTTACCACAGTTACCTTCCCCAGATTTCCCGAGGTTATTTATCCATTTATCATTTTACCCATTTATCAACCCCAATAGAGAGGATGAACAGCTGGTTGGTCTGGCCACTGACTTGCCCTGGCCCGGATTCGAACCAGGGCCCGCAGATTTGTAGCTAAGCGTGCTAGCCACTACACCACGTAGGCGACACCCCTGGGTTTAGGTTGATAATCTCACCGGGGGTCGAGGGGGGCGGAGCCTCCCCGTTAGGAGGTTCGGTTAGGTTAGGGTAATAATCCTCCCGACAGGGTGGGGCAGAACGGACCACCCGGCGGCTGGCGGGCAGGCTGGGGAATGCGGGGCAGGGCGGGGCACACTTGTTTTTCTTACAATTTCGCAGCTTCCCTGTTTTCTGAGACACAGACTATTTTTTTCTAGCCAAGATTTTGTGATTTTTCTGATGGAGATACACTAGACTAGTCTTTGCCTTGCCGAGTTATACAATGCTGAGTTATACAATTCGGAGTTATACAATGCCGAGTTATGCAATGCCGAGTTATACAATGCCGAGTTATACAATGCCGAGTTATACAATGCCGAGTTATAAGGGTTTTAGTGTACATTGTTATCCATGGATACGCCGACCCTAGGATTTGGTGATGGAAAAAAACAGCTTTATAAAGGGTTTCTCTTTGAATGAATACACTCGAACCTCGATTTAATGGACTTTGGATATAACGGACTCCATCTGCTACTGGATTGGTAGGACCAATCTATTGGGTCTAAGATTGGTCTAAGTCAGAGAAATGGTCCCCCGCCCCCGCCACCGCCCAACAGAAAACAAAAACATGCTTATTGCCAGTTCCTTGTACATGAGATGAAAAAAAAAAAGTTAAAAAATGATGGGGATGTTTTGAGAATTAAGTTTGTTGTTCATTTTGATGTTGGTTTGCACTAAAACATTATCATGTTTTTGCTCATTTTTTATATATATTTTTTAACGTCTTTAATATTCATCAGTGTCATTTGTACAGCTTCTCTTCCTGCTTCATTTTCGTGTTGATTAGTACCGTTATTGTCATTATTATCATTATCATTCACTATTATTATTATTGTTACTCCTGATGTCGCATCAGTTGTCAGGTTCATCTCCACCTAGACCAGGAGTGGGGAACCATTTTACTACCAAGGGCCATTTGGATATTCATGACATAATTCGCGAGCCATACAAAACTATCAACTTAAATATCAGCCTGCTTTTTTGGCCGACGAGAACCATACGTGAATTATACGTTTCTGTCCTGTCATCTATGTGTCCTATCCGTCCAGTAATGGACGTGCTTGTCCCTTAAAATTTACTTTATAAGTATTATGCATGCACTTAATAACAATTTATGTTGGTATGAAAAAAGCCTCCTAGATTTATTGGATTTTGAGTCTCGTCTGTGGTTGCCTTGGCAGGGCCTGACCAAATGGTTTTGCGGGCCTTATACGGCCCGCGGGCCGGACGTTCCCCACCCCTGACCTAGACCTTCTACAGCAGCATCAGGCCTTTAGATAGACTGTAGAGTGTAGAGGGAAGGTGGTGTATGTTCGCCTCAGCCTTGAAACTGCCCGTGTTTGTGACTTTCACTTTATGTAGATACAGAACCATGTGTTGTTTTGATGTGTGAGGACTAGAGAAAGGATTAGGAGAGTACTTTCTTGTGTCTGTCTCCACACGGTCCTCATGATTTGCGACAATTGAACACCTGAAGAGAGTGAGATGACAAGGAGGATATGTGATAGTGGAATAGAAGCTGCAAGTGTGAGAGGACGACCCCGTGTTCATTGGGAAGATAGAGTGCTGGAGTATGCGAGTGAGAGAAGAGATGTAAGAGTGCTGTGCATGGACAGGTGTAAATGATGACACTTCTGCCGTGGCCACCCCCTTGAGGGAGTACCGTATTGTACGGCTTATAAGACGCACTTTTTCCCCTAAAATATACCCTGAAAAATACGGTACCAAGGAACAGGCATCAGTGTAGCCCAGACTAGAAAAACTAAGCTAAAATGGGAACTACAGTAAACCCTCACTTTAACAAACTAATTTGGGGGAAGGGAGTGACGTTATATCCGAAAGTCCGTTATATCCGTGGGATCCGAACTTTTCGCATATAACAAACTTGGTTCATTATATGAGGTGTAAGTTAACTATTTCCGACCATTTCTGTGTTAGGCAACGTGGTGAGGCATGGAAGGACGTGAGAGGAGGTGTTTACAATCGGGCAGACAAAGCTAGACTGATCGGCGCTCAGCCGCTCACCGCTCGCTGGGCTTTGTTTTAACAGCTACCAACCGACCTGTGTGTACATGTGCGGCCGGTCCACCACTGAACCAAACCCCACATTTACCAAACTTATTCCCTAAATCCACGCATATGTCAAACTGGGAGAAAAAGTTCGTTATAGCCGAAATTCGTTATATACAGTGGAAGACAGAGAAGTTGGCGGTGTACTGCGACCGCCAACATGTTTACCCGCGTTCCTAAGAAAATACCAATTCATTTCCCATTTATAACACCCCAAAATGATATTGTAACTTACCCCTGCTAGTATTTTGTTGTGTTCCCTTTCTTTTTGATGACTGCCTGCAATCTACGTGGAAAGGAGTCCACTATGTTCTGCAAAATTTCAGGTTTCAAATTTTTCCACACGGAGGACAAGGCGGCCTTAAACTTGGGTACTGTACTATAGTCTATTCACTTAAGCTAGATTCCTGGGCTGGGAACTGCTCGTTGCCTAGCCGAGTTTGTAAGGACGTCGCTGATTGGCTGATAGACTCGGGCTGGGTGGCGATGGTGGTGGTACTTGCCTCGCCGCAACCCAAAACCCTTGCGTTGCCTCAGAAAAATATTCATATTTCTTGGCTTTACTCATCTCTTACACAAGATAGGCCTATTTTGTTTGCAGCAGTGAATCAGGCAGTGATTGTTCAACAACAACACGCCATTTATAACTCAATAGGGTAAAAAATAAAGTCATGACTGACTATCACAGGAGTAGACGGACTTTTAGGTTTTCAGTGCATTGAAATGTTGTACTCCTACCCGATATTACCAAGCTACCAGATGATATTTATGAAAGCTGAGCCTACCATCGTGTTCATAATACATTGCTGCATATCATGAGCATAACAAAATTACACTAAGACTACAGTAATATTAAGATAATTGAAGGAATGTAAAAGAGTGTATAAACATTCTTTCTTGCTTATTTTGCTTCAACTCGATGTAACTCCATCAGTTTTGGTTGCATTCAATTTTCAAGCACTGCTTCAAAATCCTTATACTTTTCCGCTTCCTGTGGTATGTAGCACGTACCAATAAGGAAAAGAGTAGGTGGTCAAAATGGCTAAGAAAGTTAAACTGTTTCAAACTGACACAGTGATGGGTGAGCATTGCTCCCTCCCAATTGTACAGTAGAGACTTCTCGGGAGAGCTATCAGAGGCTCCACCCGTCACGGCACCAGTTTGAAACAGTTTAACTTTCTTAGCCATTTTGACCACCTACTCTTTTCCTTATTGGTACGTGCTACATACCACAGGAAGCGGAAAAGTATAAGGATTTTGAAGCAGTGCTTGAAAATTGAATGCAACCAAAACTGATGGAGTTACATCGAGTTGAAGCAAAATAAGCAAGAAAGAATGTTTATACACTCTTTTACATTCCTTCAATTATCTTAATATTACTGTAGTCTTAGTGTAATTTTGTTATGCTCATGATATGCAGCAATGTATTATGAACACGATGGTAGGCTCAGCTTTCATAAATATCATCTGGTAGCTTGGTAATATCGGGTAGGAGTACAACATTTCAATGCACTGAAAACCTAAAAGTCCGTCTTCTCCTGTGATAGTCAGTCATGACTTTATTTTTTACCCTATTGAGTTATAAATGGCGTGTTGTTGTTGAACAATCACTGCCTGATTCACTGCTGCAAACAAAATAGGCCTATCTTGTGTAAGAGATGAGTAAAGCCAAGAAATATGAATATTTTTCTGAGGCAACGCAAGGGTTTTGGGTTGCGGCAAGGCAAGTACCACCACCATCGCCACCCAGCCCGAGTGTTGTTAGGCTGTTATTTTCTTTTTTTCTTTTCATGAGTAGAGCTTGTAGGTCGTTTGCCTGTACGTTAAGTTTGGGATTGATCTCAACTTAACGTACAGGCAAACGACCTACAAGCTCTACCCAGCATGAAAAGAAAAAAAGCAAATAACAGCCTACTCACAGAAAAGCCAAGCGAAGACCAAACAACCAATCAGCATCACCCACTCAAGAAGACGAGAAGCAAAAGCTATCTACCAATCACCGGTGCCGCTAATAGGCTGCGTGGCAGGCAGACCGGCTATAAATAGCGCTTCACCTCGCATCTTAATCATGCTTACCTCAACTCCTGAGGAGAAAACATCTTCCACATGCTGCTGAAGAAGGGTTCTTAGACCCGAAATCGCGATACAGCAAACATGACAAGCTACGGCGAAGTCATAAAAGTGATTACAAAAGAGAATAAGACACTGTTAAGACAAAGAGAAAATATCTTTAAGAAGATAATAAACGCTGAACTAGCTATCACTTTTAACGATATTATATATATATATATATATATATATATATATATATATATATATATATATATATACAGTAAAAGCCTTATAACTCGG
Source organism: Chionoecetes opilio (assembly GCA_016584305.1). Classification (NCBI taxonomy): domain Eukaryota; kingdom Metazoa; phylum Arthropoda; class Malacostraca; order Decapoda; family Majidae; genus Chionoecetes; species Chionoecetes opilio. The sequence continues at coordinate 40,942 of JACEEZ010018289.1, forward strand.
CACTGTATAACTCGGAATTTAATATAACTCTGCATGGCAAAGGCAAAGTTTTTTTTTTTTAGTTTTTTTTTTTATATAATTATTTTTATTATTATTATTTAATTTTTTTACACACCTATGCCTATAGCGCGTGTAGGCAGTGAGCTACAGGGGTGGGATGGTAGGCCCTGGAGGCTCACTCGAGGGCTGTGATGGTTGGCCCTCGCCCGTGGTGGCGCAGGCAGGATTGTTATAGTGACGCCCAGGGCCGGATCAAGAGCTGTGGGGGCTCAGCTTTTGTGGGGGCCCTATATTCGCACGAAAATTAAGCACTTTTGTGGGTATTTTGAGGCCTATGTTTGGCAAAGAACTGTTAATGCATAGACTGGTATTCAGAGATAAAGGATGAAACAGAGACAGACAAATATGTTTTGGTTTTGTAACTTGCCAATGTTTTTAATATTACTGCTTAAAGCTAATATACATATGGTGGGGGCCCTTTTGGTGGGGGCCCTTTTGGTGGGGGCCCTGGGGCAAGAGCCCCGGTAGCCCCCCCCTTAATCCGGCCCTGGACTGACGCCTGTGATTAGAGGCTCATGCCGCCCCCTATGTCCTCCCATGCACTCACAGTCGAAGGTGGAGTTAATGGACAGGGCATGTGGGTGTTCTTAGGCCACTCGACGGTGCAGAAAGATTTCAAGTGGATTTATGGGTCTCACTCGGGATCGAACTCAGGTCTTCGAGAACGCCACTCGGTGACGCTAACCACTTTGCTACCGAGGCCCTAAACTGCATCTCATGGTTTTCACTCGGCATATCATGCCCTCACAACCTCTTGTGTGAACATGTAAACAGAAAGTCGGCAAAAAATAATGTATCGGCATATTGATGTTATAACTGCATCTCTTCGCTTACACTCGGCTTATCGTCAGTCGCACAAAGTCGTATTTTTGTCCTTTTGATCTTTTCCTGCAGGCTCAGGCTCTTCAATTTCATTCCCTTCCTGCTGGAGACACCCTTGCGTGATGGAGCTGACATCTTGAAATACAGTACTGTATGATGTAATCCCAAAACACGTAAAATAGGTGGCAAAGTAAAGCAAAGGTTGGGAACGAGCATGTAGGCTGTCAGCTGAGCCGTGTTTATGTCGTCAAAGCACCGTCTTGGATACGAATTCCGTTTTTTGTTGAAATTGAAAAAGGATTGGTTTCTACTTCAAAAACACAACAAGCTTGGTAGGAGCCAAAATAATAATCAATGCAAAACATTGCAAACAATATCACAAAGTAGTATAACATAAGTTCAGCAAGTGTTATTGGATTGGGATTCGTAATCCAAGACGGTGCTTGGACGACAAAAAAATGGCGCAGCCTACGCACTGGTTCCTGACCTTTGCTTTAATTTGCCACCTATTTTACGTGTTTTGGGATTACATCATACAGTACTGTATATCAAGATGTCAGCTCCATCACGCAAGGGTGTCTCCAGCAGGAAGGGAATGAAATTGAAGAGCCTGAGGCCCTGAGCCTGCAGAAAAAGGTGAAAGTGCTGGCAAGGATGGATGCAGGTGCGTCCATGCATGCTATTTGTGCTGAGTTTGATATCAAATCCAGCACATTCCATTCTACCCATTCACTGGTAAGTGTAGTTTTTATGCTTTTTACAGTACTGTATTTACCCTTTTTTTTTTTTTTTTTTTTTTCCCCCATATCAGAGGAGGACATTGCATAACTCGGCACATTGAATAACTCGGCAAGGGCCAGAGCCCCTATCGTGCTGAGTTATAAGGCTTTTACTGTATATATATATGCACTCAGTATGAGCGCATACCTCCGGCCAAATATTTCATCAATTGGTTGCCATGGCAACAGTTGTCAATAGATTTCATCCAAAATTAAATCAGTTCTTTCTTATACCAAATAGACTTGGTATACCGAGTTTGGTCCAAATCTATTCGTAACTTTTAGAGAAATCCTGTACACTAACAAACAGACAAGACAGACAGACAGATCGGGGTGAAAACATAACCCCCCTGACTTCGTTGGCGGAGGTAATTAGATCTAATTGGGGGGAGGCCTGGGTCGAATTATCCGAAAGTCCGAATTATCCGATGGTTACTTAACCCCCCCCCCCCACACACACAATAAGAACTCACTTAAACATGCCAAAACAGCACAGATTGTAGTACTTGTACTCACCAAAACATGGCTAATACTGAAGTCTAGAAAGCGTATACTGTAACTGAGCACTCAGGTGTCACTATAGCGTCTTCGGGAAAGGGCTGAGTTCGTAAAACACACGCACAGGGCACACGGGGGCACGGTGAAGTAGGCATAAGTATCCCTAGTGCAAGTCCCCCCGCACTCACCCAGCGGGGAGGGGGACCCCTACTGTTTTGCCAGCTCGTGGGTTTTCCCCTTCCGGATCCGGAATCCGGGCGTAAGGGGTTATGTTATTTTTCCAGGGAAATTGGTTCAAATCCCCGGGGTTCTTTTTGTTGATCCTTATCTCAGACGCACTATGTTAATACAAACTGCTGAATGAGAGAGGGGAAATGTTCAAAATTAAACACTTTTCTTGTAGAGTAGGGCTTCAAAATGGCATAGAATCATTTTTTTTTTTTTACAATGGGCTATCTTTTCGTGTCATTCTTATCACTGAATTTCTTTTGTGGCCAACAGAAGGAGATTGACTATTTGTGCTTCTTGGCAAGTCCTTTCATGAGCAACTTTTGCTGTGTGCGTGACTGTTGACTGTGGACTGTGTGACTGTGTGTCTTGTGTGCACCCACCATACATGATTGGATGCTATTATCTTTACTTTTCTCCACTGGCCATTCAAGTGTTTCTTTAGATTTTTGGTGAATGCCGAAATGCCAAATGCCATTAACTATAAAATTCTATTCTTTTATAACAGCTAACTTTGAATGCAATTCCAATTGTATGAGTTTCTTTTATGGCTAACGAAATGAGATTAGATAATAAAAATGGTGCTTATTTAGTCAGATTATCTACATATTTCTGCACCAGTATGCAAGTTAATGAAGAGAACATTGCTTCAGTGTCATAAAATTCATCAATTCAATTGCCTTTCAAAAATATATAGATACTACTAAATTAAGTACAAAAAACCCCCGTTTTCCCGGACTAATAGGGGGGGAGCACTGGTCCGGGAACCGCAAAAGTCCCGGGGAATCGCAACAAACCGAGGCCATTACCCACCCCCGGACGTTTATCCTACTCTAGTATTTACTGGGCCGGCAACCGCCCAATTCAAAATACCCTGCCGCGGGACTTTTATGTCACTTTGTTGTTGTATTTAGGCTGCTAGGATCCCTTGGGAACATATGAGCCCTGGTGAGTCCCATGATGCTATCACAGGCGTTGTAGGGTTTACCCGTCCTTCCTCAGGAAGGCACAGGTGAGGCGGATGACAGAGTGTTGCCGGGAGGGGTGGACGCCAGCCGCCGCCAGCAGGGTGGGCAGGTCACAGGTGGCGATGTTCAGGGTGAGGAGTTGAGAGCGTAGCACTACACGGTGGGAGTGGAAGCACGGACACTGCAGCAGAAAGTGTTCAATAGTCTCAGAGACGTTCCTGCACCAGGGGCAGTTGAGGTCAGGGGACTAACAGAGGCGGTGCAGGTGAACCGTGAGTGTCGTGTACTCAAATGTAAACAATACGACAGCTGAGCATGCTGCCACCTGGCGGGAGGCGCGGACACTGACCAGGGGTGACAGGAGACGCTCGGACTGCCGGAGAACTTTGTCGACTTACGGACTGGACCAGGCAGGCATTTGTCCGGGACTCTGACATATCCCCGGACCTCGGATTTTGTCCGGCAAATCCGATATCCGGGAAATGGAGGTCCAAGAAAACGAGGGTTGTGTGTATGTGGAGTTCGCAATTCGCACAGCATTAGTTAGTACATATATTACCTGATGCGGGAAATCCCGGCATCCCGGGAAATACCCTGGTTTGTCCCAGAATCCCGGGATGCTAAGAAACCCCCAAAACAGGAAACCCTACCTGAGCTCGCGCCACAATAAGGGTATGTAAACAAAGGGTAAAGAAAGCTTCTGCTCTTAGCTCTCCTCTTCTTGCCTGCTTAATATTTAATTTCCTGCTGCTATAACTTCTGCTGCATCAAATACAGGGTCATCAGCAAGTTATTCCTGAACAATAAGAATAGCCACAGAGATAAATTTCGGCCACTGCTATCTTGGTAGCAATATAAAGCGTTCAGTAGGGAGAGTGCGGGGGGTGGGGGGGACCGCTACTGAACACAGCCCTGGCAGGTGTCACTCAGGAGATTTGTAAGGTAAGGTCTTCAGTGCTTGAGGTGCTTAATGTATTGGAGGCGATGTGTAGGCTGGCTGACGAAGTGGATAGCACAGAGGAGGTGGAAGATGCTGCAGAAAACTCTGAAAATTCAAACTTCAGTTCTGATTATGGAAAGTTGGAAAGGTGTTGAAAAATTTTAACGGCCTGAAACAGGTTGAATTTTCGAAGTTCGAATCATACGGGTTCGAATTAGAGAGGGTTTACTGTTTTGGCGATAGGTTGGATATGGTACCAGAATCCCAATTTGGCATTTCAAATTCACTTTTAGCGAGACGCGTGCTGACGTCGGCCCAGAATGCACCGCCTGCAAGCGTCCATGTTGGTGTTTGTTATCTTCCGGGCAGCGATCTTGACGACTGCGCTGTTTTTTGCTCCAAGTGACGGTACCTTTGGCTTGGCATTTCGCGCTAAGACTATGGCATCTACAAGTACTGGTGGTTTGAGGAAGCCAGGTGACGATAAGGACAAGGGCAAAAAAGCGGAGAAACGAGAGTGGAGGAAAGGTAAACACACAGCCACAACCACCACCGCCTACACAACCACCACACTCACTCGTCTCACCAGGCCTAACTAAATAATTCACGGTAAATAACATCTGTTATCTGTTGTCTTTTGTATTGCTGTTAATGTTTCATGTATAATGTCTTTGCTTTTAAGCAGTTAAAGTACGAAAATGGAGGTCAAAAGGGTGAACTCGGGCCTCGTCAAAGACTAATGGATCATTTTCCCCTTTAAAGTACTATTTGCGTTTGGGGAAATTTACTTTTGGCGATGGGTTTTTTTTTGTTTTGTTTTTTACATTTGTGCCTATAGCGCCTGTAGGCAGTGGTGACCCAGGGCTCGGATGGTAGGATCTGGAGGTTCACTTGAGGGCTCGGATGGTTGGTCCTCGCCCGTGGTGGCGCAGGCAGGATTCTTATAGTGACACCTGTGATTAGAGGCTCATGCCTGTATCCTCCGATGCACTCGCAATCGAAGGTAGAGTTGATGGGCAGGGCATGTGGGTGTTCTTACTACTAGCTACTTACTTACTACTACTAGCTTGAATGATAGTGATGAAAGTCATGAAACTGATGATTGTCGAGCTTAGTTTTGAGAGACATCTAGATATTCAAGAACAAAGTAAGCGTCAAAGGCTCAGAGATGTTGGCGGAGAAAAACCGTCTTTGATGACAAAATTTTAACTTGATTTTTCTCAAGTTTTGACAGAGATGGAAAAAAATTGACCATACTTCAAAGCTAACAGTTAATGATGCATTACCTGGATACCCTGACCCTGACTGGATACCTTTCTGTTCAAGATGCTGCTATGGCTGTTTCAGCCTTACCATCAACTTAGGTCAGTGTTGAACGGTTGTTCTCTCCCCTTCGAATCATTAAATTGGACTTGAGGGCAGCAATGAAGGAGGATTATATTGAAGCTATCCTATTTTTACGTTCAAATGTTTGTATAAGGTCTGGCAAGTAAGTAAAATACTGTTGTGTGCTACTGATTCTTTACTTCATTACTTAATTTAAACACATATGTACATACTACCATACCTTTGGTAAACAACACAAACTTTCCAATAGATAGTATGCATGTGATGTCATGATCAAGTGATAAACAATAACAAAGCGACTGGCCGTGAGGCTGGCAGAGGAACTCGGGGAAAAACTTTACTTCCATAGTAATTTATGCCCTACCAAATACATTTATCAGTATAAATGATAGACTGTTCTCTTCGGAAATGTTTGTTCTATAACACTATCACATTAAACACAGTAAAACACACTAAATATTAAATACCGTATTTTACGGCTTATAAGACGCACTTTCTTTCCAAAAAAATACCCTGAAAAACACTCATGCGTCTTCCAAGACGAATGTTGTAGGAGGTTAGCTTTGGTAGCTATTCAATTCAGCCTCTTATATGATGTAGCCACAGTACATACCTGTTAAGAGTATTTAGAATATCATAAGACATTCAAATCAACTACCAATCTATCCTCACCCTGTGATGTTTACACGATACTGGCGGAAGCCTTTCTGCCCCAGCTGATTGGTGCCAATAGCCATTGCGTGTATAAGGAACTCTGTTACATTAGATGAAAATTTGTATACATATATACATTCAGCCACCAAAAATACTACACGCGTACAGGAAAATTCAAACAATACGTGGTGAGGCGCAGGAGGCAGGCAACGTAGTGAGGCACGGGAGGGCGTGAGAGGTGTTTACACTCCGGACCACAAAGCCAGACTCAGCTGATCGGCACATCAGGCAGGCACACAGCTGCGCCCCGCTGCGGTAGGGTTTTTCACTCCCGCCGTCCGACCTGCGTGCACATGTTCAACCAGCCAACATGACGATTTACTTATACTATTGCAATCGCATACAAGCTAGGGGGAAAAAATGGCTGATGAGCAGTGCTGAATGAAGATAATGAATAGTGAGTGTGTTCTTGTGTGAAAATGAATGTACATATCGGACAACAGTTTTTTTTTCTTTTTCTTATAAATTTCTTTCCAAAATCGGGTGGTCTTCCCAAAGATGAAGCGTTTTTTAGCGTAAAAAGGTAAATGCCATTTGAGTGAAGAAATAGCACAACTTAAATTCACTTAAACTCGCCCCGTTTAAAAAATTTGTGAGAAAAATTAAAATGGAGCATATCAGTAGAAGCAAAAATTGTATTAGTTTTCTATTATATATTCTTTTTTTCTGATAAATGAATCCCCCTGAAAAATTTAGCTTTAAATACTAAATTCTTTAAATGGGGGGACAGGGGGGTTTTCCCCGTTTCGAGAATTCGGTATACGAGAACCGATGATAGGGAATGTGAAAATTTTAGGGTCTATTTTAAATATACGAGATCGAAAACCCAAGATAAGACATTCAAACGGGGTGAGAAAAATTATCAAGATCAAAAGCACGGCCTAGGGTGCCAATAAAATGCACGGCCTAGGGTGGCAAAAAAAGGGACGCCAGGGTGCAAAAAAAAGGCACGGCCTGGGGTCCCAAATTCAAAATGAAAGTTGGATTTTGAAGGCCCCTTAGTGGAATATGTGGGGTGGAAAAGATAAAAAACGTGTGTAAAATTTGAGCGCAATCGAAGTATTTTTAAAAGGTGGCCAAGTCGATTGATTGTTCCCCTATAGACTCCGTAGAGTACAAGGAAGGAAATGTCTCTGGGGGGTTGTTGGCAATATTAAAAGCCTTTTTGAGACCTCCCCTTCCTCCAGCGGGTGTGGTCCCCTCCCCTTTTCAAAGCGAGTTTTTAGCCCCTCTAGGGGGGGGGGATCATGGTTCCCCAACCCCACCTTGTTTTCCGCTTGGCTGGGGAAGGGAAGCCTTCGATGTTCCGGGCTGTTGTCGACGGTGCCTCTGACGACCTGCAAGAGGAATTGGCGCTGATCCTCGTTTTCGTCAGGCTGAGGTTGAAGGACGGGGAACAGCCCCCCCCTCGCCCGCCTGTCGTTGGTGAGTGTGGGCTCGCGACCAAACGAACCCCGTGTCACTCGGCCACTCCTCCAGCTCCTTGAGAGGAACCCCCTTTCCCCCGCTCCGACGGCGTGAGGAGGGCGCCGGACGCCGGTTCCAAAACGACGCTAGCGTGGACGAGGTGAGGCGGGCGTCGGGGCGAGAGGGGCTCGGCGGTTCCTCGGATCCTTCTTCCGCTGTACGTTCCCCCAGCGCCTTTTTCTGGGCGGTTGGCAAGCGGGGTCGAAGAGAGCCATGGCGCCCAGTGGCTCGTCAGGTACCAAAAGTCCCGGGAGAAGGTCTTCACGCACGCCTTCCCGACTCAACGTCGGGGAAGTCGCAGAGGTGGGGGCCCCAGTTTAAGTCTTTCTCCGCCTCAAACCCCAGCGGGCACATAGACCTCAGCGACAAAGAAGGGAAACCGGCGGAGGGGGGACACCGCCGGCGAGCAGAGCTCCCCAGTTGGGCGGCGAAAGCGTAATCTTGCCGGTAGATGGCAGCGCCATTCAGCGGGCATGGCCCCCGGTCGCCGGAAACTTCCCTTCGTACCCCCCATCGCACCCAGCGGGACGATGAAGAGCCCCCGTCTTTTGTAGTCGTCCCGGGGGGGTTTGGGTGGAACAGCGGGCCCACTCCTGCGAAGGGCCCGCTTGTTCAAGAGGGCGGGCGGCAGCTCGTGGGGCTTGCGATCCGGTGGCTTGGCGATGAAACCCCACCCCCTTGAATCGGTTGAAGACCCGATGTCGGGACCCGAGACGGCCCCATGCAGTAGAAACGTCTTCTCCAGCACCGCTCGTGCTGGTGCCCCGGGAGGCGAGGGCTTAGCAGACCCCACCAAGCTTCTGCTCCCGCGGGGGGGCACCGGCGAGGGTCCAGTGTTGGCGGCGGTCGTATCGAACGACATAGCCACCACCCGTCTGCGAGCCCCCAGTCGTCGAGCGTTGCCACGGCGCTCGCCTGCCTTCCCGTCCACTTGCCAGTTGGGGGAAAGCCGATGAGCTCTGGAGCCGTGCCGGAAAACGAGGATAGCCAACCGATCCACCCGCGTACCCTCGCAATCCGGAGGATTTCCCGGGCCCAGTGAACGGTAAGAGGAGTGTCAGGGACGAAGGTTTTCTTGACTAACGCGGCCAGCTGGGACCGGTAGCCCGGCGCGAGCCCCGCCCGGGTGCTCTCTGCATTCAGGTCGTCCTGAGGATTGTGGGCCCAGGTATGGCGGTCGGCGCGACGATGCGGGGCGCTTGCGGTCGCTCCGCCGGTCCCGGGCGAGGGCGCTCGCTAACTCCCGGGAAAAGCACGACCTGTACCCCACGCTCGTCGTTCGGAGGGTTGCACTGGTCGGCTCAGCGGTAGCAGCCGCCCCCCGCGTGCCGGAGGACCCCCGAGGAGGAGGACAAAGCACCGCGCGTTCGTCCAGCTGCGACGTCGAGGCTTCTCGTGATCGTTCTCTGCCCCACTGTCATCCCGGCGCAACTCTGCGCTCCAGCACCCTGTCAGTCCCCGATGACCCTCGGGGACCTTCTCGCGTTTCGCCGCTAGGACTCGCGACAGCCGAGATCCCATCAGGGCATCGGTCAGGTGGGCGACGTCGAAGAGGGTTTAGAGGGCCTCTGAAACTTTTTCCCCTTCTTTTTTCGTCGCTTTCCCTTGCTCTTTTCCCAGCGCCTTCCCGTCCTTGAAAAAGACCTTCACCTTTCGAACGGGGCTTTTTGCCGTCATCGTTGGATCCCTCGGGTTCCCAAAAAACCTTGCACCTCTGGACAGTGGCCCCGGCGTGGGGCGACGGTTTTCTTTTCCCCGTTGTGGAAGTAGAAAACCGCTTGAGACATCGCCAAAGAGAGGGGAGTTTTTCTCCGAGGATAGGGTCGGGGGGGGCTGCCACCCGCCAAACAGCGTAGGCGCATGAAGAGCCCTTCTGAAAAAAAAATGGGTGTTTTTGAACCTTTAGCCCTTTCAGATTCGGTCAGGGGGTTTAATAATAGTACACATAGTAAGGTTTCAATTCACTTTCGCCCCCTCTAAATATAAAAAAGATCGCTTTAAAATTTTTCATGAGAGGTTTTTTCATTACTGACAGTATCCCACCAAGGGCCGTTTAAAAAAAAAAATTTTTTAAAATTTTCCCATAGCGATTGGCACCCTAAAGCACGCCCTACCCCTCCCGGCTGGAAAAGGGGGATTTTTGGTTTTACCCCAGTGAGGTCCCCCTGCAAACCGTGCGAAAGGGTAATTAAGCATATGCACGGCCTGACATTTTGCGGTAATTAGCAGGTGGCGGCCCCAAACCCTTGGGACCGCAGTCAGGCACCCTAGCAAGGCGTGACCTGAAGGGTAATAAGCATATGGACAGCCCGACCTTTTGGGGTAATTAGCAGGTGTGCGGCCCCCAACCCTTGGGGCCGCTACATATTCCTTTGTATCAGGGGTCCCCTACATTTCAACGTCTTTTTGCTTGTATGCAGTTTTAGTTAATAATGTGCAGTTATGTTATTTGTGTGCTATTTTTTCTTTTAGAATGCTTTTTTACGAATAGGTAAAGTTGGGAATATAGACGCTGTGTATTTTTTGTGTTTTTCTTAGTTTTTAGTTTAAAAAATTTTTTTTTTTTTTTTTTTTTTTTTTTTTTTTTTTTTAAATTGATGGGGTCCTGGAACCAAACCTATATTTTCCATTAGTTAGTGTTTCGTTATGGAGTTTTTCGCTTTTTAAAACGATTTTCCAGTGGAACCTAACTGCTCGAAACTTCGGGACCTCCCTGTATATACAGGGGGGGTCCCAAAGAACGAGCAGTTAGGTTCCCCCGGGCATACTCGAAAAGTGAAATCTCTTTAAAACGAAACCAAAACAATGGTAAAAATAGGTTTGGTTACAGGACCCCTAATTAAAAAAAAAAAAAAAAAAAAGACATGCTTTTCAACTAAATAAACATAGCAACAAAAACAAACACACAGCGTTTTTTAAACCCACACTGTACTACTATTCTTAAAAAAAAGCATTCTAAAAGAGAAAAAGCACAAAAAATAACATAACTGCACTTTAAATTTAAAACTTTAAAACATCTAAAAGAAAAAAAGACTTTAAATTGGGGGGACGCCGCGGATAAAAGAGAAGGTAGTGTAGTGGTCCCAATTTTGGGGCCACACACCTGCAAATTCCCCTAAAGGGCAGGCCGGCCATAGCTTAATTACCCTTCATCACGCCTTGTAGGGTGCCCTACTGCGGTCCCATTTTGGGGGCCGCAACCTGCAAATTCCCCCTAAATGTCAGGCCACGCCATATGCAAAATTCCCCTTCGGGTCACGGTTTGCTAGGGGGGGACCTTCGGGGGTAAACCAAATCCCCCTTTGTCCAGCCCGGGAGTGGTGGGGGCGTGCTTTTAATTTTTAAAATTTTACTCACCCCATTTGAATGTCGTATCATTGGATTTTCGATCTCGTATATTGAAATAGACCCTAATTTACCATCTCGTATCATCGAATTCCGTATACCGAATGCTCGTATAACGGGACCCCCCTGTACAAGCGCGCCACACTCTACTCACTGATTGTGTGAGCGCGGGGCGAGGCTATTCCCTCCGGCCCCTCCGCTCCCCACTGCAGTCACCCTCCTCTCATGCACACAGCGCTACAGCTCTTTTTTACTACTTTTGCTTTTTGTTTGTTTGTTTGTTTAGAGGATAATTCCTCAGAGCCGTATAAACTACCGCGCACTTGTGTTGGCCGAGCCCCCCCGGCAGGGGGGGTCACAAATCCCGGCTAACCCCGGGTACCCATTCCTGCGGGGTGGACAGGGGCTGGGGTTTTAAAGAAAGACCCCCCTCTATCTTCTCCCCGCCAGTGATCGAACCCGGGACTTCTCGGTTGTGAGCCGAGCGTGCAAACCACTACCTACAGAGTACCCGCTCATGTTTAAAGCTGTGTTTTAAAACTGCAGGCGAATTGACTATTTTTTATAAATTATGGGCTGGGTAGAGTGATTATATATCTTTTAGCCCCAAAAGGTAGTGTATTATCACTCCGGGAAATAAGTCTGGAAGATCGCCCCAAGCAGTCTTGATGTCCTGCCATTTACCCGCGGTATTTTATGGACCTTTTCGCTTTTCCTTACTTTTTTCAATGTAACTGGGAAATAGTCCAAGTCCAACATCTGGAGGACATTTTTTGACAGATGAACACCATAAATCATTTTCCCACCCATAAAAAAAGAGATTAGTAACGTAGTGTACCGCGTTGACAGGGGGAAGTAAAGCCCTTTTTTTACTCACTGCACGGCCAGCAAAGGCCCCCCCATGTCTCGGGGCGGGCTTTGTGACGTCGTACATACTATCTATCCCCATTCTTTCCACTGATCAAAAATTGAAGCCATAAACAATTGATTTTTTGTCGCTTGACAGAAAAATATGAAACAAAGGGGGGGGTGGCGACACCGTAACAAAAGAGGCCGGGGGAGGACGCAAAAAATTCTGTGTCACCTTTCCAAGGGGTGGCTCATGATTCTGTCATCATGTTTTAATTGTGTTTTTTTTCCCTATTTATTGCTTTGAGCTTCACATTACAGCTTTTCAGTATCAAAAATACTTTTTACTGTAAAGGTTTATTGTCTGATGTAAAGATGTCTGTATTTCCCTGTGCTGAAAGAGTTTAAAATTATGAAACATCCACTATATGTAAGGGGTTTAAAAAAATTTAAACCTTTTGATTGGTAGTAAAATTATTCTCCCCCTTTGTTTTTGTGGTTCATGCTGCCACCCCGGCTGCCGTGCGTGCAACCCGGGGAACCCTTATGGCGTTCACTCCCTCTTTGTTTGTTGTAGGTTACTTGGTGCCTTCTGGCTGCCGGGAGAACCCTTACTGGTGGTTCAAAGGTGGTGTGCTGCGCCAATCCCCGGCCCCCAATGAACACCGGGGAACCCTTACTGGGGGTTCAAGGTGGGGTCTTGTCCAGATCCGGCCCAAATGAACCCCGGGAACCCTTACTGGGGTTAAGGGGGTTCTGCGCCAGGGTCCCCCCCCACCACAATGAACAGCTCGGGAACCTTTTCTGGTTGGGTTTAAGGGGTGCTGCCCAGGATCCCCGGCCCCCACAATAAAAGCTGGAGAACCCCTTTCTGTGGTTCAAGGGGTGTCTGCGCCAGGATCCCCGGGCCCCCCAGAACAGCTCGGAGAACCCTTACTGGTGGTTCAAGGGGCTGTGCTGCGCCCGGTCCCCGGCCACCACAAAGAAGACCTGGGGGTCAAGTTGGGCTGGGCCATCCCCTGAGGACAAAAGCCTGTGTGTTTTTTGCAGGGTTTATCAGAAGCATTCCAAGTTTTCTTTCTGGTAACCACATTTGAAGCACTCTTGGGGCCCCTGAAACCCAAGGGCCCCAGGGGAAACCGCTCAGACCATGTAGGGGTTGGGCCGCTCTGTATTGGGAACATTTTATTTTCTTTGAAGGGGCGACCCGCTTATGCCAACTCTGCTTTTTCTCAAGTCAATGACTCATGGAACTAATGTATTAAATCTGGAGGCTGGTTTTAGGAGGGAAAGGGGGGTTGTAAAAGATAGAATTTGTGTGTAGCCTGGCTATTTTATTATGTTCCCCGGGCTTGTGTGAGGGGGGGGGGGGGGATTATGTTGTGGTTGTTGTGGGGTTTTTGGCTGTGGTGATGTTTGTGGCCTTAATGTCAAATTGATCCTTAACCCTTTAGACTTTGGTTTCATGGTGTAGGGGGTCTGTAGGGGTTGTACTGTGTAGCCTGTTTTATTTTCAAAAGGGTTTGTTTGTTTGGGGGTACAGGTGTTGTGATGTTCTCATGAGGGTTTGAGGCCCAGGGGGGGCTTGTTTGTGTAATCCATCACCGGCATATGGATTATGTTTTAGCCTGATGGGGGTTTTTTTTTTGCTTTTTGAAGCTTTATCTCTCTACTCTTGCAAAGGTCACGAGGTGATGGTAATGCTGGTGCGTACACACAACCTCGTTTTCCCGGGAATCGGATTTGCCGGTCCCCAAAAACCAGGTCCCGGGATTGTCAAGTCCCGGACAAATGCCTGGTCCAGTCCGTAAATTGACAAAGTTGTCCGGCGGTCCGAGCGTCTCCTGTCACCCCTGGTCAGTGTCCGCGCCTCCCGCCAGGTGGCAGCATAGTCAGCGGTCGTATTGTTTACATTTGGGCACACGACACTGACGTTTTACCTGCACCGCCTCCGTTAGTCCCCTGACCCCCACTGCCTCCCGCCAGGTGGCAGTACAGGGAGGTCCCGAAGATACGAGCAGTTAGGTTCCACCTGGCATACTCGTAAAGCGAAATCTCGTATAACGAAACACATAACTAATGGTAAAATATAGGTTTGGTTCCAACACCCCATCAATTAAAAAGAAAAGAAAAAAAAAGACATGTTTTTCCAGCTAAAATAAACTCTAGCAAACACAACAAACACACAGCGTCTATATTACCCACACTGTACTACCTATTCTGTAGAAAAAGCATTCTGAAAGAGAAAATAGCACACAAAATAACATAACTGCACATTAATTAAAGCCAGCTGAGAGTCCCTGTTTTCTCTCTCCGAGGCTCGAGAGAAAACAGGGGTGACTGCGTTTGCAGGGATGACTGGGCTAGAGTTTTTCCTCCTCCCCTTGATCACTTAAGCTCCCTTCACACATTCCATAATTGAGCCACGATAGCGCCACCAATTTGATTATTGACGCTAGATCGTGAAATTTAACCACAAAAAACGCAGACCACGATAGCCTCACAACAATGTCACGCTGCCTGTACGTATGTGTCATGACGGTCGTAAGATGGTCACGATGGAGTCATGATAGCTGTAAGACTACGTCACGAATGGAAAATCAACGGTCATTTTGTCGTCACAATAGAGCTACGATAACCACGACTGTGCCATGACGGTGCCATGAACGTACCACGATAGCGTCAAGAGCCTAACACGTGGGTGGATGTTGCCATGGTGATGGAGAAGGAAGGGGGGGTAGAGATGAAGGTGGGAGAAACAGGGGTGGGTACGTGTTGGTGATGGAGAAGGGGGGGAAACGGGGGAAGGGGGTTGTAATAAAGAAGGGGCTGTTGGTGGGGAAACGGTGGGGAGGGGGGTTGTGGATGGAAAAGGCGTTGTGGTGTTGGTGGGGATATGAGTGGTTACAAGGGGGTGGGTGGCATCTCCACGTGGTTAGGGAGTAGGGGGAGAGTGGTGTCACCACGTGGTGATGGACTAGGGGGTGGGTGGAGGTGAATGAGAAAGGGGGGGGAAGGCGGAAGGGGGAGCAAAAAAGGGGGGAAGGTAGGGACGAAAGCGCGCGTAACGGTTTCTTATCTTCACGATAGACATACGACAATAATGATAGTGTCACGAAGCTGCTACATATATAACGATAGCGTCACGATAGACTTACGATAGCGCTGCGTTGGGTACAAAAATCGGGGAGCTTCCCGATTTCTTAGTGCACGCACTAACTTTTCGTGGCCTCGGCAGAGCGCGTCACGAGCGTCACGATGGACCCATAACCAGGACCATGACGGCGCTGCGCATTGCATTGTTGGCGCTTTCGTGGTTCCATTATGGAATGTGTGAAGGGGGCTTTCGAAAAGGTAAGATCCTCGGTGCTGCCGCGTGATACAATAGACTGGAGAGGGTAGGGTAGGTAAGGGACAAGGGAGGGGTGTGCAGACCTCTTCCACTGCCCACAAAATCATCTCTGCGCATCTGAATCATTGTACATCGTCCAGGATGTGAATTTTTGTAGGCCACATTGTTGTACCGAGCCACCAGAATTATCATATTTTCAGATTGATTATCGTACAACCTTAGGTAAAATCATATAGTCAGTAAATGACTTTATAATTTTAGTAAATAACTTGTAATATACTTTAGTAAATAACTTGTAATTTACTTTAGTAAATAACTTGATAATTTTACTCACCTCAGTTTGAATGTCGTAGCATTGGATTTTCGATCTCGTATATTGAAAATAGACCCTAATTTACACATCTCGTATCATCGGATTCTCGTATACCGAATGCTCGTATAACGGGACCTCCCTGTATAGTCAGCGGTCGTATTGTTGACATTTGGGCACACGACACTCACGTTTCACCTGCACCGCCTCCGTCAGGAGGCGGTGCAGGTGAAACGTGAGGGTTCGTGAGACTATTGAGGAAATGAGGAAAACGTGAGGAAACGTGAGACGTCAGGGGACGTCAGTCCCCTGACGTCTCTGAGACTATTGAACACTTTCTGCTGCAGTGTCCGCGCTTCCACTCCCACTGTGTAGTGCTACACTCAACCCCTCACCCTGAACGTCGCCACCTGTGACCTGCCCACCCTGCTGGCGGGGGCTGGCGTCCACCCCTCCCGGCAACACGCTGTCATCCGCCTCACCTGTGCCTTCCTGAGGAAGACAGGTCAACTTCAGCGCCTGTGATAGCATCATAGGACATCACCAGGTCTCATAGTGTTCCCCAAGGGATCCTCGCAGCTCTAAAAACAACAACAAAGTGACGTAAAAGTCCGCGGCGGGGTAGTTGATATTGGCGGTTGCCGGACAGTAAATACTAGAGTAGGATAAACGTCCGGGGGTGGGTAATGGCCTCGGACTGTTGCGATTCCCGGACCAGTGCTCCCCCCTAATAGTCCGGGAAAACGAGAGTTGTGTGTATTTCATGTGTGACATGGGCATTTAACTGCTTAAGATCTGAGTCTGAAGGGAAACTGGGATTACTAGATTATTAAAATCAGAAATCACGATGTATTTAACTGACTGAATATTTTCTTTGGCTTTTTCTAACATGTAATTTTTCATTGCCTGTGCAGACCCCGCAAGCAACACATTGTATCTACTATGAGTGGCGTGTTTGATGGCGCCGAGGTGGTTATCAATGAGATGTTTGCCCATGAACTTCCTGAGCGAACCAACATCAGACTTCATGTACAACAAACTCTTTCCAAGGGTAAGGTTATGTTGCCTCTGTATCACCTGTTTTCTCTCTGTGGTATTGTTGTAACTGCAGGATTAGTGGCACTTATTTTTCTATCAAGAGTTTCATAGTTGCCACCGAGATGCCACCGAGCGCCTAACTTCTGATATTTCTATAATTTCTGTTTGGGGCAGAGCAAACCTTGTTTTGTTCAATGCCTCAAAAACCCAATTTCTTCACCTATCTACTCGACAAAACCTACCAGATAACTATCCCCTCTTCTTCAATGACACTCAACTATCTCCTTCTTCTACAATGAACATTCTTGGACTATCCTTTACTAAAAATCTGAACTGGAAATCTCACATCTCATCTCTTGCTAAAACAGCTTCTAAGAAGTTAGGTGTCCTGTGGCGTCTGCGTCCTTTTTTTTCTCCCTCCCAGTTGCTTGCTCTGTACAGGGGCCTTATCCGCCCATGTATGGAGTATGTCTCACATGTTTGGGGAGGATCCACTCATACAGCTCTCCTAAACAGGGTTGAGTCAAAAGCCTTTTGTCTCATCAACTCCCCTCCTCTGACTGACTGTCTTCAAACTTTAAATCACCGCCACAATGTTCCTTCTCTTGCTATCTTCTACCGTTATTTTCATACTCACTGCTCCTCTGAATTTGCTAACTGCATGCCTCCCCCCCCTCCCGCGGCCTCGCTGCACAAGACTTTCTACTCATTCTCATCCCTATTCTGTCCATCTTCCTAATGCAAGAGTTAATCAGTATCTTTACTCCTACCGTATATGGCTGCGTATAAGACGACTCGGTGTATAAGACGACCCCCAAAATTTCTAGTAAAAACGTAGGTTTTGGGCTATACTCGCCGTATAAGACTACTCTCCAAGGTAGACCACTCAGCTTATACAAGGTTAGGTACAAACGGCACATATGGTGGTCTTAAATTTTTTGCCTTGGTGAGCAACTGAGTCCTGGGGATGTCCTGGTGCCGTCACGGGCGTGCTGGTGACCTGTGGTGCCGTCACGGGCGTGCTGGTGACCTGTGGTGCCGTCACGGGCGTGCTGGTGACCTGTGGTGCCGTCACGGGCGTGCTGGTGACCTGTGGTGCCGTCACGGGCGTGCTGGTGACCTGTGGTGCCGTCACGGGCGTGCTGGTGACCTGTGGTGCCGTCCCGGGCGTGCTGGTGACCTGTGGTACCGTCACGGGCGTGCTGGTGACCTGTGGTGCCGTCACAGGCGTGCTGGTGACCTCGAAGTGTTGTTGTGGTCGTGGCGCGAGCTTGAGCTTGACCACCATGACCAAGACAAGACAACACGTACGGGACAACGTCCCGTACACCACAGGATTTAAGGTTCACATTTTATAATGGGCGTATAAGACGACCCCCAATTTTTGTGGCTATTTTTTAAGGTTAAAAGGTCGTCTTATACGCAGCCATATACGGTACATCCCTTTCACTGGTAAACTCTGGAACACTCTTCTTGTTTCTATTTTTCCACCTTCCTACGACTTAAATCTTTTCAAGAGAAGAGTGACAAGGCACCTCTCAAACTAAATTGGCCCTCCCCCCAAAAAGAAAAAGTTGTAATAATTGATTTAGGTGTTACGTTTGGCTTCAGAGAAAGATGGGGAGAAGCATGAAATATATATTATAAATCATGTAGTATTTTGTTCATGAATATTTCTTGAGAATAGTACACCAAAAATATCAGCTATAAAGGAAAAACAAAATTCCACTATCCAAGCATCAGCTGGTTGTTTGTTGGTAATAAGTTGTGCAGTGTTACTCAGGCAAAGCTCCGGTAATGTTTGCACAGGACCAACACTTCATCAGATTAGTGGATTTGCTGCACACTCGGGTTCTACCCAGAAAATAGCATAAATTAGATTTTTTTGTATTTTATGTGATAAATTCATATTGATAGATATTTGGTCATAAGATTTAAAACTTTGCTGTTTCTATTCACTTTGATTGTAAATTTTGATAAGAATGACATTGTGCCAAAAGTACATTCGAATGCCAAAAAGCCAAAAGTACATTCGGCCCAGAATGCGGTGCATTCTGGGCCGCATTCTGGCATTACAGAATAGCAGTGCCGTGATGCATATTAGGGCATTATTGATGGTGTGAAGGTAAAGGTAAAGATGGGGGCATATTAGGGCATTATTGATGGTGTGAAGGTTAAGGTAAAGATGGGGGCATATTAGGGCATTATTGATGGTGTGAAGGTAAAGGTAAAGATGG
Source organism: Chionoecetes opilio (assembly GCA_016584305.1). NCBI lineage: Eukaryota > Metazoa > Arthropoda > Malacostraca > Decapoda > Majidae > Chionoecetes > Chionoecetes opilio. Next base: position 59,896 of record JACEEZ010018289.1, read on the forward strand.
GGGCATACGGTAAGCTGTGCATGGCCTCGGTGCTCATCTCCATCGCATTAGCCTTTGAGCCTGTGATGGGTGACGACCCGTTACCCCGGAACACAGAGCTTGTGTGACATCCGGGTTACCACAATTACCTTCCCCAGGTACCCATTTATCAACAATCCCCGAAAGGAAGGATGAACAGCTGCGTGGGCTGGCCGCTGACTTGCCCTGGCCCTGATTTGAACCAGGGCCCGCAGATTCGTAGCCAGGCGTGCTAGCCACTACACCACGGAGGCGACGTGGTGTGAAGGTCGAGGTTGTATCTGTGGAGGCAAAGAGGGAGACATTTAAGGAGATAGTGGATCCATCCACTGGGACGGTAGCGGAGTGGTTAGCGTCTCCGACTGGCGTTCTCGGTGACCCGAGTTTGATCCCCGAAGAAAACCAAAACCTTTCTGCACCGTCGAGTGGCTTAAGAACACCCACATGCCCTGCCCATCAACTCTACCTTTGATTGCGAGTGCATCGGAAGACTTGCGGGCGGCATGAGCCTCTAATCACAGGCGTCACTATAAGAATTCTGCCTGCGCCACCATGGGCGAGGACCAACCATCAGAGCCCTCAAGTGAACCTCCAGAGCCAATCATCTGAGCCCTGGGTCACCACTGCCTACAGGCACTATAGGCACTCGCGAGGTTCATTTGAGGGCTGTGATGGTTGGTCCTCGCCTGTGGTGGCGCAGGCAGGATTTTTTTTATAGTGACGCCTGTAGAGGCTCATGCCGCCCCCCTGTGTCCTCCGATGCACTCGCAATCGAAGGTAGAGTTGATGGGCAGGGCATGTGGGTGTTCTTAGGCCACTCAATGGTGCAGAAAGGTTTTGGTTTTCTTCGGGGATCGAACTCGGGTCACCGAGAACGCCAGTCGGAGACGCTAACCACTCCACTACCGCCTCCCCTAAGTATCAGATAATCTTTATCAGATAATCTTCCCCTCAGTATCTAAGTATCAGATAATCTTTTAAATAATCGAACCCATCAGGGTGGCTCGGTTGGTAGAGGTGTCGGCTCGCGTGCAGCGTCCCTGCGTTTGATCCCACCAAGTTCCCACCAGGTTCATCCTGGAGTGGTGGCACTTTGTATAGTCAATAACCTTGTCATTGGTACTTGCAAAGTGTCTAGATAGGATCCAAGTATCATATCTTATTTTAAATAATCAAATAATCCAAATACTTGTTTATACCCTATACAGTAAACCCTCGCTATAACAGACCCGAATATAACGGATATCGGATATAACGGATGGCCAATGGTGTACTGCCTAGTGCGCCCAGCTACGAATCTGCGGGCCCTGGTTCGAATCTGGGCCAGGACAAGTCTGCGGCCAGGCCACCCAGCTGTTCATCACCCCTTTTTGAGATTGATAAATGGGTACCTAGGTAAACCTGGGAAAGGTAACTAGTAACCTGGATATCACACAAGCCCTGTGTCCCGGGGTAGCGGGTTGTCACCCACCACAGGCTCAAGGGCTAATGCGACGGAGATGAGCACCGAGGCCACGCGCAGCATAGCGTATGCCCCCATCTTTACCTTTACCTTTTAGTTATGCCTTCCTTTTTTATTCTCATTAGAATGGATTGTTTTGTTTTCCTTTTATGTGTGAGAGATGGCAAAACAGAAACAAAAGGGAAGGGGGGGAAAAGGACAGCAAAAATGCACGGGTGGCAAAGACATCCTATGATTGCATGCATTTGCTGTGCTACACAAGGCATCAGGGGGAGCACGCCCAGAGTCTGCAGGCCAGCATGAGATCACACAGCCGAGGCACAAACACACCATGGTGAAGGCCGCCATACAGGAGGCTGAGTGGAAGCAAGCTAACCTCACACGCAGGGTTCTCAAGGTAGCAATAAAACGCATTCTTAATATGCACTGTGTATACAATTAGAAATAGTCCTTGAAGTGTACATTTTAGTTTTCCTTTGCTACTCATCATTTGTGTTGTTCTTTGCCTGCCAGCTGGTGTCGGCACAGGAAATAGAAAGGAAGCGAGGGGTTCCTCTCGACCAGACGGAGGAACAGATCCGCATGAGGCTGGAGGATCTGTACATGCAGCTGATGCAGCCCACACAGTACAGAGTGAGTGGTGCAGCATTATGCTTCTTACGCTCCGTGACAGCAGTAAAGGTTCAGAAATGGCTTTGTTTGCTCTCTTTATTTAGTATTTTCTCTGCTACTGTAACTTACTTGCAAGGGGAAATGTAACTACAGTATTATGAAAACCATGTCAAAGCACAGTTCCTTTGCCCTTGTTCAGTCTATCAGCCCGGTGTGCTCTTTGGCAGGGCTGCCTGAATGAGTGGATGGCCCAGAACCCTCTAACCCATGGATAACGTCTGGAATACTTAACTCGATTAAATACAAAAGTAAATTATTCAAGATGTATAAATTAGGGAATGTTAATCATAACACCTACAAACAGTACCGGAACCATTTGACGCTTTTAGTTAGGGCAGCCAAGTATAACTACTATATGAATATTTTTAGTAACTTTAGAAATATTACTAAGAAAATATGGCAGACCATCAATGAACTAACAGGCAGCCGGCCACCCAAAACAACACTATCTACTGTAACTCATAACAATACTTTACTTAACAACCCAAGCCAAATTGCAGAAGCTCTCAATGAACATTTTAGTGAAGTTGCAATCAAACTCAATAATGCTCTACCTCCAGCTAATATAAATGCCACTGATTATAATTTATCTACAAGGAAATGATCAAAACTCTATGTTTGTCCCTCCAGTTACTTCTACTGACATTATCAATGTTATCAGGACTCAAAAACAAAAAGTCAAATGCTGATGAAATCTCTGGTAACATAATTAAACGTAACTCTGAGAAAATTGGTTACCCCATTGCTCTACTTTTTAATCAATCCATATCTACAGGTAAATTTCCTTCACTTCTAAAACATGCTAATATTACACCTGTGCATAAATCTGGCCCTAAGAATGATCCTAACAATTATCGCCCTATTTCTACCCTAGCTATTTTCTCTAAAATATTTGAGTTGTCAATGAAAAATAAGTTTGTGCCATATCTAGAAACCAAGAAAATCTTGAATGAGTCTCAGTATGGATTTAGGTCGGGTTCAAGCACTTTTGATGCCCTTAATCTGTTTTCCTCTCACCTTTATTCATCCCTTGATAGATTATTATCAGTATTATCAGTTTTTGTTGATTTTTCCAAAGCTTTTGACACGGTTAACCACACGATTCTTCTTGACAAATTACATCATTATGGCATACGTGGAACCATACATTCATGGTTCAAGGACTACTTAGCGAACAGAACTCAGTGTACAGTCCTTGATGGTCATAAATCCTCTCAACGAAATATTTCTACGGGTGTCCCACAAGGAAGCGTCTTAGGGCCTCCATTGTTCCTTATCTATATTAATGATGTTCTCAATGTCTTCACCTTTGCTGATACTATCCTCTTTGCTGATGACATGACTTTATATCTTGCAGGCTCTAATATGGAAACTTTAATCCATTCGGCCAATCAAGACCTTGATAAACTTCATAATTGGTGCTTGAGCAATAGACTTACAATCAATACTAATAAAACTTACTTCATGCTATTTTCTAATAAAAGAATTATCGAGTTGCCTGATCTGAAAATCAACAATAACTTAATTAGTAGATCCAGTAAGGTAAAATTTTTAGGAGTTTTGTTTGATGAAAGCCTAACTTTTAAATTCCATATAAGTAATGTTACCCAAAAACTTTCTAGATGCACTGCCATGCTGTATAAGTAAGAGATTTTATGCCCTGTGAAATACTAAAAACTCTTTATTACGCACATCTACTTTACTGTAACCCAATCTGGAGCACCACTTATGAAATACTTGAAATGCCTAAACCTACTACATAAAAAGATTATTCGGATCATTACTAATAGTTCTTTTCTTGAACACACTACTCCTCTTTTTAAAAACACTAAAATTCTTAAACTTCAAGATATAACTAAACTTTTGATTGCAAATTGTATGTATAAGAATCAAATAAACACCTCTCTTCCCTCTCATCAATACTCCACACGACATAGAGAGCCACTTTGCTTGCCATCCCATTGTCTAAGCCTCTTCCGCCACTCTACTATGTACTTGGGACCTTTGATCTGGAATTCTCTCACTCAGCTTATTAAGAATACTCCCTCTCTCAAATTATTTATAAGTAAACTTAAATATTATCTCCTGGACTTTTATTAGCCAGTGTTTCATATAATTTTTTTAATCTTCCATTAACTTTCTTCTACTTCATCACCATCTCCCCTCCCCTTCTTCTGTATGAGTACCCTTTATTGCATAGTACTGGAGTTTGCTATTGCATATTCATATTTTCTACTATTTTGTATTTTATATTCTGTATTGTGTATTTTTGTTACTTTGTTATTATTGCTTACTCATAATCTGCTTGTTTTTCTTATAATTTGTTTATGAGTTCGTATGTATTTTACTCTTTGCCTGAAAAGCTCTGCTTATTATAAAGGCTGGCCTTCTAAGTTGTAATCAAACATTATTGTATTTATTTATTTATGCGGCTATTATTAAATGTTTCAAATGCTTCAAATGTTTCAGATGTGTGTGAGGGCGGCCAGCTCCCAGGGTGGGCCTGGGTACGGCCAGGTGGGGGACATGGAGGGAGACTTGTCCCAGTAGGTGGCGTGGCAGCACGACGCCCTCCAGGCCGTGGTGGCCGTGCTCAAGGAGGACCTCACTGTGGTGGACGCCGTGGCCGAGGAAGTCCTGCGCAAACCTGGAGGTAATTACCTGTATTTTCTCTCATTAATAGTAGATAGTGTTACTGATTTCTTATGTGGATTGACCGCAGAGAGATCAGAAAGTTATATTTTGAGGTGTGGGAAGTGATTAGAATGGGTATTATTTTTAAGCAATGCCTTAAAACCATTCCTGGTGTGGCCCAGACCCTTTTGTAACAGTTATATACACACCCAGAAGGAGGAGATTACTGGGCCTCTTCAGGTGGCCTGAGGGTAACACCTCTTCTTTCATCAGAGCTGGGCAGTATTTAAATACGTATTTAAATACATTTGTGTATTTAGAAATTTATTTAGAAATACATAGGTTGTCATGTATTTAAATACAGTATTTAAATACTTTTATGAGTATTTAAATACATTGTATCTAAATACTCATAATACAAAAATGTAAATACTTTTTTATCAGTTAATTTGGCCATAAACCCACCCAACTATCTGGCAACCCTGATGTTACAGTGAACCAAGGTTTTCGCTTTCAAGGAAATTTCCTTATTTTAAGGAAATTTAGGCCTGAAAAGGAAATTTCTAAGGAAACCCAAAATCTAAGGAAATTCTAAGGAAATCCATTTTTTTCGGACAAGTTAAATTTTTTGTTTATTTAAAATTATTTACAAATGTATTTAAATACAATTGATGTATTTAGTATTTAGTATCTAAATACATTCGTAAAATGTATTTAGTATTTAGTATTTAAATACATTTCTCCCATGTATTTAGTATTTAAATACATTTCTCCCATGTATTTAGTATTTAAATACATTTCTCCCATGTATTTAGTATTTATATACATTTCTCCCATGTATTTATCATTTAAATACATTCAATGTATTTAGTGCCCATCTGTCTTGTCATTGCAGCAGCTGTGCTTTGTTTGGCAACATAACATAAGTGTGAGGCAAAAGGGTCATCAGTATGAAGGAAGACCAGACCAGATAGGAAGTGTTCACCGTCAAAACCATGAACCTCTGTGTTGTGAGGTCACCACAAATACCAAGGCACTACGAGGCCCCAATAATCTATGTAACTTTACTGAAGAGTAAATCCTGGGACTACTAATAAGGTTTAATCAGTTAAAAGGTGATCACTTTGAAATAACTTTGCTAGACAAATATATTTATTATGCTCTGTATATTTGATAATACATGATAATACAATGATAAAATAATCTTAGTAGTCTTTTTTTCCTAATATTTATTAAACAGCAATTACGTTATGCAATTATCATCATAAACTAGAAGGAAAAGAGAAGGGCAGCGATAACATCCGGGTCACACCAGATTGTGTGAAGCGAGGTGTTAGAACCAGGAATAATCTGAGATGGAATAGTAATGTGCTATTGAGGGACATGTACTAATGATGGTGCTCACTTCTACAGCCAGGGTGTGCCCGGGAAACCTTGTGATGCAGTGTTGGCCACACTTGGATTCCTTGTTCAGGTGAGAATGTTCTTTGTGCATCTGCAATGCAAGGATTTGTCATGTAATTTGTACTTTCCACTTAATTCAGTAATATATTTTGAAATACAAAGACTTAAAAGAACCTCCAGGATTCTAATTCTCCAGAATCTAAGAGGATCTCCATGGGTGTTGTGAGGTCCTCGCCGACAACAGCCCTTCATGCCCAGAGCGGAGTCCTGCCATTATACCATTGTAGGAGGGCGGTTCTGTGCCACCATTACACACACATCAAGTGACTGCTGCCATCCCGCCCCTCACTGCTCTCTGTGACAACTCTGGTGTGGATCTCCGTGCTCCAGTCTGGCTGCCTGGAGGCCGGGGAGGTGGTGGGTGATGGGGAGGCAATAATAATAATATACAGTAATAATAAAGACATGTTCGTATGAATAAAATTCGTGCTTACACGTGCATGATGAAGCTGTCTTTCCCATATTATAAGATACAACCTTCAGTACCTAAATGCTTTTTCCTGCAGGTAAATATGAACAGTATGACAAAGGGCCTTCGATGTTATAATTTTTCTAGTCAACCTAAAAATCATAGTTCTCAGTGTCCCGTCCTATTTGTTTGTGATCATAGCAGAATAAACATTTAGGTGCTGAAGGTTGTATCTTATAATATGGGAAAGACAGCTTCATGATGCACGTGTAAGCACAAATTCTATTCATATGAACATGTCTTTATTATTATTGTATATTATTATCGCCTCCCCCTAACTCACCACCTCCCTGGCCTCATAGATTATAGGTTTTGCAGGTCTCACTTGCTCTCCGGGCGCTGCGTGGGTAAGGTGTGTGTTGTAGAGTTTTTTGTAGACTGACTTTTTGTTGTTGATTTCTTTAGACAAGATCACAAGTTTGAGTGTTAGAAAGTCATGTATTTGTATGTATGTAGTTTGTGTTTTTGCGACTAAGTATGCATGTGTAACTTTCCAGGCAGACGAGTATATTCCAGCAAGCAACTGCTGCGGATAAATTGGCAACACAACAGTGTATAAGAAGATAAGCCATCGAAGAGGAGGGGCAATGCGGACACTGACATGCTGACGACGCTTATAGTGTCCTGCCGCCATCAACTAGCCTGACAGGGGTGTGGAATATTATTTATTATAATATAGCAACCAGAACTATAGGGTGATAGAGGCAGTTATATAATCACCCCCTCCCCTTTATCCCCCTTACCCTTATCCCCTCCCTTAATCAACTAAATCATTGCATACCCTCACAGTAATTTAAGGAACTGCATAGATTATAGTTTTACAAAGAAATCATTAATGAGTGCTAATGCCCACTACTTTAAGCCACATACTGTCCCTAGATGCACAACACAGTTCCCCCTAATTCTAAGGAACTAATTCTAACCACCCTATTTTGTGTAGTTCGTTCACTGCTATATCTCATAACAGTATTTTACGTGGCTTCTACTCCAGATACACGGTATTAAATTGTTGTAGTTATATTTTATCTGATAATTGAGTGCCCCAGTAATACCTTTATCACCCCTATACAGGGAGGTCCCGAAGATACGAGCAGTTAGGTTCCACCTGGCATACTCGTAAAGTGAAATCTCGTATAACGAAACACATAACTAATGGTAAAATATAGGTTTGGTTCCAGAACCCCATCAATTAAAAAAAAAAAAAAAAAAAAAAAAGACATGTTTTTCAAGCTAAAATAAACTATAGCAAACACAACAAACACACAGCGTCTATATTACCCACACTGTACTACCTATTCTGTAGAAAAAGCATTCTGAAAGAGAAAATAGCACACAAAATAACATAACTGCACATTAATTAAACATAAAACATGCATAACACTCACAAGTGGTAATGTTGTGTGGGGAGACAGGAAGCTGGCACATAGCCAGCTGAGAGTCCCTGTTTTCTCTCTCCGAGGCTCGAGAGAAAACAGGGGTGACTGCGTAACGCAGTCACCCCTGTTTTCTCTCACCCCGCAAACGCAGACGCAAACGCAGTCTCCGTTTGCAGGGATGACTGGGTTAGAGTTCTTCCTCCTCCCCTTGATCACTTGGGGAAGAAGAAAGATCCTCGGTGCTGCCGCGTGATACAATAGACTCGAGAAGGGTGCGCAGACCTCTTCCACTGCCCACAAACTCGTCTCTGCACATCTGAATCATTGTACATCGTCCAGGGATGTGAATTTTTGTAGGCCACATTGTCGTACCGAGCCACCAGAATTATCATATTTTCAGATTGATTATATTATCGTACAACCTTAGGTAAAATCATATAGTCAGTAAATGACTTTATAATTTTAGTAAATAACTTGTAATTTACTTTAGTAAATAACTTGGTAATTTTACTCACCCCAGTTTGAATGTCGTAGCATTGGATTTTCGATCTCGTATATTGAAAATAGACCCTAATTTACACGTCTCGTATCATCGGATTCTCGTATATCGAATGCTCGTATAACGGGACCTCCCTGTACATGGATTTGTTTTGTGGGTAAGTAATTCACTGTGCTAGTTATTACATTGTTAAGTGATCACACATGTTTATCCAGGGGCGCAGACAGCCAAAAATATATTACGGGGGGGAGGAGCAATGACTAACCATGAGAAATTAAAACACCCTGCGCGTTGATGCCTGGCTAAACCACGGCCATCTTGCCTCCCCTCCCTCCAAACCACTCTTAACAGTCCTCCCGTCCAAATAGTGCTATGTTTGATTAATCTCTTGGCTTTGTCCATGCTCACACACAAAGTAAAGTCAGTGTAAAGTATATGTGTCATTATAAGACTTTCTACTCTGAATTGCATATTATTTTAGTTATCTAAATATGTGACATACCGAGTATTACACCCTGGAATTATAAGTATTTGACATTTTATTTCCAATCTATTCTCAAACTCACGGAAATATCGGGGGCCCCACCCTGGCTGCACTACTCTGTTTATCCTTTGTAAACATTTAAATATCTCCTTATTATTGAGAGTTTCATTTACTTGTTTTGTCGAACCCTACGCCACTTGATCGACAAGACTGAGGAGTGAGGTCTGAGAGAACAAGTAAAGGATATACATACGCATCCAAATGTGTGATTATTGTAATACTAGCCGCAAAGCCGCCCTCCGGGCGAACTTTTTGGCTAGCTCCTGCGGAGGGCTATTGGTGGGCCTCTCCAGATAGCTCCTTCTAACTTTCCTGAAATCATGGATGTAGAAATGTATGTATTTCCCCCACCCATTCACTCACCCATTACCCATCACCCCCCACCCATTCACTCGCCCATTACCCATCACCCCCCACCTATTCCCTCACCCATCACCCCCCACCCATTCACTCACCCATCACCCCACACCCCACCCATTCACTCACCCATTACCTATCACCCTACATCAAGGTTTCCTCAATTCTCGCAACCCACTTTTTTTTCTCACAATTCTCGCTAACAGGCTGGGAAAAAAAAAAAAAAAAAACAACACACACACACACACACACACACACAAGTGGGCTTAAAATGTGCCCCTGATCGACCCGGTTCCAAAACTGTGCCATATGATGGGATTGGGGCACTGGGGGCGGCACCTATCGCGGACACACACACAGACAGACACACTTTCGCTTATATTATTATAGATAGTGCATTACTGCCCACTAAACAAACTTATAAGCATAATACAGGTATTCTGCGGCAATCAGCTATCATAGATAGATTTTATTTGAAAAACTCAGTATAGAAAAAGGCTTTGTGAACAAACAAAGCTCAAAAATGCATTTTTGAAAAAAAATTGCATTCTAGTAAGAGAAGATGTGCTTTAGCTCAGTTTCTCCTTCCTGATTAGGAATATAAGGCCTTGCCCACTCAAGGTATTATCAACCCGTTTCTAACGCGTGTTAGCAAAGTCAATGACTGTATGGGGATGCACACACGCTACCGCGCGTTAAGTAACACGCGGCGTTTTCAAACGAGTTAAGTTTTGAGTCAAAAGTGACTAGTAAATGCATCATATTTTATGTCAATTTGTGACAAAAATAAAACTAATTTCACTCGATTATCTGAACCAATTTTATTAACCCCTTCACTGCGGCTGGTACAAATGCGGTCTCTCAGGTATTTAAGGGTTCACTGCGGCTGGTACATATATGGTTTCTGTATTTAAACCGCGCTCAATGATATTATGGGTAAATATTCGTTGTGATAGGCTTGTATGGCAACAGTGTCAAGTGTTGCGATATAATAGAACATCTTTTTCTGCTTGAGTGAGTTAGTATGACTAATATGGTCAAGCGGTACAGTACGACGTGTTGACGCTGCCGCGCCCTCTACTTCAATGGCGAGGCTAAATAGTCAAGATATTCAATATATTCTTGATGGATGTAAAACAGAAGTATGAATGAATGAAGCATTTATGTACCAAAATAAGCTGTATTATGTTGAGTAGTAAGTAGTTTCATTGTGCGCCTGGCAGCACGGTCACGGCCCTGTTGCTGCACTTTGACGTAACTCTTCACTTAGCTGGTAGCCTCCACCAAGACGAAACATAGATTTTCTGGTATGGAATGAGCATCCTATTCATTTAGGCACTTTAAAATATGATCAATAATTATTTTATATTTTAGTTAAACCTGCCGGGTAGGCCTATGAATTTGATATCCGCAGTGAAGTGGTTAAAGTGAATGTAAAGAAGTTTGAAATTTCAATCAAATTATTATTTTACAAGTAAGGATTAAAGACAGCAGGTATCTCATCACACATCCACAGCACATGACATTCCTAACTTTCTTTTCCCCCACAGGGTTGCAAGATGCATGTGTGATTGCATCTCCCCGCCCACAACACCCGGTGACCAACAGTTGGCGGCGCTGCACCGTTATGCACACACCCCGGGTACAGACTCGCGTGAGGCAGGACAGATTTCTGCACCGGCGGACGCTGATGGTAAAACATCTCTTCTTCCCGGTGATCTCAACAGGTTTTGTAAGATACCATTGCCTCTTTTTAAAAGTTTTTAAGATTTGCTAATTGTAGCAATCAAATAATGACCTTTAGATATGAGCCATGATGGCCTTCTAAATATACTAATGAATTTTGTATTAAGTCGAAAATACACAAATGCAAGCAAAGTTAATGCAAAAAAAACTGAACTTAATGATTTTATTCATTTAAAAACACGCATTCAGAATACACTTTCTTTTCTCCCCCAGTGTTGCCAGGTGGCAGCAGCTCGCCGCCCACAACCTGCTGTGACCACCAGTTGGCGGCGCTGCTCCCTTCACACAGACCCACGCAAGGAAGCTAGAGTATACAAGGAAATCTGACTCCACAGTAAAGTTTGAAACCCGTACGGTGCTGCCATCTATGTCGAACACAGGGTGTCTCTCTAGCTTCCTTGGTGGCGATGGTGGTGGTACTTGCCTCGCCGCAACCCAAAACCCTTGTGTTGCCTCAGAAAAAGATTCATATTTCTTGGCTTTACTCATCTCTTACACAAGATAGGCCTATTTTGTTTGCATCAGTGAATCAGGCAGTGATTGTTCAACAACAACATACCATTCATAACTCGATAGGGTAAAAAATAAAGTCATGACTGACTATCACAGGAGTAGGCGAATTTTTAGGTTTTCAGTGCATTGAAATGTTGTACTCCTACCCGATATTACCAAGCTACCAGATGATATTTATGAAAGCTGACCCTACCATCGTGTTCATAATACATTGCTGCATATCATGAGCATAAAAAAGTTACACTAAGACTACACTAATATTAAGATAATTGAAGGAAAGTAAAAGAGTGTATAAACAGTTTTTCTTGCTTATTTTGCTTCAACTCGCTGTAACTCCATCAGTTTTGGTCGCATTCAATTTTCAAGAACAGTTTCAAAATCCTTATACGTTTCCGCTTCCTGTGGTATGTAGCACGTACCAATAAGGAAAAGAGTAGGTGGTCAAAATGGCTAAGAAAGTTAAACTACTACTGCAAACTGGCACAGTGACGGGTGAGCATTGCTCCCTATACAGGAGAGACTGTTCTCGGGAGAGCTATCAGAGGCTCCACCCGTCACGGTACCAGTTTGAAACAGTTTAAAATTCTTAGCCATTTTGACCACCTACCCTTTTCCTTATTGGTACGTGCTACATACCACAGGAAGCGGAAAAGTATAAGGATTTTAAAACAGTGCTTGAAAATTTAATGCGACCAAAACTTATGGAGTTACAGCGAGTTGAAGCAAAATAAGCAAGAAAAAATATTTATACACTTTTACTTTCCTTCAATTATCTTAATATTAGTGTTGTCTTCCTGTAATTTTTTTATGCTCATGATATGCAGCAATGTATTATGAACACGATGGTAGGCTCAGCTTTCATAAATATCATCTGGTAGCTTGGTAATATCGGGTAGGAGTACAACATTTCAATGCACTGAAAACCTAAAAATTCGCCTACTCCTGTGATAGTCAGTCATGACTTTATTTTTTACCCTATTGAGTTATGAATGGTATGTTGTTGTTGAACAATCACTGCCTGATTCACTGATGCAAACAAAATAGGCCTATCTTGTGTAAGAGATGAGTAAAGCCAAGAAATATGAATCTTTTTCTGAGGCAACACAAGGGTTTTGGGTTGCGGCGAGGCAAGTACCACCACCATCGCCACCAAGGAAGCTAGAGAGACACCCTGTGTTCGACATAGATGGCAGCACCGTACGGGTTTCAAACTTTACTGTGGAGTCGGATTTCCTTGTACTCTAGCTTCCTTGGACCCACGTGTGGCAGGACTGACTAAACTGGCTGCCGCTGCTGAACAAAATCTCTTCCCGGTGTTTGTTCAATATGATACTTATTGCTTCTGTAGAAAAGAGATTTTGAAATTAATAAAAGAAATTAGAAAGTATGTTGTAGCCCGTATGTTGTAGCCCTACTGTTATTTTTTTATATCTTTACATTTGTGGGTTTGTTCCGGAGGCTCTTCGAGGTATTTTCGACTTAGTACAGTTTTTATACAGTTTTTAAGGCCGTAATAATGCATATTTTAGGCAATTAGATCATAACAGCAGATATTCTAAAGTCATAATTTGATTTCTATTATAAAGTTGTAGTGGTATTGAATTATGGTAATGAAAAGAAAAAAAAAAAAAAAAACTTTGAAAAATTGAAATTCTTTGAAATTCTTTGAAAAAAGTCTATAATTATAAAGTGCGTAGTGTGAAATCTGATCATTTATATGCTGTAAATTATCAGATTTCACACTAAGCACTTGATAATTTATTAGTTTCAAAATATTATTATAAAGTTGTTGAGGTATTGAGTTATGGTAATCAATCAAATTATGACATTAGAATATCTGCTATTATGATCTAAATTGCCTAAAAATGTACTAAGTTTAAGGTTGTATCTGCATATAGCATCAAAGACTTATTATGGTTCACACAAAATACTCACATAATCCTGACGAAAATCAGTACAGCTATTTTCATGATTGAGGCCGTCGAAGGCAATGTTGACGGGCGACGATAATTGAAAGATCTGCACCCGGTGGGACGCCGAGCTCACTGCTTCCAGGCACTAACCACTCGGCCTCAGTGTTAGTAATGCTGAAAAAATATATATATATGTATTTATATAACTATAATAATTTTACCATTGGAAAAAGCAAACTTGAAAATGAAAAGAGAAAGAAATGTATCTTTTTCATAATAAAGATCAGGTTGGTGTCATTTTGATGAACAATATAGGATACTTGTGATAGATTAGGAATATGATCTACGTAGTATGTATATCCTGTATAATAGAACCACTCGCGCCCCAAACTTACACTCCATCAATATAACCATTAGGTATCAAAAATATGCTAAAATAAGAATCAGTGCTTTTATAAATTAAATGGATTTGGAGAACTTTTAACTCATGGGTGGGGATGAAAGGGGGATGTAGGTAGTGTTAAGTAACAGGAACTACCTCGTGTAGGTCTCACGGCCTCTTGTAGCTTCCTTATTTTCTTATGTTCTTATATGTAACTTGACAAACTGGTAAAGAGCGCGGAATGCATGGAACCAGAACAGTGCAATTGACTAAATTAACAAAAATGCGTGAAATAATTGCTCTGATATGGAAACATGATGATGAAATTATTGTCTGATCCTTATTGAGTGTGGTGGACTGTATGAAGTGACGTAAAAGGTGAGATAAAAGCAAAGATGAACAAGAACAAATTGAGGTCGAGATGCATAGTGGGAAAGATTCAATTCATGTTTGAGTAAGATGATGTGGCACAGCTAGGCGTACAGGCTGTAGATGGGCTGAATGAGAGACTGCTCTGAGGGGTGTTGGAGTCTGTATAGCAGGATATGTCAAAATGAATGATAAGAAAGAATAAATAAACTGGTTGAATGAGGATAAAAAGGGGCAAAAGGAAAATAGGACATGCAAGTGAAGAAGCGAAAGGTGAATATCATGATACATGGACAGCATATGTGAAACAGCAGCGGTTGACTCATTGAAAGATAAGAAAAGCGAAAGTGCAGTGTGAAAAGAGTACGATCCAATACTTAAATGAGACACTAACAGAAGGTGGGCGTGAGGTTATAAATGTATGAGAGGGGAGAAGATGCCTGGCGATGAACCACTGAATCTTAATTTTTGGATAATATAGAGTGGGTAAGTGTGTGACATGAGAACAATCAATCAATGAAAAACGTTTGGGAAGAAATCAGCGGTGTGGATAAAGTTTTTGACGTAGAAGCAGAACGTGTAACATTAAAAAGTTAGGATGTGGAAGAAATGAAGACCGGATCAGTAGAGATGTGTGTAAGAAAGCAGAACGCAAAGGCAGCAGGTCCGGAAATGAGATGTATAAGAATGAGAGTGAAATGGTGGCTTGATAGAAGGACTGACCTATTCAACCTCATGTTGGTAAAAAAGAGGGTTCCTTTGAAATAAATGGGTAGGCGGTGGCCGAGTGGTTGCGTCTGGAAGTGGCAAGCTCGGTGTACAGAGTTCAAATTTCGGCAGGTGCCAAAATCTTTCGGTAATTGTCGAGTGGCCTAAGAACACACACATGCTGCCCATTAACTCTTACCTTCGATTTGATTGCGAGTGCATCGGAGGACACGGGGGTGGCATGAGCCTCTAATCACAGGAGTCGCCATAAAAATCCTGCCTGCACCACCACGGGCGAGGGCCAACCATCACAGCCCTCAAGTGAACCTCCAGGGCCTACCATCCCACCCCTGGAGGTCACTGCCTACACGCGCTATCGGCCCCCCCCAAAAAAAAAATAATGTAGTGACTTGCATAAATGAGGGTACAAAAGTAAGAGTGAGTTTAAGAACTATTGATCATTTGCCCCAATGAAATACAGTATTGTATAGCAAAATGTTCAATGCAGATTTGATGATATAAAGATTATGTAACTGGATAATGAGACAGGGTATTGATTGAACAGCAAAATAGTTTACATGTAGGTAAGAGAGTAGAAAACATTTGTATAGGGAAGAAAAAAAAGTGGTGAAAGGAGACTATACCTCGGGTTTTTAGACAGAGAAACAGTATGACGAGTTATAGAAAATTATTTTGCAGGGTTTGGAAAAGTTTAGCTGGTCAAAATATTGTCAATGTAGTGACAAGTATGTATGAAGATACTAGAGCAAAACAGGGTGAGGAATGATAAGAGGTGTTAGGCAAGTATGTAATCTGTCCCTAATCTTGTTTTGTCTCTACACTGAAGACCTGACAGCCATATTTAGAGGAATACATGCGGGAGTGAGAGTAAGCAGTGGCAAAATATACTATAGTTGTTGCATGCGAATGATGTGTTAATGCTACACAGCTTCAAGTGTTTAGAGCAGCGGTTCTTAACCTGGGGGACGCGCCCCCTTAGGAGGGCGTGGGTAATTACCCAAAGGGCGTGAGCCAAGAGAATGAAAGGAAGAACTTTCAAGTATTTAACATGAAGCTCGCTCGCGAGGGTGAGCGAAGAAAAATTACAGGTGAAAATCTGCGGTGACGCCTTGCCATGTTGCACTCACTCCGGAGACTTGTGTAATAATATTTTTTGTTATTATTAATATACAGTACAGTACAGTACAATAAAAGTTTTAAAAACACGTATTTTTCAGTTTTTCCTTTTGATTGATTTCTGCTTCAGGATTATTTTGAAATATCTTGTTTGAAGAAGTGAAGCGGGGGTCAGGTGGTAAAAATGTTAAGAAACACTGTTTTAGAGGATTATTATTTTTGATCAAATGGTATGAATAACTAACACTATACTACCTCTGATCAGAAACTGACAAAGATATGACTTGGATTCCTTACAAAGACGGCCCACCAGTGATGCAGGTAAATACAGCCCAATGGTTATGCGATCTGTGACAATTCCCCACATCTGATAAGACATCCCGATTATGACTTTTAATGTATTTCTTAAATCAACTAAGTTTTTCATTTGTCTACTTAAGTTACTAAACACTATTTCAAGTAGTAGCTACATCACATTTAGGCTACATAGGGTTATAAACTATATTGAAGCTGTATAACATCAAAAGGAAAATTATTAAAGCCTTTATTCCATTCAATTACTCTTCTCATCGGCAGCAAATCGGCTACTGTTACTTAACGAGACAACACTCCAGTGCACGCTTCAGACTCAGAGGGATTAAGCACAGCGCTATCTGGCTGGTGTTTCTCCGTGATGGTTTACAACTACACACTGAATGGACCCCCGCCCAGCACAGCCCTCATCACCCGCCCTATGGACTCACTCCCTATTATGTCCATGAGTATTTGATTTACCTAGTTTTATTTATATCTTGCAAGAGTGACTTCAGCAGCAGCGTATCATGAAGCCAGACAACATAATTTAAGGCTAATCCAGTATTACAATTTCAGCGCCATTAACTTTCACCTCGCTCTTGCTCTTGCTGCTGCTGCTGCTGCTGCCGCTCTCAATCCTCCTGACTTACGTTCATCTTACTCCTATCACAGCCCGTCTTTCCCTCCTGCCCAGCTGTTACTTGCCATACTCAAACCAGCCAGCCATGACTACACTGACCTGTTATGGACGTCAACAGCCGCACCTTCAGTAGGCTACCTGCCGGTGTGAGGCATCGCTGACGCAGGGGAACCATCGACACCTCGGGCCTGGAGGATGTCAGTCCAGATGTGATCCCCGCCGCCCAGCGCTGTGCAGTGCTGCGAAAAGAAAAAGTGCTGTAATCCTACTTTGCTGAGGGAAATCTAAACAAGGGCAGAATATAAAATTATCATATGCTTATCATACGGACTTTTCTTGGGAGCAAAATAAAACTCCTTAAATCACACGTGGTTTCGCCAGTAGCGGATCATAGGGGGTGGATCCAGTGGCGTAGCTAGGTATCTATCAATGGGGGGCACCTGGGGGGGGGGGGCACAGCTGTGTATGGGAGAACACTATGGCAAGTGCAGCTCAGGGGCATTCTGATGCCACATAGAAGGGCATTAGGGCATATCGTCAGTCACAGGTCCAAGCAGATTACGGCAGCCATGGCCAGTGGGGGGGCACCTGAGGAGCTCCGGATTATCATGGGGGGCACGTGCCCTCCCGGGTAAAACTGCAGTTTAGTACAATACTCCCTATTGACCAACAGACTCCTGACACAAATGGGGTGTTTC
Organism: Chionoecetes opilio; assembly: GCA_016584305.1. Classification (NCBI taxonomy): domain Eukaryota; kingdom Metazoa; phylum Arthropoda; class Malacostraca; order Decapoda; family Majidae; genus Chionoecetes; species Chionoecetes opilio. The sequence goes on from JACEEZ010018289.1 coordinate 77,791, forward strand.
GCTCCCCCCCCCCCCCCCCCCCATGTGTTATTTTTCATTTCCGACGGGTGTTGTAAGGGTTAGAAATGCTGCAAATTGTCAGATTTACAAGTTTTGGGATGGTTATAGCTACCTGCCTTGTAATGCATTAAACTGCAGTATAACACCCAATTCCCCCTCGTAGTTACGCCACTGGTTATAGCTGATCTGAAGTCATATAAGATAGAAAGATAACGAGGCAACAGCCATTACTTTGCAGGAAGGAGTAAACAACCTCAAATCACACGTAAGCTCTCATTCCCCCCTCTCCCGTGGCACTCACAGTAGCGCCGCCAGGAAATTTTGACAGGGGTGGCCAAGGTTGGACACATATCTAGTGTGGGGTGGACATGGCATAGCCATTAAAAACAAACTGTTGAATTTTCATTAGACCTCTGACCCAGATCTGCTTGGGTGGCCAATACAATTTTCTGCCTGGACAGACACTCGTCCTGCCCCAAGGAAGCTAGACTCTAGCTTCCTTGTCCTGCCCCCACGCCTGCTCTCTCTCGACTATCGCTCGTGCATCGGAATACTCAAGGAACTCAACACTGCATTGAAACACTAAAACCTGCCTGGCTGGCTGCACACACGTCTTCCTCCTCCCTGCTGCCTGCACACACACCCTGCCTGATCCCAGCCGCGCCCTCGACTATCGCTCGTACCGGATTACCTAAGCAGCTCAGCTTTGTTCAACACTGCTTCGAAACACTAAATCTTTTCAATATTTCCTTCCCCCGCCTTTATTTATTGACCTTTGACCAATAATTACTGACCTGTAACGTTATCGAAGTCTTAAATATTAGTAAATGTGAGTTAGTAATAGTGTTGGTATAGTTTTGTAGTATTTTTTTAAAGCTTATATTGATAGGGTTCGTTAGTGCTTCGAACTCATTAACAGAGTCGCAGAGGAATGTGGGTAGGATATCATTTATATATTTGTTTTGCTACGCAGTTTGTGAGTTGTTAAACATCAATCACTGCAAAGAAGATATAATGATAGATATTACCAAGGCTTATATCTTTTTAAACATCTATCACTGAGTCTCCAGAAAGCCGCACCTCCGCCTTGCTACGAGTGTACAAGTGCATGAAGGAACATAGAACACAAAACCCTGAACCTGAACCCTATTACTATTATTACTATTATTACTATCATTATCATTACTATTACTATTACTATTACTATTATTATTACTCAACCATGGCAAAAACGGACACACATGCAAAAGGTCGAGTGCGAAGCTTTGGTTTGATTAACAGTCTATCTTGATCCGAGCAGTTTTCCTGTGTGTTCCAGGGGCGCCGACACAAGTTAATGGTGTTAATGTTAATGGAGGGGAGACAGATTACATTGGTGACTAATAGACGTAACTAAAGAGTATATTTGGAAAAGGTAACAGGCTCCCGAGGGTGTGTGTGTGTGTGTGTTGCCCCTTTTTGCCTTCCATGTGTACACGTGTCTGCAATAATAGAATATAACACTAACACGAAGCTTCGTCACCATGGCGGGAAACAAGCTAGGGTTTGGCTACCAGATTCTCGGTGTGGCGGTGGTGGTGGATGGAGTCATCCCTATGTGTATCACATGATAAACAGTGTTTCTTGGGATCATTGGATATAGTCTGTAAAACACAATGAAGCTATGATGAAGCTATTCACATGATGAAGCTATGATGAAGCTTCACAATGAAGCTATTGTGAAGAAAATTACCCGCAAAGGGTTGGTGATGGTTTGCTCCTGATCGTCGCGGTGGCGTCACTGCCTTCCTCAGGGGCGTCTGGCAGGACGCCTCGACCAGTGCCTTGAGGGTGTCTGAGGCCCTGAAGCGTGGCAGGACAAGGGCCTCCATGCCACCACTGCGTGGCAGGCACGGCAGCTCCTGCGCTCCCCTGTGGTGGCTGAGCCTCTGCGTCCCACCCCACCCCAGGACCCAGTGGAGGCATGCCAGGTCCCCGGCGATGTGGAGTGGGGGAACCTCCTGGTGGAGACAAAGCGGATCCTTACCTGCCTCGAGGTGCAGCTGGTCAGGGCTCAACACCACAACGAGGCTGTGCCGCCAGGCAGACGGCAGCACGTCATCGGGCCCCGGGGGGACACTGTCCTCAGGCTGAGGCAGGAGTGCCCCAATGTGCGCGAGAGAGAGAGAGAGAGAGAGAGAGAGAGAGAGAGAGAGAGAGAGAGAGAGAGAGAGAGAGAGAGAGAGAGAGGATAACACCAGGGCGCCGAGGGGAGCTATAAGTGAACTGGCGGGAAGGTGATCTTACTGACGATAGAAAATACACCAGCATTACCAACCCCCTTCGGTAGATCGGGTGGGCCTCAGAATAACCACCAGACAGACACACAACGCACCACACAGGATCCATCACGATGCTAAGGAGCAGTAAACTGAGATCGACTGAGAATGCTCGAAGGCTAAGTTGTGAGGCAAAAGCAGCACGTCGCGACCTGCCTGCCTTTCCCATATTAGTGCACTGATGAATGTTTACGAAGGTGTCGGGCTGAGCGATGCAGGGCCTGCCAGGTGACGTCACTGTAAACACTCGAGGAGGCACGAGGAGGCTTCTTGTCCCTCTCGCTCTCGCCGCCCGCGTCAGGGAGCGAGGCAAGGGAGTCGCCCCACATCCTCCAGTCACAGCCTCACAGGTCTTGCCTTACATACTCCTGCGACGCGGGATATGTACGTACGTGTGTTTTATGTGTATGTCTCTTGATTTGGGTCAGAAGCACATTCTTACTTTTCTTTTTTGAAATGTATTACTTCCCGTTGCAGTTATTAATATTGAAATGTTCGGAAATGTCTGAATGAAGCTATAAATGATCACAAAATGGACAAGATAAATCATGCCTGTGTGAAGCAAAAAGGTGTTGTAAAAGTTTTGAGGACAAGCTGTTCTCTCTCTCTCTCTCTCTCTCTCTCTCTCTCTCTCTCTCTCTCTCTCTCTCTCTCTCTCTCTCTTCTCTCTCTCTCTCCTCTCTCCTCTCCTCTCCTCCTCTCTCTCTCTCTCTCCTCTCTCTCTCTCTCTCTCTCTCTCTCTCTCTCTCCTCTCTCTCTCTCTTCCTCCTCTCTTCTCCTCTCTCTCTCTCTCTCTCTCTCTCTCTCTCTCTCTCTCTCTCTCTCTCTCTCTCTCTCTCTCTCTCTCTCTCTCTCTCTCTCTCTCCTCTTCTCTCCTCTCTCTCTCTCTCTCTCTCTCTCTCTCTCTCTCTCTCTCTCTCTCTCTCTCTCATCTCTCTCTCTCTCTCTTCCTCTCTCTCTCTCTCTCATCTCCTCTTCTCTCTTCTCCTCTCTCTCTCTTCTCTCTCGTAGCAACATGATTTCTATTCTCCATTCTTTCTTCTTCTTACTTCTTCCTTCTCCATCTCCCCATCGTGCCTGCAGAAACTGCTGCCTGACTGCCTGACCCTCTCTCCCCGCGACACACACGACACTTCTCACTTCACTTGTATCCCCACACAGTAATTTACTTTCCTTCGCAACCCCAACCACTTGCTGTAGAGGTAAAGAAATTACGAGAAGAGTAGATTAAATAGAAAAATAAGAGTTAAAGCACAATTATTAGGAAAGAGAGAAAAGAAAGATAATAATATATGATTTACAAGTTAACAAACAACTTGTGAAAGCAAATTAATACATGGAAAGGGGAAGAGACAGGGAAGTATTTGACAGACTCATTCATACATACAGATCAGGGAGAGTTATTATAAGTATTCAGTGAGTTGCCTCAATGGTAAAACAACTGAAATACGAAGGTTCAGACATCGGCGTGATGGAGGTTGTGGAGTTAGGGATGGTGGGCAGTGGTGGTCGCGTGCTTTGTGGTCAGCCTCTCATGTCTTGGGGGTCATGTGGTCAAGGGGGGAAGGGTCAAGCGGAGGGGAAGAGGATCAGGCGGCCTAACTGACTAACTGAGTGGAAAGGTCGCGACGAGCCTTGTGCAGGAATTTCTACGGTAAATCATCTTGAGCGAGTAATGAAATTGTTTTGAGGTCACCACACCCCCCGGGTGGCGCAGGGCGGAGGGGGGAAAGGCAAGGGGAAGAGAGGATAAAGAAAATTATATATGTATTGTTAAGGGGTATGTAAAAAGTTGATAAGTGGATAATTGATCACCAATTTCTTTATGGTCTGTGTGTATTTTTTTCATGTGCAGTAATGTGTGTGTGTGTGTTGTGTGTGTGTGTGTGTGTGTGTGTGTGTGTGTGTGTGTGTGTGTGTGTGTGTGTGTGTGTGTGTGTGTGGGGCGTGTGTGTGTGTGTGTGTGTGTGTGTGTGTGTGTGTGCGTGTGTGTGTGTGTGTGTGTGTGTGTGCGTGTGTGTGTGTGGGGTGTGTGTGTGTGTGTGTGTGTGTGTGTGTGTGTGTGTGTGTGTATGTGTGGTGTGTGTGTGTGTGTGTGTGTGTGCGTGCGCGTGTGCGTGTGTGTGTGTGCGTGTGTGTGTGTGTGCGTGTGTGTGCGTGTGTGTGTGTGTGTGTGTGTGTGTGTGTGTGTGTGTGTGTGTGTGTGTGTGTCTAGACCTGTGTATGATCCTTATATTAATCAATCTCAATTTTCCTCTCTCTCCTACTCAAAAAGACAAAAAAGTGTTTATTCGCCTCTAACGAATATTGCAAAATAACATCTGTTATAACAGCTGCGCGGCGTCACGATTTAACACTAATTCTGGCGCACACAACCCTAAAACTCGGCGGGAATATCTTCACGGCACGGGTCAAATTTGTGTTAAGCGACGACTTTTTAAAGAGTGGTCTGCCCAGATAGGCTGTGCAGTGTGCATATATCGTTTATTTAATTATTTATTCAGTCCTGGACATAACATTAATTTTCCACCACAAACAATAAAATTAACAGGCAGAATTTTTATTACACCAGCATGCGTCGGATAATATTAAAGAGTAATTTTCTATTTCCCTTCACTCCTCTCACGCGGCCGTCGTGCCTTCGTGAGGGAGCAAGAGGACCACGAGGAAAGTACACGAGTGTTGTACTGAAGTGTAAAAATGTATTATAATCGTTGAGTGTAGAAATACCTACTTTCAAATTGATGTATTGCAAATATTTAATTTCAGGTTTTTCTTTTTCACCACAAATATATATTTTTTTCATTGGTAACGTTTCTCTTTCCAGCTGAAGAGCGTCCAGTATCCATCACCTCAAGTTCTGTACTGCCCATTCCATATCATCATTCCTGTGTGTGGCGCAGCGCTTTTTTCTGAAACACTGAACTGGAACAAGTGATGAGACAAAATATACGTAAAAAATTGTCAGGACCAACTTGAGGTCGTTTTCTGTGCCCGCAGACTTGAGGTGCGGACGTTACTGATCGAGCCATCACGACCCGCGCCTCACGCCGAGAGGCCGAGCCCCGATCAGCGGAGGTTGTCGACGGCTTGGTCAATATAGAATGGTCGGCCTACGCGCAGCTCTTGACTACGTCACTTGGGGGAATATCTCTCTCTCTCTCTCTCTCTCTCTCTCTCTCTCTCTCTCTCTCTCTCTCTCTCTCTCTCTCTCTCTCTCTCTCTCTCTCTCTCTCTCTCTCTCTCTCTTTCTCCAACCGTATTTATTTTCATGCTTTTCCCTTTCCCCTCTTTCTTTCATCCCTCCCCTCCTCCCCTCCCTCCACCCCTCACCGCTCCCAATAAACCAGTAAACACACAGATACAAAGGCCACCACCCACTCCTCACCCTCCCAACCCAAAATGGTGATGGAACTACCCCTCCTCTTCCTTCCCCTCCTCTCCTCCCCCCCCCCCACACAACCTGACCACCCACACCCACCCACCCATACTTTTCATAAGTGGTCAACACACACACACACACACACATGCATAATATACGTACACAAACCTCCCAAAGTGATGAATGTGTACGTAACTGCATACACACACACACACACACACACACACACACACACACACACACACACACACACACACACACACACACACACACACACACACACACACACACACACACATGCATAATTACGAGCGAGCGCGAAGCGCTCGTGACTCGTGAGGGGACAACGAGGGAGTTACTAGTGAGGGGACAACGATGTGTGCGGACGGCAAATAATTTGATCCCCCTAGAGTTAGCTGAAGAGAGAAATGAAGACTTTAAGTCTGCGTCTTGGCAGGCCAACTTAGGGGATTCTCGACCTCGGAGGCAAGCTGCTTTAAAGTGTAAAACCACTTGGAGAAACCTCATTAAAGGGGGTCAAATTACTTGAAGCAACCCTTCATTTTTCGCCGGCCCCCAGTTGTGGAAATTATCCACTAAAACCGCTCTAATTGAGTAAGATATTAATTTGAATGGTGGAATATGGCGCCTACCGCCAGGAGTGCGGGATACGAGCACAAATTCCACCTATGTATATATTATAATAGATTTGGGTATAAATTAAGATGTATTTATATATAGTAATATAATTTTGGTGGTATTCATCTATAATACCACAATTAATCAAAGGATTAACATAGTATAAGAATTGTGAGTGACTCACGTATGGGAGTAAATATTATTGGAACATTACTCGTGGAAGTCACCAGCCCAGCTGAAAGGTTTCTCAGTGAAGGGAATTTAGTCACGAGTCAGCCACTACCATATAAAGTCGTAGTGAGCTTTTGATTATGTGTAATGCCCGTTATTCGGAAGAGATAGGATGGGAATTCCTATCATACAATTCCCGGGTTATGTCCGTAAGCAATTCAATCTTTTCGTTTCTCGTGAAATTTATCTTCTTTCTTCCTATCTCCCATTTCTATCTTCCTCCCTTCCCTCACTCCCTCCCCCCATACACTCCGAGTACGAGTCAAAATTCGTGGGACACTTATTTCGCGATCATTGATAACTAGTAGATTCAAAACTTTTCATCCTCTCCTCACCCTCCTATCAGATCAAGGAACACTCTTAGATTCTTAATGTCCTTCAAAATAGACACAATAGTGACAGATCACGTTTATAAATGGGTGTGTTAGTCGAGTTATTTGCTAAATTAAAAGTCCACCAAATTTATGGTTCGACTCCACTACCTCGTCTCTCTAAAAAACGCGTTCGTAGGCTTGAACGAAAGGAAATAACACTTTCCCCGGATATTAGAATAAACATATTAAATTCTTCTATATCAAAGTTAAAGAACTGTATTATAGGCAGCCATTTCATAGGTATACTTGTTTCATTAGTTGATTAAAGTCATTCATGGTCTGATAATCCCTTCAGGGGAAGCCGTTCATGGGATCAGAACATTCCCCTTTTTCCCGCTACCCATCCCAACCTTGCCTTAGTTACCACGAGAGGCCAGTCTCTCGCTCCTTCCTCTCCAGGTAAGACCTCGGTACCTCGTTCCTATTCCCCCCCCCTTCCTTGTTATCATCTATATATCTATATATAGGTAGAGTTGGTTAGTTTTTTTCATTAACGCATAGGAGGCCTGGCCTGTCCTTATAAGTGTTATTAAATGAGTCTCTCGCTCCTTCCTCTCCAGACTCAGACGGACGTCTCAGTCTGACAAAAAAAACCCGTCACATGGTTTTTTTTAAGTGAAACGCAAACAACACTCTTACTCTTATATTCCCCCCTTATATTTTCCATGTATAACTATAAGTATTCAGCGGTATGTTACATACGTAAATGATAATTCATTAATAGGATTCAGTAAGGGAGGTTATGCTCATAAGAGCTTTCCTTTATCAGATGGGGAGAGCTTTCCTTTATCAGATGGGGAGAGCTTTCCTTTATCAGATGGGGAGAGCTTTCCTGTATCAGAGTGTAGAGTTTTCCTGTGTCAGGGTGGAGAGCTTTCTTGTATCAGATTGGAGAGCTTTCCTGTGTCAGGGTGGAGAGCTTTCTTGTGTTGGATTAGAGCTTATATATGTGTCTGAGATCTCAAACAAGAGAAATAATACTTCAGGATGAATAAATAGGATGATGTTTCAAATATAGTTCTTGTGTCATTTAGTAGAAACCCCAGGTGATTATTCTGTGTTAGGACAGTAATTCCCCACACTTCCAAAAGAGTCAGCCTTACTCGGTGTAATTCTAAGTATCAACCACGACTACTAAATAAATCATATATATCTATTCAAATGTGCCCAGGAAGTAAAACCATAGAACTACTTGCCTGAGCTGGTGGCAGCATTTCCCCTTACTCCTTAACTCCTACCCCTACCCCTTTCCCTTAAGTTCATTCCCATTTCAGTACTCTCCGCAGCGAGAAATGTTCGTACTATAATTAAATAGTGAAGTCATAAGACAAGTTTCAATTCTCAATTCAGTTGTAATCAATGTAAAATCCTAACCAATTAATATCATTCATAATAAAGGTGCAAGCAACAACCTATAAAAACCCTGGCACCACATATACACTAAGGTGTAGTCAACCACATAATAATATGAGTAAACTTTAACCGATCAATCGGTTGAGAAGGACGAGGTGGAAACCACATCTTATAGAAATCAGCTGTGAAAGGCTTTGTCGGCCGACCACACAATCGCGGCCATTACGTGCATCAGTCAGCCCAGTCACCACGCCATCACAGTTCCACTGCCAGCCTGTTACGATTATGTGTACATCGACCTCCAATACTTCCCCAAAGCTACAGATCAAGCCTTTTCACATTTCAACCCATCTGCCACTGCTGAGTATACCTTAATTAGCGTCTAAATAGGGTATCGAAGCAGATTAGGTAGACTTGGGTTAATAGCAAGGTGAGTTCACGTTAATTAACTTTAATTTTAACAGTTGTTGTCATCCATCAGTTGATGGGCGATAATTCCAACAATCCTGAACGTTTCGTTCTTTTTATAAGGAGTATTTCTAACCCACACAAAAGCTGTCGGAAATGAAAAAATAACACATGGGAATCTGGGGGGGCGAAACCTCCCCCCCAGTGAGGTTAGGTTACGTAATCAATGCCTGGGTTAGATTAGTTAACTAGCAGGGGGTCTTGGGGGGCGTAGCCCCCACCAGTTATGTCAGAAGAGTATTGGTCACAAGGGAGTATTGGTTGAAACTGCATATTTACCTAAAAGAGTATGTAGAGGATAAAGGAATGTGTGATTGGTGGGCAAGAATGTCTGAGAAGAGTACGTACGTATACACTTTAATGGTAAAGTATTGGTTAATAGGGAGTATTGGTTGAAAATGCATATTTAACTATAAGAGTATGTAGAGGATAAAGGAATGTGTGATTGGTGGGCAAGGATGTCTGAGAAGAGTAGGTACTACACTTGCATGGTAGAGTATTGGTCAATAAGGAGTATTGTTTGAAACTGAATATTTACCTAAAAGAGTATGTAGAGGATAAAGGAATGTGTGATTGGTGGGCAAGGATTTCTGAGAAGAGTAGGTACACTCTACTCCAACTCTAAGAGATGGTATGTGAGTAAAGCGAAAGTATTGCATGAATGGCTCAATGATGGAAGCTGGGGTAGTGAGATGTTATTCTAGGCAAGTTCACGACCACTGAAATTGTGGGGTTAAAGCACTAAAAATCACAGAATGCAGGTTTTTCTTTTCAACCTAACCCATCTACTGTAATATGTCAATCGGTATTATTTCGGTGCTGAGCTGGGGGGGAATCACCCCCGCTCAATCATAACCTAACCTAGACATATAGTCAACTGGCCAAACCTAACATAACCTAACTTTTTCAGGCTATTGCTGGTATTTAATCCCTGAAAACAGAAACAAGGGTAAAATAGGAACACTCGCTGACGAAAAAAATTGGAACACCTGTCGTCGAGAATTCCTATCGGCGACAGTTCCAGGTATTGTCTAGTTACTTGGATAATGTATCTCATTAATAATACCCACCTTAAAATGGGTGGGTATTAGTTTGGTAGTGGGCTTTCAAAAGTCCCAGGATTCTTACCTACATCATCGTGTAGATTTCTTCATTCCGAGTATTTTGAACCCCATTTCCTATGGTACAATTGAATCTAGACAGGAAACATTTAGGAAACATTGTTTGCAACCTATGGAAACAGTTGGGAAACATTGCTTGCAAACAAAGTTTCCAAACAAAGTTTCCATCAATACTACGGGAGTGAGAAGCGGGGCAAGTTTTGCGGGGCGGGGATCCCCCCATACCTGTAAAAAAAAAAAAAAATTCCGACAAAAATGAGTGCCATATTCATTCAATACACATCAAAAGTATTCAGGAAAACTAAGTTTCGGCCTCGAAATCATTGAAAGCCCACTACCGAAATTTTACTAATTGGGTATAAGTGGCAGCTATTAATCATTCAATTCATAGATAATTATTCGCGCTGGCTAATTAAAACGGTAAAATTATAATCCTCTCCCGCCCTTATTAGTGTTTTTATTTTTCTCCAGACCTTCACAAATCCCTGCAGATACCTCTAAAACGTAATTATAAAGTGGGAGAGTTACCCCCTTTAACCTCCCCTCTCCCCACCTAAAGTCCTAAATGACCCCCCAAAAAACACTAACTTAACCTCATTATAACCTTATCTAACCCTACCAATAACCTCCTAGCGAGACCTAAGGGCAGGAAAGAACTAATTTTACCAGGTTAGGTTATATTGAGTTTGTAATTTTTTGGGTGAGGACTCGCCAGGAGGTTATTAGTGAGCATACGTCTTCAGTCTTCAGATATTTCCTTTGGGGAGGCATGATATTTGTTTACATTCTAACTGCATTATGATTGGCTAAGAGTCTCTAAGGTAGATGAAATCTTTCCTCTGATTAGCCAAGCGACAGTCAGCTGTGTTCCATTCCTCATGGTCGGAACGGAACGGAACGACCTTGAAGATCGCATCATCGTGAGCTAAGAACATTCGGACGATCCTTTGAAAATACATTTTTGTGGTGTTCGTAGCCCAAGATCTAAGATGGCCGCTAAGAACCTCTAAGATGATCTTAGAGGCGGAAAGTTACGATCGTTCGAACATCCAGCCCCTGCTCAAGCTGGTCTCGTGGGTGGAGCGGCTCAAGTCCGCGGTGGTGCCACATCATCCCACTACTCCCGCAGGTCACACACACACACACACACACACACACATACACACACACACACACACACACACACACACAGACGGTCAGTCAACACTGACCGTTTGTGTGTGTCTCAACTCAGTTGAGGTGTGGACTTGGCTGAGGCAGGACGTGCTCCTAACAAGCTGCGTGGGTGTGTGTTTAGTGAGGTCAGACCTGAGTCAAGATGTCAGCTGCAGAAGGGATTAGCGCCGCGAGTGTTTTGGTCGAGGTGGAGAGAGAAGTGGCTCTGAGTGCTTCTGCTGTGGTGGAGAGTGGTAGTGTGGTAGTAGTGAAGGAGGCTGAGGTGAAAGCGAGTGTGGACAGTGTGGATGAGGGAGAGAGAAGGGTCGAGTGTAGTGAAGGGTGTGGTGTGGCGCTTAAGTCTGTTCTGGAGGCGATCGATGACCTGAAAAGGTACCGTAAGTGAAGTGAACGATTTGAAAAGCGTGATGAGGAAGCAAGAGATAGAGATACGATCTCTTAAGTGTGGAGGTGGAGTGAGTGGAGGGGCACATGCGAGGGATGTACCTGAAGGGGTACCAGAGGGAGACGTGCCTCGTGCTACTACTAAAGGAGTGGTCTCTAGTAAGTCACCAAGGAATGGTGAATGGCAGGTGGTTGAGCATAATGGAGCACGCCCAAAGGAGAAAAAGGTAAACAATGACCATGTTGGGTGCAGGAACTCATTTCAGGTACTCTCGGGGCTGCAAGAGGAAGATACGGAGGTAAGGACGGTAGACGATACATCATCACCCGAAGGTAAAATCTTGGTTGTTGGTGACAGTCAGGTTAGGCATTTCGACAGCAGGTTCTGTGACAGGGAAGGGATGCGCATGAAGTCGGTGAGTTACCCAGGGAAGGGGATAGGTTATGTTATTTATAAGATAGTTGAGTGCTGGCGGATCAAGGGAAAAAGCCCATCGTCTGCCTGAGTGCTGGGGGAAACGATGTTGAGTGTGTAAGAAGTGAGGAATTGCTACAGCGGTTCAAGGAAGCTGTAGGTAAGGTTAGGGATAGGGGTGGATTCCCTGTGGTGTGTGGTGTCCTTCCAAGACGCTATGTTGACGACTTGTGGTACTCCAGGGCTGTTGCTTTGAATTGCCGGCTGGCACTTCATTGCAAAGTCAATGGTTGGGCCTTTGTTTGACAGCTGGGGCCCCTTTTTGGGCATAACCACCTCTACCGCAGGGGCGGGGTGCACTTTTCGAGGAAAGGGGGTTCAGACTTGTCTGAATCCCCTTTAAGGGGGTAGGTGGGCTTTTTTAGGAGGCCAGTCTCTCGCTCCTTCCTCTCCAGTAAGACCTCGGTTACCTCGTTACTATTCCCCCCCCCCTTCCTGTATCATCATATATCTATATATAGGTAGAGTGGTTAGTTTTTCTTCATTAACGCATAGGAGGCCGGCTCGTCCTCTATACGTGTTATTAAATGAGTCTCTCGCCCCTTCCTCTCCAGACTCAGGACGGACGTTCAGTCTGACACAAAAAAAACCGTCACATGGTTTTTTTTAAGTGAAACGCAAACAAACACTCTTACCTTATATTCCCCCCTTATATTTTCCATGTAAATCTATAACTATAAGTATTCAGCGGTATGTTACATACGTAAATGATAAACTCAGTAATAGGATTCCAGTAAGGGAGGTTTGCTCATAAGAGCTTTCCTTTATCAGATGGGGAGACTCTTTCCTTATCAGATGGGGAGATGCTTTCTTTATCAGAGGGGAGCGCTTTCCTGTATCAGAGTGTAGAGGTTTTCCTGTGTCAGGGTGGAGAGCTTTTGTATGAGATTGGAGCGCTTTTCCTGTGGTCAGGGTGGAGTAAGAGCTTCTTGTGTTGGATTAGAGCTTATATATGTGTCTGAGATCTCAAACAGAGAAAGAATACTCAGGCTGAATAAAATAGATGATGTTTCAAATTAATAGTTCTTGTGTCATTTAGTAGAAACCCCAGGTGATTATTCTGTGTTAGGACGTAATTCCCCACACTTCCAAAAGAGGTCAGCTTACTCGGTGTAATTCTAAGTATCAACACGAATACTAAATACTCATATATATCTATTCAATGTGCCCAGGAAGTAATAAAACCATAGACACTACTTGCTGAGCTGGTGGCAGCATTTCCCCTTACTCCTGAACCTCATACCCCTTACCCCTTTCCCTTAAGTTCATTCCCATTGTCAGTACTCTCCGCAGCGAGGTGACAATGTTCGACTACTAATTAAATAGTGAAGTTCATAAGACAAGTTTCAATCTCAATTCAGTTGTAATCAATGTTAAAATTAACAATTAATATCCATTCATAATAAAGGTGCAAGAACAACCCTATAAAAAACCCTGGCACCAATATACACTAAGGTTAGTAAACCACATAATAATATGAGTAAAACTTTAACCGATCAATCGGTGAGAAGGACGAGGTGGAAACCACATCTTATAGGAAATCAGCTGTAAAGGCTTTGTCGGCCGACCAACAATCGCGGCCATTACGTGCATCAGTCGCCCAGTCACCACGCCATCACAGTTCCATGCCAGCTGTTACGATTATGTGTACATCGACCTCCAAGACTCCCCAACAGCTACAGATCAAGCCTTCACATTTCAACCCATCTGCCACTGCCGAGTATACTTAAATTAGCGTCTAAATAGGGTATCGAAGCATATTAGGTAGGATTGGGTTAATAGCAAGGTGAGTTCACGTTAATTAACGTTAATTTTTAAAAAGTTGTGTCATCCACAGTGATGGGCGATAATTCCAACAATCCTGACCGTTCGTTCTTTTTATAAGGAGTATTTCTAACCACACAACAAGCTGTCGGAATGAAAAAATAAACACATGGAAATATGGGGGCGGCGAACCTCCCCCCCAGTGACGGTTAGGTTTACGTAATCAATGCCTGGGGTTAGATAGTTAAATAGCAGGGGGTTCTGGGGGGCGTAGCCCCCACCAGTTATGTCAGAAGAGTATTGGTCACAAGGGAGTATTGTGTTGAAACTGCATATTACCTAAAAGAGTATGTAGAGGATAAAGGAATGTGTGATTGGGGGGACAAGAATGTCTGAGAAAGAGTAGGTAGGTATACACTTTAATGGTAAAGTATTGGTTAATATGAGTATTGGGTGGAAAATGATATTTAACTATAAGAGTATGTAGAGGAAAGGAATGCGTGATGGTGGGCAAGGATGTCTGAGAAGAGTAGGTACTACACTTGCATGGTAGAGTATTGGTCACTAAGGAGCTATTGTTGAAACTGAATATTTACCTAAAAGAGTATGTAGAGGATAAAGGATGTGTGATGGATGGGCAAGGATTTCTGAGAAGAGTAGGTACATCTACTCAACTCAAGAGATGGTATGTGAGTAAAAGCGAAAGTATTGAATGAATGGCTCATGCTGGAAGCTGGGGAGTGAGATGTATTCTAGGCACGTTACACGGACCACTGAAATTGTGGGGTTAAAGCACATAAAAATCACTAGAATGCAGGCTTTCATTTCAACCTAACCATTACGTATATGTCAAGTCGGATATTTCGGTGCTGAGCTGGGGGGGAATCACCCCCGTCAATCAACTAACCTAACCTAGACATATAGTCAATGGCCAACCTAACATAACCTAACTTGTTCAGGCTATTGCTGGTATATTAATCCCTGAAAACAGAAACAAGGCGTAAAATAGGAACACTCGCTGACGAAAAAAATGGAACACCTGTAGTCGAGACTTCCTATCGGCGACAGTTCCAGGTATTGTCTAGTTACTTGGATAATGTATCTCATTAATAATACCCACCTTAAAATGGGTGGGTATTAGTTGGTAGGGGGATTTCAAAAACTGTCCCAGGATCTTACCTACATCATCGTGTAGATTTCTTCATTCCGAGTAATTTTGACCCCATTCCTATGGTACAATGATCTAGACAGGAAACACATTTAGGAAACATTGTTTGCAACCTATGGAAAAAAGTTGGGAACATTGCTTGCAAACAAAGTTTCCAAACAAAAGTTTCAATCAATACTACGGAGTGAGAAGCGGGGCAAGTTTTGCGGGGCGGGGATCCCCCATACCTGTAAAAAAAAAAAAAAATTCCGACAAAAATGAGCGCCATATTCATTCAATACACCATCAAAAGATTCAGGAAAACAAGTTTCGGCCTCGAAATCATTGAAAGCACATACCGAAAGTTTACTAATTGGGATAAGTGGCAGGCTATAATCATCAAAATTCAAGATAATATTCGCGCTGGCTAATATTTTAAAAAACGGTAAAATTAAATCCTCTCCCCCCTTATTAGTGTTTTTATTTTTCTCCAGACCTCACAAATCCTGCAAGATACCTCCTAAAACGTAATTATAAAGTGGGGAGATTACCCCTTTAACCTCCCTCTCCCCACCTAAAGTCTAAATGAACCCCCAAAAAACACTAACTTACCTCATTATAACCTTATACTAACCCTACCAATAACCTCCTAGCGAGGACCTAAGGGCAGGAAAGAACTAATTTTACCAGGTTAGGTTTATATTGAGTTTGTAATTTTTTGGGAGGACTCGCCAGGAGGTTATTAGTGAGCATACGTCTTCAGTCTTCGATATTCCTTTGGGGAGGCATGATATTTGTTTACATTCTCACTGCATTATGATGGCTAAGGTCCTAAGTAGAGAAATCTTTCCTTGATTAGCCAGCGACAGTCAGGCTGTGTTTCCATGCCTCATGTTCGGAACGGAACGGAAACGACCTTGGAAGAATCGCATCATCGTGAGCTAAGAAACCTTCGGACGATCCTTTGAAAAATACATTTTTGTGCGTGTTTCGCGCACAGATCGAAAGATGGCCGCTAAGAACCTCTTAAGCTGACCTTAGAGGCGAAAGTTACGATCGTCGAACATCCAGCCCCTGCTCAAGTGGTATCGTGGGTGGAGCGGGCTCAAGTCAGCGGTGGTGCCACACATCCCAATACTCCCGCAGGTCACACACACCACACACACACAACACACATACACACAAACACACCACACACACCACACACAGGACGGTCAGTAAACAGACCGTTTGAGTGTGTCTAAAACTCAGTTGAGGGTGGGACTTGGCTGCGGCAGAACGTGAATCCTAACAAGCTGCGGGAGTGTGTGTTTAGTGCAGGTCCAACCTGAGTCAAAGATGTCAGCTGCAGCAGGATTAGCGCCGCGAGTGTTTGGTCGAGGTGGAGAGGAAGTGGCTCTGAGTGCTTCTGTGTGTTGAGAGTGGTAGTGTGGTAGTAGTTGAAGGAGGGCGGAGTGAACAGCGAGTTGGGACAGTGTGGGATGAGGGAGAGAGAAGGGTCAGGTAGTGAAGGGTGTGGTGGGCGCGTAAGTCTGTTTCTGGAGGCGATCGATGACCTGAACAAAGGTACCGTAAGTGAAGTGAACGATTTGAAAGCGTGGTGAGGAAGGAAGAGATAGAGATACGATCTTTAAGTGTGAGCGTGGAGTGAGTGGAGGGGCACAATGGAGGGATGTACCTTAAGGGGTACCAGAGGGGAGACGTGCCTCGTGCTACTACTTAAAGGAGGGTCTCTAGTAAAGGTCACCACGGAATGGTGAAGGGCAGGTGGTTGAGAATAATGGAGCCCGCCCAACAGGAGAAAAAGGTAAACAATGACCAGTTGGGTGCAGGAATCATTTCAGGTACTCTCGGGGGCTGCAAGAGGAAGATACGGAGGTAAGGACGGTAGACGATTACCTCATTCACCCGAAAGGTAAAATATTGGTTGTTGGTGGACAGTCAGGTAGGCATTTCGGACAGCAGGTTCTGTGACAGGTAAGGGATTGCGCAGAAGACAAAAAAAAAACAAAAACTCGGTGAGTTACCCAGGGAAGGGGATAGGTTATGTTAGTGATAAGATAGTGAGTGCATGAGAGCAAGGGAGAAAAAACGGCCATCGTCTGGCCTTGAGGCTGGGGAAACGATGTTGGAGTGTGTAAGAAGTGAGAATTGCTACAGCGGTTCAAGGAAGTGTAGGTTAAGGTTAGGGATAGGGGTGGATTCCCTTGGTGTGTGGTGTCCTCCAAGACGCTATGTGACGACTGTGGTACTCCGGGCTTGTTGCCTTTGAATGCCGGCTGTCACTTCATTGCAAAGTCAATGGTTGGGCCCCTTGTCGACAGCTGTGGTACCTCTTTTTTAGGCATAACCACCCTCTACAGCAGGGGACGGGGTGCACTTTCGAGGAAAGGAGTTCAGATCTTGGTCTGAATCCCTTGAAAGTGGGAGGTAGGTGCACTGCAGGCTTTTTTAAGGGCGCCCACAATAGGACAAACTGCGGGAGTAGACACTGGGGTCTGGGTAAAGGGAAACTTGCGGACACTAGGAGAGTTTCAGAAGGCAGGGAGCTAAAGTGATTCGTCAGAAGAGAGAGAGGAGGTGTTTAGTTAAAGATAAAGGGAAAAGGGACAAAAAAGAGGAGTTGCCTTGCAAGGTCTACTATACAAGCTGTAGGAGTATTTAAACAAGATAGATTTCCTGAGAGGAATAAATAGTGTAGAGGATTTGATATAAATAGCATTAAACAGAAAACATGGTTGGATATGTCAGAACGGTATTTGATTCCGGCAGTTCGGATTAAGCTGGGTATATCTATTTCACAAGGACAGGCGTTGGCAGGCGAGGTGGAGAGTTGCGCTTTATGCAAGAGATGCATTGCAGGTTGTGGTAATTAATGTTATAAAAAAACAGATGACAGATAGAGTCTATAGGGTAGAGGTACGGAGGGGGAAATGCAGAAAATGGTTTTGGGGTAGTGGATAGGCCTCCAAAACTTGTAAAGAGGATTCAGTCCTATTATGGAAGACATAAACAAGGCCTGCAGATATAATCTGACTATGCTGGTGGGCAGATTTTACTCTTAGGAATAAGATGGAATTTAATCATAGGTGACAGCGACGCAGATGAACTGCTAAATATAATCCCGAATAACTTCCTAGTCAAGCAATAAAGAGCCTACTAGAGGAAAATAATATTCTAGACTATTGCTGACAAATAGAAACGATTTAGTTACAGATGTGGAGGTCGGCCCGGAAAAAGTTAGATAATAGCGACCATTTTGAGATCAGATTAGCTTAAAATGGGAAGTTGGAAAATTAAGTGGCAATAACAAAGTAATACCTACTATTCGAAAGGCCAATTATGCAGGATTAAGAAGACACCTGGAGGTATTAATAAGAGGGTGTGGAATGGAGGGAAGAAATTTTCCGCAGGGTAAGGGACAGGGCGATGACAGCTGGAAAGGCCAATTATGAAGGATAGGACGGCACTTGGAAAGTAATTAGAGCGGTTAGAAATGGAAGTGAGGTCGGTGCTGAGGAGGTAATTAGGAGCGGTTAGACATGGAAGTGAGGTCGGGGCTGAGGAGGGATTATACCTTATTTGTAAGGAATTTAATTGACGGACAGAAAGAAAAAAAAATTACTTATAAGGAAATAAGGTCAGAAAGAGTGATCAAAATGGATGACCACTTAATTTTAAACAACAACATTGGAGTAAAATGAAAATTGATTAAGGTTCAAGGCCAGGATTGGTAAGCAAAGAAACAGTAAACGTGATGGCAAGGACAGTGAAGAAATGAACTCGAGTTGCTTAAGAACAATTATGAATTAAAACTAGCAGGACAGGCGAAAAAGTGACCCAAAGGGTTCATCAGGTATATAAAACCAAGACAAGGGAATTAGTTGGGCCGTTAGGTCAGGACAGGGTGAGGTCTTAAATACGGATGAGGGATATGTGTAGAAGTAAAGTATTATTTCTTAAAGTGTTTTTACTGAGGAGGATACACAGACGGATACATGATAGTGAAAACAGATGTTCAAAGGAAGCGATGAGGAGGAAAAACTCAAAGATATTGCTGATAACTAGGGAAAATGGTGGAAGAGGGTATAGATTTAAAATGAAGAATGTTAAATAGCCAGGAACCAGAGAAGTGCATCCCAGGGTATTTAAGGAATGCAAAGGAGGTTGTTAGTGAGTTGTTAGTGCACATGTTTAGGAAATCGGTTGAGAAGGCGATGTGCCATTATTGTGGAGGAAAGGAAATGTTGTTCCCATATTTAGAAGGGAGACAGAGGACTAAAGCAAATATACCCGTAAGTCTAACGACAGTGGTGGGTAAATCTATTGGAATCTATATTGCAAAAAACATTAGAGAGCACTTAGATAACATAGTTTGGATCAATGATTCACAACATGATTCACCAAACGGGTAGGTAGTCTCACCAATTTATTGAGTTTTATATGAAAGTTTATGAGACGCAGTAATGATAAGGATTATTATATAATATATCTGGACTTTAGTAAGCATTGACAAAGTACCACAACGAGCGACTCGGAAATAAGGTTAGGTCATGGAATAGATGGGAAAGTTTCTTCAGTGGATCAGAGCTGGCTAAGTAATAGGCACAAGGGTTACAATTAATAGTTCTAAAATCTGAATGGGGATTGGTGGACATAGGGTCTGTTTTGGGGTCCATTAATATTTTTTATTACATAAACGACTTGGATAGTGGGATAGCAGTGATATCCAGCAAGTTTGTTGATGATACTAAGGTAGGTAGGATGATTGGACCACAGTCTGATGTAAATATTGCAGGGAGACTTAGATAAACTTAAAGACGTGGGCAGTCAGATGAGCAGATGGAATTTAATATTGATAAGTGCAGCGTTATGAATGTTGGTAGAAAAAGACCTGGATGTTGGGAATTTATGTCAACATACATAGTTAATTTGCAGTCCTTACCTAATCAAAAACCAATGTTCTCATCGCCATCGACATATTATCAAGCCAATCAAATAACTAGATAATTATCGGTGGATAGTAGGGTTGCAATGTGGATCAGGGTTGATTAAATACTGCAATGGTCTTGGATCCGCAATGGTTAGCGGTGATCAGAGCCGCACCTGAAAGACAGAAGGCGGGTGCCCCCCCCCCCCCCCCGGGCTGGAAGACGGTTAGTTCGGCGGTCAAGTGAGTTTTCACAACCAAGTACCTTAAACGACGCGGCGGATTGTTATCAGGTGTGTTGTATCTTAACACGGTCTATTGGTTTTACCATTATATGTACAATTAACTCTGTTTAAAAATCTCTTCACATTAATAGAGAAGAGATATAACTCGATTGGAGGTGTGAAGCTGTAAGATTCTCCAATGTGGGACGAGGGACCCCGCTACCAATACTATGACACGTTTATCATGTCAGGGGGCCCCAAAATTAATGGGCGGGCGGCCAATGACCCGCTTCAAATCAAGGGTGTAATTATTTAATGCAATGCTTATTAACCACTGGGAATTTAATTTTACCCTATCCCAGTACTAATATTTACTTAAATTACCTTAATTTTTCCCCATTCCCTTTTAAAATTATTATACTACCCCCTATACCCCCCTCATTATGAGGGGAAAAAATCCCCTTTTCACTGGGGGGGGGGGGAAAAAAACTACCACTCCCAATTATGAGGGGTGTTTGGTGGTAACTTCCACACTGGTAAAGATACCCATACGCAATGTATCGCGAAAGATCAGAAGGTAAAAAAGATCTTGGAGTGAGGGTGAGCCCAGACCCCCGATTGGGAAAACAATGTATTGGGCCAGAAATAGAGCTAATGAATGGATTCATTCCCCAGAAGTTTTAAAAAGTAGAAGTGGGGAAGTTATTCTAAATTTTAATCGCTTAGTCAGCCTCCCTAGACTTGCGGTTTAGTTTTGGGTCTCCATATTACAGGATGGATAAGCCTTTTTAGAAACAGGCAAGAAGGATGACCAAAATGATACAAGGGATGCGTAACTTTTTTATGAGAAGAGATTTAAGTTATTAAATTACATCATCGAGAGACGCAGAGTAAGGGGCGATCTGAAGAAGTTTTAAGTGGATAAAAAGGGTTTAAAAAGGAGAGGGAGGAAAAGTTTTTCGGCTTTTAACCAGGGGGGAACAAGAAGTAAAAGGGTTTTAAGCTGGAAAAAGCGTAGATTTAGAAAAGGGAAAAAGGGAAAAAATCGGTACCCCCAAATTCCCCCACCTTCCCCCACCAGAACCCCCCGCCCAAACCCCCTGGAGACGCAGCCTCGAAAACCATTCCCCTCCCCTCCCCCCCCTATCACGGGAGTCGCCCGCGCCCACAATAATCGCGGGACTATCCCTTTCCATAAAAGGAGGCGCCGTTACAGTAAAGCGGCGGGAACTATAGACCGCCGCCAAAAACTACGACTCCCCCCAACCACTACTCCCGGGGGGGAACAAAAACTTTCCCCCATTGTGGAAAGTCCCTTTTCAGCGAGGTCACCCCAGACATCACTGAAACCCCCTCGTCGTGAAACTGCAAAAAAAGGGGTCACATCGCGCCCCCTTTGCCGAAAAACGGCTGGCTGAGGAAAGAGGGGGCCCATTATTGTGAGTATTTCTGCGTTCGGGGACATACTGCAGAAAATTTTTTTTTATTTCGGCGACTAAAGCGAGGCAGAAATGTTCCCCTTTCGGGGGCCCTGTTCAATAAAACGAATCCAGCTCTTCCCCAATCCACCCCCACCCACCCACAGCATAAACCACAGGTGACTTCCACCCCCTACGCTGCTGCCCCCTTTCCCCCTACCATCGCTAAGGGGCCCAAGGGAAAAGGGGCCCCCACGCGGGCCTCAAGATCCTGTCTGCCAATGTTCGCACCCTTTCGGGGAAGAATGTCGGCGGGCAAAACACACACCGTCCCCCAAGGAACCGGCGGGACCGTTTGGGGGGCCGTCGATACGTTTCCCGAGTGACGAGTGTGTGACATCAAAGTTTACAGAATCCCGGGCTATTGTCAAATGGATGCGGCGTGATCGGGCCCCCGGGGAAAGGGGGCGGTGTAAACTGGGGTGTCATCGCGAGGGAAAAATACAGGGGTTTAGTTTTACTGCCTGTCCTGGCCCCCCAGGAATAGAAGCGATGTTCTTCCGCCTTTTCCTCACAGACAAAAGTTCTGCCTTGTTATGCGCCCTTTATTTGCCCACCAAAAGGCAAGGCGCAGCGCCCCCCCGCATTCCTCAACCCATCAGTGGAAAACCCTCCCTGGCCCCCCCACGGGCCCGCCCCGAACAGGGGTTTCGTGGGCGCCGGGAAACAGCCCTTGGTGGAAAAAGGGCCCCTTTACAGATTGGCCCGTGGTCCCTGCGCTCACCAATCAACCCTCACCTTCCCCCCCACACGTGCGAGAGGCTCCCGGACCCCGTGCTCACCCGATCTACCTGCAGATTCAGTGGGAGTGCCCGCCAGCTGAACAGGGGTTGGCAGCTCTATCACGACGCAGTGCTCTCCCCCACTAGCCTTTGACCCCCCAGCGAGGGGAAACCCTGCCCGCGGGCCCTTTGGCTGTGGGATTTGAGCTGATTGGCGGGGCCCTCAAGCGCGTCCCTTTTGACAATGGGGGTGGGCCGCCCACACTCTGCGGTTTACGTGGATCACAATTTGGGCCCTTCAAGCCACCTTCCTTGCCCCGGGGACCAAAAATGTTTTCAAAGGGGTGTACGGGCTGGCCGCGAAAACCACCGTGGTTGGGGCTTTAGATGCGTCCTTGCCGCGGGGGAAAAAATACAGGGCCAGGTGCCCTAAACGCCCCCCCACACAGAGGAAAAAGGGGCCCTGCACCCGCCGCTTGTAAGGCCCAATACCGGGACAACGTCATGGGCCAGGAACAGGTGGAAACACGTCAGGAGGAAAACCCCCAAACCAAGTTTGACTCCAAGCAAGAGGGCCCTTTGGGTAAGTAGAGACAAGGCACCGTCCCCCAGGAGGGGATCCGCCCCTCATAACCAGCTGGAGACTGGGTGGAAAAACCGAGAAGGCCGACCTCCTGGGACGCACTTCAGCAGGAAGTAAAGACACAGGACCCTGAAGGCAGCCACTTCGCCTCGCCCGTCTGTGTCACCTGGGCCCTGGGCAGCCCGGTGGTAACGGGGGACACCGTGGGGCCCGCCCCCCCTGCGTACCCTCAACACCCAAAAAGGGGCCTGGCCTGATGGTGTGAGTCCCCTTCCCGCTCAAGCACTGTGCAGAGGACTACCAGGGCCCCCCCCACGCACATCTTTTCGCATGTCCCAAAAGGGTGCCTGGCCAAGCCTGTGGAGGGGGCTGTGTCACGCCCGTACAAAAAAAAGGAGAGGGCTGATCCCCGCCAACTATCGTCCAATCTCGCTCCTGTCATTGTCAGCAAATCTTAGAAAGGATTATTTTCAGAGCAACTGAACCGCCCCTAGAGGAGCACCCCCTGATGTCCCCTAGCAGTACGGGTTTTTTGGAAGGGACCTCCCCCTTTGACCGCTTCTCCCTCTCCCAAAACGGGGGGATTCCCTGGACTCTGGCTGCCCCCTCGCTGGTGTTGCCTTGGGCATTGCCGGGGGCCTTTGACTGTGTGTGGCAAAAAGGGTCCTGCAAAACTCGAACAGCCGGGATCCGGGACCCACCTGCTGGCGTTTGTTCTCGAGCTACCTGCACAGCCGGAGTTGGGTGGTGGTGAAGGAAGCAGCCACCACATACCCGGTGGGGTTCTGTTCCACAGGATGGTCCTAAACCTCATCCTGTGTAACATTTATTTCAATGATCTCCTCCAAAGTCTCCCGGGGCGTCTTCTATCTGAGACTGCCCCGTGCCCCCACCCACACAGAAGGAGAAAAGCAACGTGATAGATGCCCCCAACCGTCAACTTGGGACATCACGGGCCTGGGGAAGACAGCGGAAAGTCAAGTTTGCTGCCGAGAAGACCCACGCCATGGTTATATCATTTTTCGAGGGGGGACACCAGGCTGCTCGAGGGAAGCTGAAGTTTGGGGACGACACCCTTGCCATAAAGGATTTCCATCAACATCCTGGGGGTGGAGGTTGACTCCAGGCTCAGCTTCAACCGCCACCTGGAGACAGTGGCGCTTTCGGGCCCCCCTGAAGAACTCCCCCTCGCCGAGTAAGGCACCTGCCGACGCTGACGGCCTCATGAGGCGTACAAGGCCCCAAGTGGGGCCCCCGTCAAGTATAGTCCTCTCACCTGGATGAGAAAGTGTCCAGTGCCACCTGTCACTGGGGAACAAAGGCGAGGCGTTGACCTCATACCCCCAAACCCGAGGGCCCAAACCCCAAAGGGAAACTCCCCACGGCATAATGGCAGCAGCAGCGGGACTACAACAAAAAACAAATCACTGCACCCCAAACCCCAAGACGCAACAACAAAACAGCGACTACACGGAGCATGGCGGGACGATCCCCGCTCCCAAATTGAAAACCCTGGGGGCACCGGAGAGAGTCAGTGCCCTCACAGTTTTTGCACACCCCCGGTGCAACATCTTTCCACCTTGCGGGGACTTCGGGTCCCGTGGGGAGGTAGGCGCCTACGAGGACGGTAGGGGTCAGGTGATCTCCTCGAGGCCCCGGGGACCCACCCGAATGGGCAGCGAACCTTTATTTTGGCCACGGGACATGTGGAACGCTTCACTTGAGGTGGGTGTCGTGGCCATACACCAGCAGGTGAAGGGGGCGGGTCACAATGGGGTCGCATACATCCGTCTTAGTGCCCCTTAGGGTTCTGTAATAAGAGTACCGCCTTCATAGGCCCCATGTTAAACGCTACTGGGCGCCTCTTAGGCCAGGGCCCTTGTTCCCAAGACCCGCGGAAGTTCTCAAGGCAGACCCCGCAGTATATATGTTTATAAGAGCTAGGCATAAAAACATTGAATGTATTTAAAAAACTAAAAAACTAAATACATGGAGAAAAATATTTAAATCTAAATATAAAACTTTTACGAATGTATTTAAATATAAATACTAAACATCAATTTTTTTAAAAACATTTGTAAATCATTTTATATATACCCCCCAAAACTTTAACAGTCGAAAAAAAAAGGATTTCCTTAGGATTTCCTTAGATTTTTGGGGTTTCCTTGGGAAATTTCCTTTTCAGGCCTAAAAATTTCTAAAATAAGGAAATTTCCTTGAAAGTGGAAAAACTGGTTCACGTAACATCAGGATTGCCAGATAGTTGGGGGGTTTTGGCCAAATGAACTGATAAAAAGTATTTACATTTTTATATTATGAGATTTAAATACAATGTTTTAAATATCATAAAAAATTTAAATACTGGATTTTAATACTGACAACCCCAATATATTTATAAATACATTTCTAAACCCACAAGGATGTGTTTAAATAACGTATTTAAATTACAAATGATATCTAAATTACTGCCCACTCTGGTTATACATGTATAAGGATATACTGTTATCTTCGAATTTTTGTTCATTAATAGAGATTAATTTACATAAAAACACAATAAAACACAATTAAATAAAGGTGATATGAACTGAAGAAATATGCATTAACTATAACATTGACACATTAAACTCACCGGCTACCACCCCCCCACATGTAAAACCTTTGAGGAAACACTTATAGCATGGATATATCAATTGAAGCAGAATCAGTTATATTAGCTTTACCATTGCTATATTTCGTTTCTAGATAACTGCAGTAGTACTATCAGAATTAGCGTTACTAAATAAATCGCTGCGGCAGAAGCCGACATACTCAAAATCAAATCTAACTCTCAGAAAAAGAAAAAACAAAAGAAATCTCTGAAGCTCATCAAATCATACTCTCTCTCTCATCTCTCTCTCTGTCATCAGCTCTCCCTCATCATCATCGTACCAAATACAATCTCGAAAAAATCTCTCCCTCTCGAAAAACTTCTCTCAGTACTCTCATTCTCTGTCTCTCCCCAATCGTTTTTTCCTTTTAACCCTCTTTCACTCTCGCACTCAATCCCTCATCTTATCCTTTCCACTCCTGACTTTCGCCGTGAAAGAGAGAGCGAGAGAGAGAGGAGAGAGAGTAGAGAGAGAGAGAGAGAGAGAGAGAGAGAGAGAGAGAGGAGAGAGTAGAGAGAAGAGAGAGAGAGAGAGGGTGGAGGAGAGAGTTTACCAAAATTATGCTTTTTTCTACGCTATATATAATACTAATACCAGCAAGCCTACCCTTCCTGGCGGCCTTTTGGCTAAGCCTCTAAGGCTGAGGACCTATTGGTGGGCCTTAAATGGCCCACCACCTGATGAGTTATGAATGTGGGACTTTGAATCACAGAGGAACACGCACCAAACACAGAACTCATCAAACAGAAATAGATAGCCACACTTCTAGCTTCAACTGAAAATCAGGGATTTAGAAATGTATGTATTAACTGCCAAACCCAATTACACATCACCCCCAACCACCCATGGATCACTCACAGCCATTACCCCATCAACCATCACAACAAAAAAAAAAACACCCACCAAAACCCCTAAAAAAATACCCATCACACCCCCACGAAAAAAACACATATCACTAAAAAAATGATCAACGAAAAACATTAAAAAAGACAAAAAAAAAAAAAGAAAACTATCAAAACAATTCAAAGTCACAAAAAATAAGAAATCAAACAACTACAGACACACATATATACCGACACATCAAAAAAAGAACACCAACAGATAAACAAAAAACCCATTACACTCACTGACACCTATTCGTCCGAATCACCCATCACACCATACACCCACCCTTCACACCATTCACTCACCCCTCACCCCCACCCCCATTGACCCATCACCCCGAAGACCCATAAAGGAATCACACACTCAACAAAAAACCATTTACCCATCAAAAGATAAAACACCACTACATCACGGATACATATCCACAACATCACAATTCTCAGCAAGCAAGGATAAACCAAATTCAAAAAATCAATCCAAAACAATTCGATCAGAGCAGAATCAAAACAACTAACATACAAATTCCTCAGCATACCTCTCAATAATTCTCCATCCCCCACAAAAAAAAAAAAAAAAAAGAAAATCAAGCAAACATATACGAACGAAAAACAAACCCAAACAAATTTTGTATTTTTTATTATTTTTTATTCTTTTAAGTTTTGTATTCCGAATTCCGAAACAAAGATATCTCAGCACCTAATAATAAGATAAAGAGGCTGCTAAAAAGAACAATAAAAAAAAAAAAAGTGATCGAATCAACATCACCTATAAAATAATAAATGGGTTAAAAAAAGGGCTTAAAAAAAAAAAAGAAAAATTAATAAAAAAAACCTTCGACAACATTAAGAGAAAAAATAAACTTAAAAAAATAGAAAATTAAAAATTAAAATAAAACCAATATAACCCTCCCCGGGTAAATGAATAAAAGCCCACAAAAAATGAATCCCGCACAAAACTGGTACAACAAAAAACAATAAAAAAAACCTATCAAAGAAAAAAAAATTGAAAAAAAAACCTTCCCTACAATCATTAAAAAAAAATCCAAAATAAAACCTTCCCCACAAAAAAAATCTTTCACCCTCTCCCCCTGACCATTGATTCCCCTAAAATCGTCCAACTTTTAGACAAAAATCACAACACACAAAAAATTCAAAACACCTTTCAACTAAATACCCCTAAACTACCTCTCACACAAAAACACTCCCGATGAAAAAAAAATAAAACAAAAAAAATTAAAAAAACAAACAGCAAAAAAACCTTCCAACACCATGGCTTCAATAAAAAAAGAAAAACCTATCTGGTCCTAAATCAAAACACGAACCAACCACCAAAAAATTTAAAAAAAAAAAAAAAATTTAAAAAAAAAAAATATTATAAAAAAAATAAAAAAAAACCTTCCAGAATCTCCAATAGATGACTGAAAACCTTCATATCACCCGTAATCAAAAAAAGTTAACACCTCCATAAATCCCCCTGAACTTACTCTCTATTCAAAAAACGGCAAAAAAAAAAAAAAAAAAAAAAAACCTTAAAACTTACCACCCACCTCGGACCCCCCTGAGTCAAAGAGAAAAAAAAAAGAAAAAAAAAAAAAAAAAGAAAAACCGGCTAGAAAGTATTATGCACACAGATGGATTCAACAAACAAAAAAAATGTCATGTGACGATAATTACAAAAATGGGATTTTTCTTATATAAATAATTTAATAATAAGATACTATTTATTCCAGGCCACAAGGGGAATCGGCCACCTAATCACGCTGACAGCCAGAGCATACAGACAGACAACACAAACACACCCACTTTCGCTTTATATTATTATTATAAATTATATATTGATATATATATATCATATATTATATATATCTGATATATAGAATACTAAGCCGCAAAGCCGCCGAATCAACGTGAGCAGAAGACTATAATTTGGCTAGCTCATCTGCGGAGGGCTATATTTGGTAATGGCCTTCGCGCCCACCAGCCAAAAATGTTGTATTTTTAGGAAAATGGGCCCGAATTCCCACCAAACACAAACTCGATCACAGATAGAGCCCCGCGATCGCTAAAACTTTCGCGATGAAATCATGGATTGATATAATGTTACTTTATTAACTCCGACAACACCATTCACAGACTTCACCCGCAGAGACACGCATTCACGTCCACCCCATTTACCCATCAACCCCCCACCCATTCAACTCACCCATTACCACGTACACCCCCACACGCCATGATCACTGCAACCCTTACCCCATACACCATCCACCACCATTTCACGTAACACCCTTTACCCCATCGACCCTCCCATTATTACCCTTTCACCCACGCCTCACACCCATACACCCCCACCCCCATGTCACAAGAAGTCCAACGCACCATCTACCCCAGCACCCATTACCGCATCACCCCACACCAATTCACTCACGACCATTACCCATCACCGGAAACACTACCATCTAAGAGCTTACCTCCAATTCCGTCGACAAACACCACTTTTTTTATTATATACACAAGTTAATTCGACAATAGAGGCCACTGCTAAAAAAAAGAAAGATAAAAAGTGATCGAGATCATCTCATAAGTGGGGCTTACAACCCTTTGCCCACACTGGTCAACACTTGTTTTTCCAAAAATGTGGTATATGAGGAGGATTTCCGCCACGGGGGGTCGGACCCTATACCCACACACACACAATCGTAAAAAACACAAAACACACACACACACAGACATAACACACACACACACGACACCACATACCCACACAAAAACGACACAACTTGTCAGACTATATTAATTAATATAGAAGATATATTCTATTATAAAATATTATATATATATATATATAATATTATATATATATACTATATTATATATATATATAGAGAGAGGAGAGAAGAGATATATGATAGAGAGAGAGAGAAGAGAGAGAGAGAGAGAGAGAGAGAGGAAAAAAGAGAGAAGAGAGAGTGAGAAGAGAGAGAAGAGAGAGAGAGAAGAGAAGAGAAGATATAGAAAAAAGTTTTTTTTTTTGGTTACTCTCTCTTATCACTATCTCACTCATATCTACTCTTTGTATCCACCTCATATCTCTCTCATCTAAATCTCTCTCTCTCCAGGTCAATCTTACTACCAAAAAATAAAAATCCAAACAATCAAATCAAGATCTTCCTCCCAGAAAAAAGTCAAATCAACTTCCCTCTCTCTAATCGGATCACCCAAAACAGTCCCCAAGGACCGAAAAAACTAACCATCAAACGTCTCCTACGACTCTAGGACTCTCCGCCTCAATCATCTGAACCTCCATCGTCAACCAAATGCCAATCTACAGACAATACATCAAAAACAAACTCAAACTAATCATCAAAATCCCAATCTGCCCTTCGCCCTCCATCGAAAAGAACTAACTGTCAAACTGAAAATAAGCAGAAAACCACAAGAAATCGGTCAACGAAACCACACAGTACTCCCATCCATCCAGAAGAAAAGAATCTCCTCTCGAAATCACTCTCATCCATCAAATCCAGGTCAAACAAATCAACATCCGGAAACATTCTACCAAAAAAAAAAAAGAACCAAAAGAGAATAGCCATAAACAAACAATAACTCAATCGTTTTCATCACTCGAAAAAAAAACAGGACAAAATCCTCCTGAACTCCAAAAAAAAACTCTAACAGAAAGATCCTCCATACACAAAAAAACAAATCGCTTAAAAAAAAAAACAAAAAAAACAGCAAAACTCTCTCTCTGAGTGGAAGTACAAAAGTCAAATCCTCAACGAAAATAGAGACATACAGAACACCGACAACTCCAAAAAACTTACACTACAAATCTACGTCATCTCGAACAAACAAATCTCACAATCTCCATAAAATACCTTCTCCAAAGGATCCAAAAAACCAAACGAAAACAAAAAAAAATAAGAAAGATTCAATCGTCTCCAATCTCATAACATACCCAGAAACATCAATCAGACAGTCATCTCAAAAAATCTAACAAAATCATCGGTAACTCCTCACAAAACATCTACCACTCCTGCGTCAAATCTCATCAAACAACTCGAAATACTCGCCCGAAAGATCTCTCAGAATATTATACAAAATACAGTAGAAAAATCAACGATCTCTAATCCTCATTAAAGAAAAACGCAAATCCAAAATACTACATGAAACTCGGAATAAAACATCAATCAAAAAATCAAAAAATAAAAACTCTGAATAAAACTACATCTCAAAACATCAGATAAACAAAAAAACAAACACCGAAAGACTCTCGGAACAAGGATGAAAACAAAAGACAAAAATAGCTTGGCACCATACTTAAAATAAAAAAGGGAATCAAGTCACCAAAATCGCATAACCCGAAATCCAAAAATCAAAAACCCGGGGAGCAACAACCTAGAACCCAAAGGAAACGAAGAAACACCCAAAAAACAATAACAAAAAAAGGAAAAAAAAGAAGTCCTTATCTGAAAAACTCAAGATCCCTTCCTCCAGAATCAAACCAAAAGGATAAGCACAAAATCTCTCGTATTTGCTCCCTCAAAAAAAAACCTAGAGAATCTCACAATTCAATCAAGTGCAGTGGCCCTCTCAATCTTACATACCCCACACCGCAATCTCGCAAAAGAAAAAAAATACATCAAGAGAAAAAACTCTCTAGAAAAAAAAATGCAAGGAAAAAGAATAATCCTCTCTCTTTTTTTACAAAACAATCAAATATTTTCATATAACAATATTTAATTTATGTTATTAAAACAAACAGGAGAATCTTTTAATTCCTTTTTACAGACTTCAATTTATATTATGTTTTAATACAACTTATAAATATAACCCCTTTCCATTCTCTCAAAAAATCAAAAGAGAAAACGGTTCGATGTCACTCCTACTCAGTCTAAAAAAAAAAAAGGATGCGAAAATTTTCCTTTCCTCAACTCTCCTAAAACCGTGAAAGAAGAGAGAGAGACGAGTGAATAGAAATATGAGAGAGATAGAGAGTTAAAAACAACAAAAATACTACTATTTTCTACTTTATATATAGTACTATAGCAAAAAAAGAAAGAGCGACCCGCAAGAGCCGCCCCCGCGGACGGACTTATTTGCTAGCTCCATGGTCGGAGGGCATTGGTGGTGGGCCTTCGGCCCACCATCGTGTGTATATAGGTGAGGGACACATTCTGGCCACCGAGAACACGGACTCTCGCAGATAGCCCCTTCTAACTTTCCTGAATCATGGAGGATGTTAGAAATGTATGTATTCCCACACCCCAACCCATGGAAAATCCCTCACCCATGTACGCACATCACACCCCCCACCCCATTCACATCACCCATTACCCGATAAAGACCATCCACCACACAAGACCCATTCACATACAACCCATTATCAAACCATCACCGCCCCACCTAGTATCCCTCGACGAACCAACAACACCCATCACCCCCAACCCATCCAACCCACCCCACCCATTCACTACGCCCATCAACCACACCTATTACCCATCACCACACCCATTCACCTTCACAACCCTTGATACCGCATCACCCAATACATCAGCAAGAAAAGTTACACTCAATTCTCGCAACCCCTTTTTTTTGTCACTAATTAATCACTAATAGGCGCCCTCTTAAAAAAAAAAAAAAAAAAAAGGTGATTGGATTCATCTCCATAATTTTGGGCTTAAACCTTCCCCTTGTCAACCCGGTTCCAAAATGTGCCAATTAATGAGGTGATTGCCGCCACGGGGGGCAGGGAACCTTACCAGACGCCACAAACACACACACACCACAGACATAACAGACCAGACAGACACAACTTTCGCCTATATATTTACCATTACATTCACCACCCACCTAATTCCCTCACCCATCACGCATTCACCCCAACCCATCCACCACCCACAAAAAACCCCATAATCACGTCAACCCCATGCACGCACAACAACCCATCACCCCAGCCCATAGATCACTCAACACAATTCACCATCACCCTACATCAAGGTTTCCTTCAATTCCTCGCACACCACTTTTTTTTTTCTCAAAAAGCAATTATCGCTAATTTAGCTGCTAAAAAAAAAGAAAAAAGAAAATATGTGATCATCGAATCAGCTCATAAGTGGGGGAGACTGTAGACCATTCAAACAAATCAATAAACCCACAAATAAAGAACCCAAACCCACTGATCAAAAAAGATCAACCCCTGAGTTCCAAAAAATGTGCCATTATTAGGATGATTGCGACCACGGGGGGCGGAACCTATACCACAACACCAGCACACACACAGAAACAGACAAAAGGGAACACAACCAAAAAAAGAAACAACTTTTCAAAGCAATTTGAAATATTTATTACTAGCCGCAAAGGAAAACTAAATCCGGACAAATGGAAAAGAAAAAAAGCCGCCACCAAAAGCCGAGAAGGCCGAAGAACCAAGGCACCATAAAATCACACCACCGCGTGAAAAAAAGCCCACCAACGAGAGAGCCGGAACACGGCCGCGGGATAGACCCGCCAAAGCAAAGGAAGGAATTGGTAGCCAACTGAAGCAACGACAAAGCAAAAGCCCGGACAAAGCCGCCCTCAACGGCGGACTTTTTTGTGGCTTAGCTCCTGCGGAGGGCTATTGGTGGGCCTAATCGTGACCCCCACCTGTGTTTGGTGGGTGGGACCTAAATCTGCCACCAAACATGACTCTCCAGATAGCCCCTTCTACCCTTCCTGAAACTTATCCTGAAATCATGTGGTAAGAAATGTATGTATTTTTCTTTATTCCCCCCACCCTTATAAACACAAAATCCAGTAACCAAAAAAGAAAAATCAACGAAAAAACAATACAGCGACACATAAAATAGAATATACCAAAACCAAATACCAAAAAACAACATTCAGGACCAGATAAACAAACGAAATAACACAGATGTAACAACACCACCAAACACAACAAAAAATAACACAACAAAAACCCGGAAAACCAACCACCCAATAAAAAGGAAAAAATCAACTAGTTCCATATCACGAGTTAATCACAACCATTACACACATCACCCTCCACCATTCACTAAAAAAAAAAAGCTCAACCCATTTTACCCCATCACACCCCCACACCATTCCACTCAACCGCAGTTACCCATCACTCCAAAAAAAATATCAAAAAACATCAGCACAAACCCCCACCTATTCCCGAAATCAAAAACACGACCATCAACAACGGAAGCCAGAAAACACATACACATCATACAAAACTACCCCAACCCATGCGCACCCCAACAACGCCATTCACATCACTGGTATCACAGGACACAATACAACAACCCACAAAAAACGGAAAAAAAACACCAGAAACAAAGGAACCTCATTACCCATACACCACCCGGACACCCCCATGACCCAACAATCAAAATACACTGAGGTCCACACCATTATAACCCGAATACAACCGCAACTAAAAAACAAAAAGAAGAAAAAAAAAAATTTCACAATACACAAACAAACCATTACCCGATTACCGACCCCCATCACCAGGAAATATGCAAAAAAATAGCACCGAACCAGAAAGAACAAAAAGCATCACAAACAAATACAAAACAAACCATAAAAAAAAATCACCCACCCACTCAAAAAAAACATTCACGAATAACACCACCCACAAAACAAAAATAAAGAATACCACAACCATTAACCCATAACACCCTACATCCAAGAGGCTTATTAAAATATACAAATTTACTTTTAAAAAATCCTGATCCCTCAATTATCCACTAATTCTACGCACAACCAAAGCAAAAAAAAACAAAAAATTCTATTCCCACCAATTCTACAAGATTCTCGCAACAAACGGAGAAGAAAAAATTTCTGCAAGCACAAGAACAAAACGCAATTCGACAAGAATATACTCGACAAAACAAAACAAAAACAAACCAACACAAAAGAACAAAAAGAAAAAAAAAAAAAACAATTTTTCTCAGCAACACAAAGAGAACGAGAAACAAAAAAAAACCCACTATTTTTTAAAAAAAAGAAAGTAAAACGAGGAAAAACCAGACCAAAACACTTTTTTTTTGAAAAACAATTCTCGAAACGTCAATAATACTAATAATGGGGAATAATATAGGCTTCTAAGAAAAAGAAAAGTAAAAAAAGTATCGGATCAATCTCATAATTAGGCTTATGACCTTCCTTGGTCAACTCTGATTCCAAAAATTGGGGTTTCCATATGAAGTGTTTGCAGGACAAGAAACCAGGACCCCGGGGGGCGGCAACCTGTACCAACACCACACAAGAAGAACACATCACAAAACAAAAAACACACAACAGACAGACCAAAACAAAAACACTTTTTGCAGCTATATTTTATAGTTAGATAAAATATATATCTTAATATATGTATATAAAGGTAGAAAAAGGTAAATCTTTTATTAGGTAAAATAAAATCTCAATAAAAAACTCTCCAATAAACCAAAGAATCTCTCATAAAGGAAAATAGAGGAAGGAGAGAGAGGTTAAAAAAAGAGAGAGAGAGAAAGAGAGAGAGAGAGAGAGAGAGAGAGAGAGAGAGAGAGAGAAGAGAAAGAGAGAGAGAAGAGAGAGAGAGAGAGAGAGAGAGAGAAGAGAGAGAGAGAGAGAGAGAGATTAAATTTTGTTGTTTTGGATTTTGTATTTACATCTCTCATAATCCTCTCAAACTCATATTCTCCTCTTTCATTCACTCTATCTCTCTCTCGATCAATCATTCATCTACTTGTTTAAATTTGTTGATTTAAACAAATAAAAAGAAAAAGAAAAAGAGATAGAGTAGAGAGAGAGAGCGAAGAGATAGAGTAGAGGAAGAGAGAAGGAGGGGGAGAGAGGGAGGAGAAGAAGAGAGAGAGAGAGACGATCATGGCCACCCTACCCCAAAAGAACATCTAATCTTCTATCTATAATAATATAAGCGAAAGTGTGTACCCCTGTCTGTCCTGTCCTTCTGTCTGTCCCTTGTAGGTGGTAGTAGAATGGTAGTGTGTGTATAGGTTTCCGACCACCACACGTGGGACGACAATCACCTCAATATGGCCACAATTTTTATGGAACCGGGTATTACTCAGGGAAGGTCCATAAGCCGCACATTAAGGAGATGATATCGATGACTTTTTATTGTTTAGTAATTTTTGTAAATTATAGCAGCCTATTTAGAGCAGCGATACGTATGTAGAGAAAAAAAGAGTGGGTTGCGAGATATTGTGAAACCTGATGTAGGGTGATGGGTAATGGGGGTTGAGTGAATGGGTGGGGTTGATGGGTAATGGGTAACGTGGGGTGATGGTGAGTGGAATGGGTGGTCTGAGGTGATGGGATTGGGTGTGATGAGTGATGAGGTTGAGGAGAATAGTGGAGGGGTGATGGGTAATGGTAATATAAGCGAAAGGTGTGTCATTGTTCCTGTCTGTCGTCCCTGTGTGTGTGTGTGTGTGTGTGTGTGTGTGTGTCTAGAGTATATGGTATTCCGCCCTGCAAACCATCTGTGGCGCATCACCGCTCCTATGAACATTTTTGGAAGCCGGGATTGACCATGGGAAGGTTTTAAGCCCATTTATAGAGATGATGCATCCGATCATTTTTTTGATTTTTTTTAAAGAACACAGTCTTATTAGCGATAATTGTGAAAAAAAGTGGGTTGCGAGAAGCAATTGAAGGAAACTTGATGTAGGTGATGGGTATGTTATATAGTGAATAGGGTGGGGATGAGTGGGAGATAATTGGGTGTGGGGTGATGGGTGAGTAAGAAGTAGGGTGAGGGGATGATGGGTTGGGGGTGATGGAGTGATGGTGAGTGAATAGTGGGGGTGGATGGGTAATGGTACATAATAAGACGAAAGTGTAGATCCCTGTCTGTCTGTCTAGTCTTGTGGTGTGGTGTAAGTGTGTAATGTGTGGTAGGATGTGTGAATGTAGTAGAGAAAAATAAGGTATAGGTTTCCGCACCCAACTGTGGCAGCAATCCACCCAAATCCTATGTGAACATTTGTATTGAGAACCGGGTATTGACCCAGGGGAAGGTTTTAAGCCGCATTGTATGAGATGATCCGATCACTGTTTTTTTTTATTTTTTGGGCAGCCTATTAGCGATAATTGGTGAAAAAAGAAAGATGGGTATGCGAGAATGAGGAAACCTTGGATGTAGGGGTGAGATGGTAATTGTAGTGAGGTGAATGGGTGGGGTGATGGGTAAGGGGTGTGGGTGAGTGAGAGATGAGGTGAATGGGGTGGGTAGGTGTGGGGGGTGATGGTTTGGGGTGATGGAGTGAATGAGGTGAGGGAGGATAGGTGAGGGAGGGGGTGTGGGTAATGGGTGAGTGAAATGGGTGTGTGGTGATGGGTAATGGGATGAGTGGAGATGGGTGGGGGGTGTGGGTATGGTGGAGTGAATGGTGGGAGGGATGATGGAGTAATGGGTGTGAGTGACATGGGTGGGGGGTTCAATACATACAACTTTACTACAATCCAATTAGATTTCAGGAAAGTTTAGAAAGGGAGCATATCTGGAGAGTCCGTGTTTATGGTGCAGAAACAACCGAAGGCCCCCACCAATAACCCATCCAGCAGAGTAGCCAAAAAGAAATCCGCCCGGAGGGCGGCTAATTACCCGTCTAGTATAATAACTATAAAGCGAAAAGTGAGTGTACCTGTCCTGTCTAGAGTTCTTTCCTGTCTGATACTGTCTGTGACCTGTGATAGATGAGTGTGTGTGGGGAGGTAATAGTTTCCAAAAGCCCCAGCCCGTGGCGCAATCACCTCATATGGCACATTTTTGGAACCGGTTGTACCAAGAAGGGGATAGGTCATAAGCCCACTTATGATATGATCCGATCACTTATATTCAAATGCACTTTTTTTTGATTTTTTTAATGGGTATATTAGCAAGCCATATTGCGATAATTGTGAAAAAAAAAAGTGGGTTGCAGAGAATTGATGAAACTCTTGATGTGGGTGATGGGTGAATGGGTGAGTGAATGGGTGGGGTGATTGGGTAATGGGTGTGGAAAGGTGATGGGTGAGTGATGGGTGTGGGTGATGGGTATGGGGGTAAATGGGTGATGGTTGAGGGAATAGGTGGGGGTGCTGGTAATGGTAAATAATAAAGCTAAAGTTAGTGTCCTAGGTCCTTAAGTCCCATAGTCTGTCTAGTGTGTGTGTGTGTGTTGGTGTGTGGAATTGAATGTGTGGTCCTGGATAATAGATTACAAGCCCAAACCCGGTGATGCGGACAATCACACATGAAAAAAACCTCATATGGAACATTTTTTATGAGAACCGGGTTTGAGACCAGGGAAGGTTTTTAAGTAAAGCCCAATTATGGAGATCAATAAAAACAGAAAACCTATCACTTTTTTTTTTTATTTTTTTAGCAGCCTATTAGCATCATTGGATGAAAAAAAAGTGGTTTATGCGAGAATTGAGGGAAACAACTTGATGTAGGGTGATGCCG
The DNA here is from genome assembly GCA_016584305.1 of Chionoecetes opilio. Taxonomy (NCBI): domain Eukaryota; kingdom Metazoa; phylum Arthropoda; class Malacostraca; order Decapoda; family Majidae; genus Chionoecetes; species Chionoecetes opilio. Next base: position 115,553 of record JACEEZ010018289.1, read on the forward strand.
TAATGGGTCCAGTGAAGTTAAAGGAATGGGCGTGATGGGGTAATGGGTGTGGGTGATTGGTGGTAAGAATGGGATGAGGGAGGTGATGAGGTTGGAGGTTGATGAGGTAAGAATAGGGTGAGGGGAATAGGTGTAAGGATAGATGCGGGTAATCTCTAATAATATGAAGCGAAAGTATGTGTCTGTCTGTACAATGTCGTGTACTGTGTTTGTTAGTGATGGTGTGGTAAAAAAAAGTGTGTGTGTGTGTGTGTCTGGTTATAGGTGTATCCGACACCGACACCGTGGCGCAATCACCATCATATGGCACATTTTTTGGAACCGCAAGGGATATTGAACCCATGAAAGGGAAGTTTATTAAGCCACAATTCTGAGATGATCCGATCACTTTGTATTTATTTTGCAATTTTTTTATTATATTATAGCATCCTATTAGCGATAATTAGTGAAAAAAAAAGATGGGTTGACAGAGAATTGAGAGTGAAACCTTAGATGTAAAGAGAAGTGATGGATTAATGGGTGGAGTAATGGGTGGTAGTATGATGGGTAATGGGTGTGATGGAGTAGATGGTTGAGGAATGGGTGGGGGGTTATATGGTTGGGGGTAGATGGTGATGGGTGAGGAATAGGTGGGGGGTGAGGGTACTGGGTGAGTGAATGGTAGTGTGGTGATGGTAATGGGTGAGTAGAATGGTGTAGGGGTGATGGGTAATGGGTGAGTGAATAGGGTAGGGAGGTGAATGGGTAATGGGGTGATTGAATGGGTGGGGGGTAATACTACATTTTCTACAGTCCATGATATTTCAGGGAAAGTTAGAAGGGGCTATCCTGGAGAGTCCGTGTTTTGGTGGGCCGAAGGCCCACCCAAACACAGGTGGTGGGGCCGAAGGCCCACCACCAATAGCCCTCAAAAAACGACAGGAGCCTAAGCCAAAAGTCCGCCTGGAGGGCTGGCTTTGCGTGGCATAGTGGTAAATATAGCGAAAGTGTGTCTGTCTGTTCAATAGTTTTTTCTGTGTGTGTGGTGTGTGGAGTGTGGTGTGTGTGAATGTGTCTGGTATAGGTTCACAGCACCCCGTTGCGCAAAGTCACCATCTATTGCACATTTTTGAACCGGGTTGACCAGACGTGGAAAGACATATTTTAAGCCCAATTATGAGATTATCCGAATACACTTTTTTTTTAATTATTTTTATTATAAGCAGCCTATTAGCGATAATTGTGAAAAAAAAAGTGGGTTGCGATGAATGAGGAAACCTGTTGATGTTATGGTCGATGGAATAATGGGTGAGTGAATGGGTGGGGTGATAGGGTAATGGAAGGTGTGGGGTGATGGTTGAGTGAAGGGGTGTGGGGTTGATGGTTGGGGGTGATGGTGATGGTGAGGGAATAGTGGGGAGGTAGATGGTAATAGTGGGTAAGGAGTGAATGGGTGTAGTTGTGATGGGTAATGGTGAGTGAATATGGTTGGGGGTGATGGGTATGGGTGAAGTGAATAGGGTGGGGGGGGGGTGATGGGTAATGGGTGTGAAATGGGTGGAGGTAATACATACATTTCTACACTCCATGATTCTCAAGGAAGATATAGAGGGCCTATCTGGGAGTCCGAGTGTTTTGGTGGCGCCGAAGGCCCACCAACACAGGTGGTGGAGCCGAAGGCCCCCACAAACAAATAAGACCGCTCACGCAGGAGCTAGCCAAAAGTCCGGCCGCGGAGGGCAGGCCCTATTTTAGCAGGACAATAGTAATGAATACATAAGCGAAAGTGTGTCCTGTCTGTCTGTGTGGTGTGTGTAAGTGGTGGTAAATAGGTTTTTCCGCCCGACCGTGCGCAAACACATCATATGGCACGATTTTATGGAATGCAGGTTGACCAGAGGGTAAAGGTCCATTAAGCCCACTTATGAGATGATCCGATGATTTTTTTTTTTTCTTTTTTATAATCACACCCTATTCGCGAGACTTGTGAAAAACAAAAGGTGGGGTTGCTAGAATTGAAGAAAGTCTTTGATGTAGGGGTGATGGTTAATGGGTGAGTGAATGGGTGGAGGTGATGGGTTAATAGGGTGAGTGTAATGGTTGGGGATAGAATGGGTGAGTTGTGTGAGTGAATGGGGTGGGGGTGAGTGGATAGGATGGGAGGGAATAGGTGGGGGTGATGGGTAATGGGTATGGTTGAAATGATGTAATGGTGAGGTGATGGGTAATAAAGTGATTGAATGGGTGGGGGGTGATGGGTATGGGTTGAGTGAATGGGTGGGGGTGATAGTAATGGGTGAGTGAATGGTGGGGGGTGATGGTAAATGGGTGAGTGAATGGGTGGGGGTGATGGGTAATGGGTGAGTGAATGGGTGGGGTAATCTTTACATTTACATCCATGATTTCAGGAAAGTTAGAAGGGGCTTCTGGGAGCCCGTGTTTGGGGGGCCCGAGGCCCCCCAATACCCCCGCGGAGCTAGCCAAAAAGTCCGGCCCGGAGGGCGGCTTTCCGCTAGTATAATAATATAAGCGAAAGTGTGTCGTCTGTCTGTCTGTTCTGTCTGTCTGTCTGTGTGTGTGTTTTGGGGTATAGGTTCCGCCCCCCGTGGCGCAATCACCTCATATGGCACATTTTGGAACCGGGTTGACCAGGGGAAGGTCAAAGCCCACTTATGAGATGATCCGATCACTTTTTTTTTTTTTTTTTTTTAGCAGCCTATTAGCGATAATTGTGAAAAAAAAGGGGTTGCGAAAATTGAGGAAACCTGATGTAGGGTGATGGGTAATGGGTGAGTGAATGGGTGGGGTGATGGGAAATGGGTGTGGGGTGATGGGTGAGTGAATGGGGGGGGGGTGATGGGTTGGGGTGATGGGTGATGGGTGGGGAATAGGTGGGGGGTGATGGGTAATGGTAAATATAAGCGAAGTGTGTCTGTCTGTCTGCTGTCTGTGGTGTGTGTGTGTGTGTTTTTTGTGTGTGTGTGTTCTGGTATAGGTTCCGCCCCCCCGTGCGCAATCACCTCATATGGAACATTTTTGGAACCGGGTTGACCAGGGGAAGGTTTTAAGCCCAATTATGAGATGATCCGATCACTTTTTTTTTTTTTTTTAGCAGCCTATTAGCGATAATTGTGAAAAAAAGTGGGTTGCGAGAATTGAGGAACCTTGATGTAGGGTGTGCGTAATGGGTAGTGAATGGGTGGGGTGATGGGTAATGGGTGTGGGGTGAGGGGTGAGTGAATGGGTGGGGGGTGATGGGTTGGGGGTGAGGGGTGATGGGTGAGGGAATAGGGGGGGGATGAGGGGTAACTATATAATATAAGCGAAAGTGTGTCTGTCTGTCTGTCTGTCTGTGTGTGTGTGGGGTGTGTTGTGTGTGTGTGTGTGTCTGGTATAGGTTCCCCCCCCCGTGGCGCAATCACCTCATATGGCACATTTTTGGAACCGGGTTGACCAGGGGAAGGTTTTAAGCCCAATTATGAGTTTATCCGATCACTTTTTTTTTTCTTTTTTTTAGCAGCCTATTAGCGATAATGTGAAAAAAAAGTGGGTTGCGAGAATTGAGGAAACCTTGATGTAGGGTGATGGGGTAATGGGTGAGTGAATGGGGTGGGGTGAGGGGTAATGGGTGTGGGGTGATGGGTGAGTGAATGGGTGGGGGGGGATGGGTTGGGGGTGAGGGGTGATGGGTGGGGAATAGGTGGGGGTGATGGGTTAATGGGTGAGTGAATGGGGTGTGGTGATGGGAAAATGGGTGAGTGAATGGGGGGGGGGGTGATGGGTAATGGGTGAGTGAATGGGTGGGAGGTGATGGGTAATGGGTGAGTGAATGGGTGGGGTAATACATACATTTCTACATCCATGATTTCAGGAAAGTTAGAAGGGGCTATCTGGAGAGTCCGTTTTTTGGTGGGCCGAAGGCCCACCAAACACAGGTGGTGGGCCGAAGGCCCACCACCAATACCCCTCCGCAGGAGCTAGCCAAAAAGTCCGCCTGGGGGGCGGCTTTGCGGCTAGTGGTAAATATAAGCGAAAGTGTGTCTGTCTGTCGTTTGTCTGTGTGTGTGTGTGTGTTGTGTGTGTGTTGTTGGTATGGGTTTTCCGCCCCCCGTGGCGCAATCACCTCATATGGCACATTTTGGAACCGGGTTGACCAGGGGAAGGTTTTAAGCCCAATTATAGATGATCCGATCATTTTTTTTTTTTTTTTTTAGCAGCCTATTAGCGATAATTGTGAAAAAAAAAAGTGGGTGCGAGAATTGAGGAAACCTTGATGTAGGGTGATGGTACTGGGTGAGTGAATGGGTGGGTGATGGGTAATGGGGGGGGTGATGGGGAGTAAAGGGTGGGGGGTGATGGTTGGGGGGGGATGGGTGATGGGTGAGGGAATAGGTGGGGGGTGATGGGTAATGGGTGAGTGAATGGGTGTGTGGTGATGGGTAATGGGTAAAGTGAATGGGTGGGGGGTGTGGGTAAGGGTTGGAGTGAATGGGTGGGGGGTGATGGGTAATGGGTGAGTGAATGGGTGGGGTAATACATACATTTCTACATCCATGATTTCAGGAAAGTTAAAAGGGGGCTACCCTGGAGGGGTCCGTGTTTGGGGGCCGAAGGCCCACCAAACACAGGTGGTGGGCCGAAGGCCCACCACCATACCCCTCCGCAGAGCTAGCCAAAAAGTCCGCCCGGAGGGCGGCTTTGCGGCTAGTAATAATATAAGCGAAAGGTGGTCTGTCTGTCTGTGTGTGTGTGTGTGTGTATAGGTTCCGCCCCCCGTGGCGCAAAAACATCATATGGCACATTTTTGGAATCAGGTTGACCAGGGGAAGGTCATAAGCCCACTTATGAGATGATCCGAGATTTTTTTTTTTTTTCTTTTTTTCAGCAGCCTATTAGCGAGAATTGTGAAAACAAAAGTGGGTTGCGAGAATTGAAGAAGTCTTGATGTAGGGTGATGGGTAATGGGTGAGTGAATGGGTGGGGTGATGGGTAATGGGTGAGTGAATGGGTGGGGTGATGGGTGATGTGTGAGTGAATGGGTGGGGGGTGATGGGTGATGGGTGAGGGAATAGGTGGGGGGTGATGGGTAATGGGTGAGTGAATGGGTGTGTGGTGATGGGTAATAGGTGAGTGAATGGGTGGGGGGTGATGGGTAATGGGTGAGTGAATGGGTGGGGGGTGATGGGTAATGGGTGAGTGAATGGGTGGGGGGTGATGGGTAATGGGTGAGTGAATGGGTGGGGGGTGATGGGTAATGGGGGAGTGAATGGGTGGGGGGAATACATACATTTCTACATCCATGATTTCAGGAAAGTTAGAAGGGGCTATCTGGAGAGTCCATGTTTGGTGGGCCGAAGGCCCACTAAACACAGGTGGTGGGCCGAAGGCCCACCAATAGCCCTCCGCAGGAGCTAGCCAAAAAGTCCGCCCGGAGGGCGGCTTTGCGGCTAGTAAGAACATAAAGAGTCTTTGGCAGCTTGGATAGTTTGACACTCTAAGACATCCTACAACTTCTGAGGTTTCCTCGTGAATGCCAAACTCAATCTACCACACGCCAGTGATCCCCAGAGACTTCCAGCGTGTGATTTAACGTATAAATTCTATGATTAGTTACATACCGTAATGATACGCAATGGTGCTAATCCTTAACGTTCAAAAAGTGGCAGTTGATCATTTTTTGATAGTTTCAGAATGATTAAGTTATCCACTAAGCAAACTTTCCGGAAGTTAAATAATTTAGGTTGGATATTTTTCCCTTAGCGAGCGCAGTGTCTATGGACCACTTGAATCGATAGTTTTTTAGAGGCTAAAATCTTTCCTCACCTTTTACTTGGAGCTACATGAGGGGAGTTGAACACACTCCCCCCAAACTTTATTACAAATTATGTTTGGTGTTATTTTATTACGATATACCGTAACTCCTCCGCTCATGTTAATTGGCTTTCTGAATCCTGTTATATCCCTTCTTAAAAGCCTTTGAAGAAACCTAATTACTTTCCCATGCCTCTCTTCTCCTCCACCTCTTCTTCCTCCCCCTTCTCTTGATCATAAAACCACTCCGTTAAAATGATCATTCACATCGATTTTAAAGCAGTCTCACTAACAATTAACCATCCTTCCACTGAAAACCACCATTAACCACATCTTTACTCTTATCAAATCCTCAAAACATGGATACAATTTTTCTTCAGTCGTCCCCGAGTCGATGGGTTCACTGCCATCAATTTTTCTTTACCTATCTCTTCTTTACTTTACCTTTTACCTTTAACTTGCTTCTCTTCTTTACCTAGTGACAATGCCTCCAGAACTCTCCTGTTTCTGAAATCCTTCGACTTTTCAGGAACTCTTCCATCCTCTTCAAATTACTCTATCCTTTATTTCCTTGGCTCTCTGGCATCGTACAGGCAAGGATTTTTTTTTTCATAATGTTACAACTACCTGTTGAATGTGTTTTCACGGGCGTCATGCTGTGATAGGATGGTGATGTTGGTGTTCTAGATCTTATTGGCATTAAAAATTACTTAGGATCGATGCAGTGCGAATTATTACGAAAAACACCACTAGTACTACTACTACTGTTCATGCCATTATCAACAATTTATATCATTGTTATTATTATCATCATATACTATTTTAATCCCAGTATACTTCTATCAATATTATTGGTGCTACCATTATTACTTCCTTTTACATCATCATCATTGTTGCGACTACTACTACTACTACTACTACTACTATTACAGTACTACTACTACTACTACTACTACTACTACTACTACTACTACTACTACTACTACTACTACTACTACTATTACAGCTACTACTACTACTACTACTACTACTACTACTACTACTACTACTACTACTACTACTACTACTACTACTACTACTATTACAGTATACTACTACTACTTACTACTACTACTACTACTACTACTACGCTACTGTCAAATAGCGTATCAATTAATGAATACTAAAACGACAATTAAAAATTACATCTTTTTTATTGATATTTTATAAAACATATGAAATGTCAAAAAAGAATGTGTGTGTGTGTGTGTGTGTGTGTGTGTGTGTGTGTGTGTGTGTGTGTGTGTGTGTGTGTGTGTGTGTTGTGTGTGTGTGTGTGTGTGTGTGTGTGTGTGTGTGTGTGTTGTGTGTGTGTGTGTGTGTGTGTGTGTGGGGTGTGTGTGTGTGTGTGTGTGTGTGTGTGTGTGTGTGTGTGTGTGTGTGTGTGTGTGTGTGTGTGTTGTGTTGTGTGTGTGTGTGTGTGGTGTGTGGTGTGTGTGTTGTGTGTGTGTGTGTGTGTGTGTGTGTGTGTGTGTGTGTGGTGTGTGTGTGTGTGTGTGTGTGTGTGTGTGTGTGTGTGTGTGTGTGTGTGTGTGTGTGTGTGTGTGTGTGTGTGTGTGTGTGTGTGTGTGTAGTGGAGAGAGAGAGAGAAGAAAAGAGAGAGAGAGAGAGAGAGAGAGAGAGAGAGAGAGAGAGAGAGAGAGAGAGAGAGAGAGAGAGAGAGAGAGAGAGAGAGAGAGAGAGAGAGAGAGAGAGAAGAGAGAGAGAGAGAGAGAGAGGGGAGAGAGAGAGAGAGAGAGAGAGAGAGAGAGAAGAGAGAGAGAGAGAGAGAGAGAGAGAGAGAGAGAGAGAGAGAGAGAGAGAGAAGAGAGAGAGAGAGAGAGAGAGAGAAGAAGAGAGAGAGAGAGAGGAGAGAGAGAAGAGAGAATAAACAATACAATAAATACATAAAGAAAAGCATACCAAGTAATGCAGTAAGGAAGGAGGGACAGACGCAAAGAGCCACTCGATGTACAAAGAAAACGAACTCTGGGAGAGGTTAAAATACCTGACAAATAAACACAAAACTATGTGTAGGAGCAAAATCGAGACAATAAGAAAATGAAAACACAAAAACCGAAGGAAAATAACAATGAAAATATCAAGTTGCAGAAGTAATAGTAGTGGAAGAAGCAAGGGAAGAAAAGAAGAGAGTAGATAGAAGAACAGGGAAAGTGAAAATACAGATGAGTCTATGCAGCAGCAGCAGCAGCGGCGGCGATGGTGGTGGTAACGGCACAGCAGTTTGTTTGCCCGCGGCGCTCAGTCACAACACTCCGTCAGCAGTTGCCAGGTGATTCTCCTTCCTCAGAGGGAAGTGCGGTCGCCTTTGACACCTTGGCCGGCACTGGAGGAGGTGGAGGGGGCGGAGGGGGAGGGGGAGGGGAGGAATGATGGGTTCTTCCGTAAGCTTCCTGCAGGACTTTGGGCGCGGGGATGGTCTGCCTGGAGCTTCAGGAAGGTTTCTCAACAAGTCCACGACCTCCAGGAATCCCGGGAGGAGGCGGGGCGTGGAGGTAGTGCCGCCCACAGCCTCCACGCCGCCCCGCCCATTGATCTCCTGCTTCAGCTCTGCATCCAGGAGGGGGGGGGGGGGGGGAGAGAGAGGAGAGAGAGAGAGAGAGAGAGGAGAGAGAGAGAGAGAGAGAGAGAGAGAGAGAGAGAGAGAGAGAGAGAGAGAGAGAGAGAGGAGAGAGAGAGAGATTACTTCATTACTTATAGACAAGGGAAAGGGAATGCTAATTTCCTCGATCTGCTCCATTTGGTATTTTGTTAGTAATCATAATTATATTGCCTACTTACTACTATATGGCATTACGAGACCACCACCACCACCACCCTCCACTACTGCTACTATGATCATCACCACTACTGTTGCTGCTACTGCTATTATTTCAACTACTACAACGACTACTACTACTACTGCCACTACTTCTACTCTTATTACGCCTCCTACTTATCCACCGCTACACACAACTATAATCCCACTACTTCCCTTACTATTACTAACAAAACTAAACTAATTCCCACTGATAATACGTTTTAATTTACGTTAATCAGTCACCACCACCACCACCACCATTGGCATCATGACTGCAAGGGACTGGCGGCGGAGAACGCAGCCTGGGCGAGGCAGTTCCGTCACTAACTTTTTGACAAGCCCGTCATAACCTATCAAGAAGCAGCTGGCGCGCCACTCCTCAACACTGGACTTGTGGCTGGGCTTGATGCGTCCACCTCCACTCCAAAGTAACGAATACAATATAAGTAATGTATTAGTTACTTTGCTCCACTCCACAAACCAACCAAATGACGGTAACACAAGAGGCTTTACATAAGTATTCGTTAAGTTGCATATGATTTTCTTAGTTTGAAATGAAACACACGCACAATGGTCACTCCTCTCGTATAAGAATAGGCCAAATGGTTGAAATCTATCTTCTTCTTCTTGTGACCTTTGACGCTTAGTATCGCATCATAGGTCCTTAGTATTCAAGTATTCAACTTCGTCTCCTTAGTTAACAATCTTGTCAACTCTTCATCATTCCCCAAAAATGAATTAAATAATAAAGCTTAGAAGGACATTTAGAAACAAATAACGACTGACATTGAAATACCAACTCAGTCCATACGATCCCTGTGGTACAAACCCCGTATTCCAATCTACCAGTGGTGAATAAAAGAAGGCTTGATGAGGTAAGAGATTACCTGACACAAGGAACGAGCGTCGGAATAATTTATCTTTCCTGATTGTCATGTGATTGAATATCCAACAGAGTACCGTGCCCGCGTGTCTGTCCGATCAACGGCGCCATCGCTAAAAGGGAAGCATCAAAGTTTTACGTCAGCACAGCCGTTACTTGAGTCACAGCCGTGGGGTTCGCCTGAGGGAGGGATGTGCCTATCTATATGACGCGATATTTCGTTGTTTTGATTATGATTCACGAAACCTTTACATAAGAACACAAGAAAATATGGAAGCTATAAGAGGCCGTGAGACCTACACGTGGTAGTTCCTGTTACTTAACACTACCCACATCCACCTTGCATCCCCATCCATGAAATTGTCCTTTGCAGACGTAGACTCATTTTCTGTTCACTTACTTGAAAATAAGGATTTTATAAAACTTTTTTGACGGGACCCAAATGCAAAATTCCTTTAAACATAATAATTGTAAGATAAAATAATGATTATAGAATTTCGTTACTCATTCTAAAATTTGTTCTATCAGATTACGACTTACTGGCTCTCAAAACTTCACATACAAAGTTTTCATTATATTAGAATGGATCATATGTCTGAAAAACACGTAATGTACACGAGTGTACATTGTGTAGTATTTTGATGTACATGTACTACGTAGGCTACATCCACTTAGCGAGGTAAAAAAACAAGCGATATGCGAACAAACAAGCAAACAAGAGCCTTTCGTGGAGACCAACAGAGTGCACACGAGGGTCCCCAAGGCCGCCGCGTCAGTTCTCATTTGTGTGATCAGCAAAATCGAATTATGTAAAGGAGGCGGAGGCCGTAGAGACCATTATAATTATTGTCCTTACATCATCGTCATCTCCATTTTGTATTACCATGATGTAAAATGCTAATTATAAATACTTATTCTTGTGACGAAAGTTAACACATTGCTCTGATTTAGGTTTGCCCACCACTCTCTTGATCTGATTTATATGGTTCTGATTTAGGTTTGCGGCACATTTCCTCCTTTTTTCGGCATTACAATCAATCAATCGCCACTCTCTTGGTCTGACCTGCACCAAACCTGCATAATTCATCTCGACCTGACCAAAACTCGCCTCATGTCAGCTTTATTGACCTACGAATATACCCTAGTATCCTCACCTGCCCTTGACTAACCTGATATAGTGGAGGTCAAGGAGCCTGAGGAGGAGCCGTCGCCCTCGTAAGCGTAAGCTCTTAGGTCATCCCGCGAGAGGTCAGGCGTTGGGTCGGGGGTCGGGGTTTCTCGCTCCTTGCTCCCTGGCGATGCTTCTTCCCCCCCGCCGATCCCTGACTCCTTCCGGCTGAGCGCGTTCTCTGTAAACACATCACAGTCATCGCATCATCATTATCAGTACTGAAAAATGAGGAACTTTCTGAAAAACTAACGCCACCAGATGTCTCTAGCGCTGTCACTTCTTTTGCACTTTTGCACTGCTTCCCAAGCAGGCTCGGGAAAAAAGATTGCGAGGGAATGTTGAAGACGTATAGGAGAGTAGTTGATAGGAGGGACTTATGCCTGTGTATATACTGCCCTGTTGTGCCCCTTCTTTCCCCACAGGTGGCAGGGAAAGAAAGGGCTACAGAGTGGCAAAGAAGGAAGATATGTGTCAAGCTCGAGCTCGTGCTTGACAGACGATCTACAAAGCGATACTAAGCAGAAGAGGTCACAAGAAGAAGAAGAAAGAAGACTTTGAGCCTAAATGATCTATCAATTACCGTAAATTCCCTGTGCTTTTTCGGGGCATATCAGAATTACAATTCAATACAACAACTGAAACAGTTCTTAATAACACTGTAGTTTAGTGTTTAGTGTAGTTTAGTGAAAGTGCAAAATATGTGACAGCGCTAGAGACATCTGGTGGCGTTAGCTTTGAAAGTTCCCCAATGGAAATACACATAAACACGCTAAATACTGAACAGTAGACCTCTTGTAACATTCTCTAGCCAGCTCCTCGTAAAATACACTTCACTCAGGATTTATATAACACTAGCCGCAAAGCCGCCCTCCGGGCGGACTTTTTGGCTAGCTCCTGCGGAGGGCTATTGGTGGGCCTTCGGCCCACCACCTGTGTTTGGTGGGCCTTCGGCCCACCAAACATGGACTCTCCAGATAGCCCCTTTTAACTTTCCTGAAATCATGGATGTAGAAATGTATGTATTCCCCCCACCCATTCACTCACCATTACCCATCACCCCACCCATTCACTCCATTACCCATCACCCCCCACCCATTCACTCACCCATTACCCATCACCCCCCACCCATTCACTCACCCATTACCCATCACCCCCCACCCATTCACTCACCCATTACCCATCACCACACACCCATTCACTCACCCATTACCCATCACCCCCCACCCATTCACTCACTCATTACCCATCACCCCTCACCCATTCACTCACCCATTACCCATCACCACACACCCATTCACTCACCCATTACCTATCACCCCCCACCTATTCCCTCACCCATCACCCATCACCCCCAACCCATCACCCCCCACCCATTCACTCACCCATCACCCAACACCCATTACCCATCACCCCACCCATTCACTCACCCATTACCCATCACCCTACATCAAGGCTTCCTCAATTCTCGCAACCCACTTTTGTTTTCACAATTCTCGCTAATAGGCTGCTAAAAAAAAAAAAAAAAAAAGTGATCGGATCATCTCATAAGTGGGCTTATGACCTTCCCCTGGTCGACCCGATTCCAAAAATGTGCCATATGAGGTGTTTGCGCCACGGGGGGCGGAACCTATACCACACACACACACACACACACACACACACACACACAGACAGACAGACAGACAGACAGACAGACAGACAGACAGACAGACACACTTTCGCTTTTATTAATATAGAAGATATTAACATGAAATCTACTACAACTCTAAATAATTTGTGCATTGTGTTTCTTATTATCAGTCATCCTGTTAACACAATGGTACAACAGTATGTGTATGTGTGAGCCCCATGCCCTGCCTCACCTCGCTCCGGCACGCCTGGCGGAGGGGTCTTGGGGGTGGTGGTAGCCGGCACCTTCCGCCGAAGACACTCCAAGAATGCAAACTGCGTCGTGTTCGTACATAAGCAACTTTTTCTTTTTTTTCCTCTTCCTTCTTGTTGTACAGCTTTTGCTCCTTCCCCTCCTCCTCCTTCCTTTTCCTCCACCTGAGTCTCTTCGGGGCTCTCCACTTTGGTCCCTGAGCGATCTTTGTGACTTTTGTGACACAGGCTGCCGCGGCGACGGTGCAGACGCAGGGAGAGGACGAGGGTGACCACCACTGTGGGAGGCGGGGAGAGCAGGGGAACATGATGAAAGGGAACAATACTCGAAGGTGCGAGTACATTTTGAGCCGGTTAGTTCCATGAAGGATGAAGCGCAGTTTTATTGTAGCTATAGTAGTAATATAATTTATGATATGTACTCTCTCTCTCTCTCTCTCTCTCTCTCTCTCTCTTCTCTCTCTCTCTCTCTCTCTCTCTCTCTCTCTCTCTCTCTCTTTCTCTCTCTCTCTCTCTCTCTCTCTCTCTCTCTCTCTCTCTCTCTCTCTCTCTCTCTCTCTTCTCTCTCTCTCTCTCTCTCTCTCTCTCTCTCTCTCTCTCTCTCTCTCTCTCTCTCTCTCTCTCTCTTCTCTCTCTCTCTAAGTTTAATTATATATTTATGGAGTTAATTAGCCAAAATGTACTATTTCAAACAAGCAATTTAGGCCACTATGGCGGCATTACTAGTGTTTGAACTTGTGTAATTTATAGTTTGTGGTGTACCACTATATATATATATATATATATATATATATATATATATATATATATATATATATAATATATATATATATATATATATATATATAGGCAATAAGGGAATAACCAAGCAAATAACAAGAAACAGGTACGTGTTTGCTGTAATATTGATACTGATAAATTAATAATTAATGCTTAAGAATAAACAAAACTCGAGTTTTTCGATAATGGGAACTGCTGGTGGATGGTTGTTTAAAGAGAAGAAGGAAACCAAGGAAGAAGGTCAGGAGGAGGAGGAGCAGGAGAAAATCATCTTGCCCTCAAAGTGTCACTCTGGAAGCTGTAACAGTTGTGTTGCTACTTACACAGGACCACGAGGGTCGCGGCGATGCCAGCGAGAGTTGCGGGGGCGGCGAGGGGTGAAGGGGCAGGCACCCGCGACGCCCACTGGCAGTGTGTCCCAGCATGGGCGGGAGCGCACACGCATAGGTAACCTGGCCGAAGGTTGACACAGGTGCCGCCGTGAAGACAGGGTCGCCACAGGCACTCGTCCACGTCCTCGCAGTGAAGCCCCACCAGTCGCCGCCCCGAGCCGCAGCTGAGAGGGTGAAGGGCAGGGTGAAGAGGGCGTCCTCACTGCTCTGATTCATTCAACATCTACTCATTGTCTCACATTAATTATAAATTTATCATGAACAAGAGCTGGACAGTATTTAAATACATTTGTATTTAAATACGTATTTGAATACATTTGTGTATTTATAAATGTATTTATAAATACATTGGTTGTCATGTATTTAAATACAGTATCTAAATACTTTTATGAGTATTTAAATACATTGTATTTAAATACTCATAATATAAAAATGTTAATACTTTTTTATCAGTTAATTTGGCCATAACCCCGCCCAACTATATGGCAACCCTGATGTTACAGTGAACCAGTGTTTCCGCTTTCAAGGAAATTTCCTTATTTTTAGGAAATTTAGGCCTGAGAAGGACATTTCTAAGGAAACCCAAAATCTAAGGAAATCCTAAGGAAATCCATTTTTTTCGGACATGTTAAAATTTTTGTATATTTAAAATGTAGTGACAAATGTATTTAAATACAATTGATGTATTTAGTATTGAAATACATTCGTAAAA
>JACEEZ010018289.1:135000-137500 GCA_016584305.1 Chionoecetes opilio
GGGGGTATTTTGAGGGCCAAAATCAACTTAAAATCTTTCTGGGTTTGTACTTTCAACGGTCGAGTGGCATAAGAACACCCACATGCTGCCCATTAACTATGACTCCGATTGCGAGTGCATCGGAGGACACAGGGGGGCGGCATTAGCCTCTAATCTGGTAATCTGGTAATCTCTGGAACTCTCTTCCTGTTGCTATTTTTCCACCTTCCTATGACTTTAATCTTTTCAAGAGAAGAGTGACAAGACAACTCCGGAAATAAATTGGGCCCACCCCCCTTTTTTTATTCTCTTACTGTCTTCTTTACAGGGACTGGCAACTAAGCGGGCTTTGTGTTACCTCTTTTTGCTGTGTCCTTGGCCAGTCCTTTGTGATGTAAGAAAAAAAAAATCACAGGCGTCACTATAAAAATCCTGTCTGCGCTACCACGGGCGAGGACCAACCATCACAGCCCTCAAGTGAGCCTTCAGGGCCTACCATCCCACCCCTGGATGACACTACGTACAGACGCTATAGGCACAGATGTAAAAAAAAAAAAAATAATAACAATAATTTGTTCTGCCACTCTGCCTCCTCGAGGAGTTCCTTCCATGGTGGGAGTAGGTTTGATGATGAAATTCCCACCTATCATTCCAGTCACGTGTTCCTTATTGTCTATAATTCACTCACAAGTGTATCATATATTTTCCTTCCTTTTGACATGAATTTTCCTAACTTTCAGATGCTTTATCCTCACACAGACTCTACAACCTACGCGTTACATATTTTTTTCTTTTTACAATGCTTATTACAAAATTATTTCTACCCTTTCCCTTTATCTTCTGCTTCACCTGCGAGTTCAGTTCACGCGCTTTGTTATTCATTATTCGTTACAAGTCTCTGATTATAGGTATCAACATTCCCTTTGTGCCGCTGCTCTACTTCACGAAGCCTCACGCGATCCTCAGCTGCCTCTTTGTTGAGTGAGTGGAGTGGCAGAAAGGTTATAGGGATGCACCGGACAGCAAAGGTCATAATGTCCTCTCTGCTTAACTCTTATTTCATGATCAAGCAAGATAATACGACTTTTTTTTTATCATCTTATTCATATCCGTCGCTGCACTCCTTCCTTCCGTGATCCTATCGCTTCGATAACCTTCTTTCCCTCTTGCTGTGCTAAAACACCTAAAAACTTGAGAAACAGATGAGTGATTTACATAGTTTAAGTTCATAATGTTTACAGACACTGAAACACGTCACCAGTCCGCTCCGTCACAAGCGTGGAGCCATGCCACTGGCCAACATGCTTGCTACTCTGAGGTCCAGCTTCATCCCTTGTTTCCGTCGGCCATTTTACTGATCCTCCTACTTCCATAGCTATCAATATCATTAATAACCACGATGACGTCACACAAGTCTCACATCTAAATATAAGTTTGACTGTCAGTATTATACAAATTACACAAGATTACTAAAGGAAAGTAAACATCAAGATAACTATTGGTTCAAACGCAGTTGCTGGCTGGAACTACAGTCGGTTCTTAACCTGGGGGGCGCGCCCCTTACCGTCGATAACACTTTAGTCGCCAGCTGCAATTATGTCGCCAGACGCCAAATATTACAAATTATAGCATCACTACTGATTTGTATGTGCCACTGAAGATGATACACAGTAGTTTATATCATGACTGTATAATCAAATCTACCCTGTTTCAGCATTGTTTTATGCTTTGTATCTGCAAGTATATGCGGTTTCAAATTTCGCTACTCGTTTTTTTTTCGCGCGACGACGACGGCGGGAGGACACTCAGAACATAAACACTAGCTGGCGACCTTATTGTTAGTCGCCACTCTGGTGATATTTTTGTAATTTGTTCATTTATATCCATAATACGACACAGATGAAGACACAAAATGGCACAGACTCTCCAGATAGCGCCTTCTAGCTTTCCTGAAATCATGGATGTAGAAATTTAAGTATTAACGCCACCAGACGCCATCGAAAATTTTTTCGTACATCGAAAAAAACGTTGTCCTGGCGACTTTAGTGTTATCTACGGTAGGGTGGCGTGGGTAATTACCTAGGGGGGCGTGAGCCAAGAGAGAAAAAGGAAAAACTGTCAAGTATTTAACTTGAAGCTCGGCCTTCGCTTTAACATGAAGCTCGCTCACGTGAGCGATGAAAATCGTTACAGAGAAGCAAGTGCGGGTGGAAAACCTCTGCGGTGACGCTTTGCCAGATTTCACTAACTGTCTAGACTGAGCCTGTGGTGGGTAAGGGACCCGTTACCTTGAGACACAGGGCTAATGTTTTTTTTTTTTTTTTTTTTTTTTTTTTTTTTTTTTTTTTTTTTCTTTCTTCTTTTACATTCGTGCCTATAGCGCTTGTAGGCAGTGGTGACCCAGGGCTCGGATGGTAGGCTCTGGAGGTTCACTTGAGGGCTGTGATGGTTGGCCCTCGCCCATGGTGGCGCAGGCAGGATTTTTATAGTAACGTCTGTGATTAGAAGCTCATGCCGCCCC
>JACEEZ010018289.1:142500-147500 GCA_016584305.1 Chionoecetes opilio
CACACACACACACACACAGTGACACACACACACACACACACAGTGTGACATACACACACACACACACACACACACACACACACACAGTGACACACACACACACACACACACACACACACATACACAGTGACACACTGACACAAACACACAGACACACATACACACAGTTTCACACACACACACACACACACACACACACACACACAGTTTCACACACACACACACACACACACACACACAGTGACAAACACACACACACACACACACACACACACACACACACACACACACACACACACACAGAACACGGGTCGTTCGCACCCACCTGTCCGTTGAAGGCGAGGTGGGCGAGGCAGCCGTGCAGTGGGCGTGCTGTTGGAGGCTCCCACCACCCATGCTGCTCGGCCGTGGGCGGAGAATGTGCCATCCCGCCCACCTGCAGGGGCCCGAAGATCGCCCACGACCCCATCGCCCACTGGCTGCTCCACTCCGACCTCACCAGGCAGTGGGCGTGGGCTATGTCTTCCCCCTCACGCCCGCACCGGTCCACCATGAGAGCCGCGCCCTGAACCACCATCAAGGATACACTACTTAAGAACTCTCATCGTAACAGCAAACATTGTATTAATTAGAGCTGTTCTTGATTCCAGATCGTGAATGTACTCAACAGTCTGCATGAAAGACCCTCAATCGAGGGAACAACATTTATCTTGTTGTCTCTGTACTAGATCACACTGAATAGCGTTAATACTTCTGATCAAAGGAAAACCTTGATAAGCACAAGTCAGACGGACGCGAGCTGGCCCACAGACAGCAAGCAGCTAATTCCTAATATCAGATCAATCGAATATCAACAAGAGTAAGGAAATATCAGCTTATAACACCTGTATAGCAGAAATACATTCACAGGGCAATTATAACCAAACACAGGGGACCCTCCAGACAGCAGGGACCTCACCCCTGCCGAGCCTCACCTGGGCGTCGAGGCGCAGGTGGAGGTCGTGCCACTCCCCGTCGTGCAGAGTCGTGTTGACCTCCAGCTTGAGGGGCTGAAGACTACCCTCCATCAGCAGCTGTGGGCGGCCATGCTTCAGCTGGAGGGCGAGCATGGGAGTGGGCGATAAGACCTTCAGTCGCTGTGTGGGCGCCATGGGGCCAGTATACAGTAGGAGGGCGTCTTGGTGGCGGGTGAGAAGGCGCAGGGAGATGGTGGTGGGGAGGCAGCGCGGCAGCGGCGGCACCCACACCCAGCCGGAGCCCAGGAAGGTGCGTGCCACCACCTTGCACCGCCACCCCTTGGACCCCCCGGGGCACACACACCTGAAAGAGGACACCTATACTCACTGCTCACCTAAGTGACCGTTGAACGACTCGACTCTCACAAAGGAGACAGAGGGACGATGTTCTACTGCCATAAAACAGGTATTCTCATGTCACAAAAATTTGAAACAATGAAAACATGTCAATCGTTTTACAATGTCGTGACGCAACTCACACACCTGTTGCCGGCGGGCGTGGGGAGGCAGCGGCCGCCGTTCAGGCAGGACGAGGGCGTGCACGTCTCCGGCTCGTGGACGCGGCAGGAGGGGGCGCGGGAGAGGCGCGGCGTAACCAGCGAGGTGATGTTGGTGTCCACGACCTACATACATAAGAACAGAACATAAGAACATTAGAAAATAAGGAAGCTACAAGAGGCCGCGAGACCTAGTTAGTTAGTTAGTAGTTTGTTGACAAAAAAAAATATATATATATATATATATATATATATACAAAACATGTAAGTAACAATAACGAAACAATACGAAAACGTTTTTTTTTTTTTGTCCAACATGAAATTAATTCAATATTCCTTAAAGTAGTAGAGGGCAAAAACACGAGGTAGTTCCTGTTACTTAAAACTACTGACCACCTGACGACTGAAACCTGGCGATAAACAGCACCGTCAGCCGTCACTCTGCTGTAGTTCGCTGATGACTCCAACACGGCAGCTTATTAGCGATGTCTTCATGGATCACCTTAAGTCTCCTCGAAGCACCTTCCAATACGTAGTCACCCAAGCAGTCCTGTCAGTCAACACATCAGTCTGCCTTTCACGTTGTCAACCCATCATGTCAGGAGCGTCAGTCATCCTACGTGTCAGGAACGTCAGCTCCCACGTGACCTAAACAGCCTTGCCACGTCGGCCTCAAATACAAGTAAAAGTAAACTCGTCCAAGTGAAAGCCAAATCACGTGCTCGTACCTGCCATGCCAACACCAGGAGTGGTTGGCAGACGTGGTGGATATATGATAAATTATTAGGGAGATGAAGAATTTGGGAAAAAAAGCAAAATAGCATCTACTATTTCGAAATATCAGGACAAGGACAACAAAAAGGTAATGTGTAATGCTAAAATTCCTAATTCACACGTAAAAAAGGAAAACTAGGTAACATGAACCATGAAATGATGTGAAAGAAGGTGCTGAATATTAGAGAATAAAAGTCCATGAATATTTTTTTAGCTAATCAGTGTTACCAACTCACAATACCAAAAAAGATCCCTCTTAGACCAGAAAATATTCAGTGTTACCAACTTGCAACATACGAGGACTCAGAGATAGACCAGACAGCAATTCGAACCAACCAATTATATACATAAAAAAAAGTTAATGGTGTAATGGAGAAAAAAAAATACATGAAAGTCTTCAAATTCCATAAAGAATCAAATTTTACAACACAATTTATGTTTTATTCCAGCGCATCTTGCTCTTTTATGAGGCATTTTTAGTATATATGTAAGTTTTCAGCAACTATACTCGCCGCACGTTAAGTTGGCGAAAATGGGGCCCCTTCACTCCCCCGTTTCCGAGCGCACGGGATCGAGACCACCGAGAGACAAGGCCTGGTGGATCGCCCGTGACGTCACACCATAAGGATACCACCCGCTCCGCTCCCCGTACAAGTTTACCTACCTAATATAATGTTTATCAGCATAAAAGATATACTATTATCTTCGGAAATGTTTGTTCTATAATATTATCAAATAAACAACCGTAAAACACACAAAGAAAAGGCCATTATGAGACTTTCAAGAAATATGCATTAACTTAAACTCTTCGCCATTTAATATTTTGCTCGCAAACATTTTACATGGAGAATATCAATAGAAGCGGAATTTAATTAGCTTTCCATTGATATATTTCGTTTAGTGATAAATGATTTAGCGGCATGCATAAATTAGCGTTAACTAAATATAAAAAATCATGAAATCGGATAATTTCCTACCTAATATATGTTTATCAGTATAAAATATATACTGTTATCTTCGGAAATGTTTGTTCTATAATATTATCAAATAAAAAACCGTAAAACACATTAAAGAAATGCCATTATGAGACTTTCAAGAAATATGCATGAACTTAAACTTTTCGCCATTTAATATTTTGTGAAAAAACTTTTTACATGGAGAATATCAATAGAAGCGGAATTTAATTAGATTTCCATTGATATATTTCCTTTTCTGATAAATTAATTAGAACTATGCATAAATTAGCGTTAACTAAATAAATAACATCATGAAATCGGGTAATTTCCCAGATTTCATGATGTTATTTATTTAGTTAACGCTAATTTATGCATGGTTTTAATTAATTTATCAGAAAAGGAAATATATCAATGGAAAGCTAATTAAATTCCGCTTCTATTGACATTCTCCATGTAAAAAGTTTTTGCACAAAATATTAAATGGCGAAAAGTTTAAGTTCATGCATATTTCTTGTAAGTCTCATAATGGCATTTCTTTAGTGTGTTTTACGGTTTTTTTATTTGATAATATTATAGAACAAACATTTCCGAAGATAACAGTATATATTTTATACTGATAAACATATATTAGGTAGGAAATTATACGATTTCATGATTTTTTATATTTAGTTAACGCTAATTTATACATGCCGCTAATTCATTTATCACTAAACGAAATATATCAATGGAAAGCTAATTAAACTCCGCTTCTATTGATATTCTCCATGTAAAATGTTTGCGAGCAAAATATTAAATGGCGAAGAGTTTAAGTTAATGCATATTTCTTGAAAGTCTCATAATGGCCTTTTCTTTGTGTGTTTTACGGTTGTTTATTTGATAATATTATAGAACAAACATTTCCGAAGATAACAGTATATCTTTTATGCTGATAAACATTATATTAGGTAGGTAAACTTGTACGGGGAGCGGAGCGGGTGGTATCCTTATGGTGTGACGTCACGGGCGATCCACCAGGCCTTATCATCTCGGTGGCCACGACGGGATTGGCTGAGGTGTTGGGTATTGGGTGAGAATGGCTTACTCCAAGTTTCGCCCTAAAGCCCCAACACCCAACACCTCAACCAATCCCGTGTGTTTGGAAGGGGGGAGTGAGGGGGCCCAATTTTCGCCAACTTAACGTGCGGCGAGTATACGTACCTGAAGGGGGAGGGCGGTGGAAGCCAGGGACGCCGCGGAGGATGGGTCGCCTGGCTGGGTGTTGTGCAGGCTTGAGGGCAGAGTGTTATCTAGCCAGTCTCCATCCTTCTCCGGAGAACCCAGACGCACCCGTAGCTTCGTGGCTTCCTCCAGCTGCGAATGACAAAATGTGAGTGAGGTTAAGGCCCTGGAGCTTATAG
Source organism: Chionoecetes opilio (assembly GCA_016584305.1). Classification (NCBI taxonomy): domain Eukaryota; kingdom Metazoa; phylum Arthropoda; class Malacostraca; order Decapoda; family Majidae; genus Chionoecetes; species Chionoecetes opilio. The sequence continues at coordinate 147,141 of JACEEZ010018289.1, forward strand.
AAGAGGTGCAGATCCCTGGAAAAATAGAAGCGGGGGTTCAGCGGGCATTTTTTTTTTCCCTTGGCCAGTCTTTTGTGATGTAAAAACAAAAGAGAAAAAAAAAAGCTCTTGGGAAGGGTGATGGGCGAAGCTGAAGGTGTAATGTGAAGGCAATGCAGGCCAACCATGTGAGTGACAGGCTTGACGGGTGTTTCATTTGCCTCTAATGGCGATTGACGGGAAGAATTATAAAGCTGAAAGGAACAAGGAGAGTGAATGCTAGATCAACTGACTATTACCAGGTCAAACCACGTGAAGATTAGTGACGTCAGAGGAAGTTTGCGTGAAAAAACGGCGATTTTAGTAGTCAATTGATCTAGG
>JACEEZ010018289.1:150000-170000 GCA_016584305.1 Chionoecetes opilio
CTGCTCCTGGGAAACTACCTGCAGGGAAGAACCCTCCAGGTCGTCGTCAACGGGCAGGCCTCTGAGTCCCTGCCAGTGGAAGCATCAGTCCCACAGGGCTCTGTGCTAGGGCCAGTCCTGTGGAACATCTACGTGGACGATCTTCTCCGGCAGCTGCCAGCTGTCTCGGCCTATGCTGATGACTGTACTCTCTCCTCCTCCTACCCGCGACATGACAGTGGGCGTGCTGCTGATGAGATCAATCAGCAGCTGAGTATTATACAGGAGTGGGGTACACGTTGGCAGGTGACCTTTGCTCCGGAGAAGACACAGGCAATGGTGGTCTCTCGGTCCCCTGCTGCCGGGCCAGCAGTGGAAGGGAGGCTGCGGTTTGGTGGCATTTCTCTCACACTCCAAGAAGCCGTCAAGGTTCTGGGAGTAGAGGTGGACCGAGAGCTAAGATTTGACGGCCACATCAAACACATTGCAAAAAAGGCCTCTAACAGGTTCTCTGCCCTGCGAAGGGTAGCCAGCTTCCTCGACAGGGGAGGGAAGCTCTTTTTTTTTCTTTTTCTTTTTTCATCAGTGCCTATAGCGCCTGTAGGCAGTGGTGACCCAGGGCTCGGATGGTAAGCTCTGGAGGTTCACTTGAGGGCTGTGATGGTTGGCCCTCGCCCGTGGTGGCGCAGGCAAGATTCTTATAGTGACGCCTGTGATTATAGAGGCTCATGCCGCCCCCCTGTGTCCCCCGATGCACTCGCTGTCGAAGGTAGAGTTGATGGGCAGGGCATGTGGGTGTTCTTAGGCCACTCGACGGTGCAGAAAGGTTTTGGTTTTCTTCGGGGATCGAACTCGGGTCACCGAGAACGCCAGTCGGAGACGCTAACCACTCCGCTACCGCCTCCCCCAATTCCGCCTACCGCCTCTTGCTCTACAAGGCCCAGATACGGCCTTACTTAGAGTACGCCGCCCTCTCCTGGATGTCGTGTGCAGCCTCGCACACCAGGAGGCTGGACAGCATCCAGCGTCGAGCCCTGCGATTGGTGGATGCTGCAGACCCCCCAGCCCAACCCGAGCCGGTGAGTCCCCTCGACGCACTGGAACACCGCAGGGACGTCGCGGCGCTTGTGTTATTCCACAAGGCACAGGTGCAGGGAGTGCCACACCTGACTGGGTTACGACAGCCTCCGAGAATCACCACGCGAAGCACGAGAACGGTGCTTACCAGTGGTGATGCAGTGGAGGTGCCGCGTTCCCGTGCCAGCCAGCACCAACGCACCTTTGTGGGCCGCGTCTCCAGGGTGCGGAACATTTTCACGGCCGCCATCCCTCACATCCAGGAGATGAACACACAAAGTGTAAAGTTGGCGGCCAATCGGTGGAGACAGTCGAAGCCCACCCCGCTGACGCTAGTGATACCGTGACACTTAGTGACAGCAACAGTGCCTCAACAAACACTTTAGTGATGCATATATGTATATAATGTTAGTTTTTAAAATTCTTTGTATTTATGTGTATATAGTTATATTTAATTTGTCCTTAAGATAGGTAGCACACGACAGTGCACCTTTGGGCTTCTTGTATATGTATGTTTAAATAAAAAAAAGAAAAAAAAAGAGAGAGAGAGAGAGAGAGAGAGAGAGAGAGAGAGAGAGAGGAAGAAGAAGAGAGAGAGAGAGAGAGGAGAGAGAGAAGAGAGAGAGAGAGAGAAGAGAGAGAGAGAGAGAGAGAGAGAGAGAGAGAGAGGAGAGAGAGAGAGAGAGAGAGAGAGAGAGAGAGAGAGAGAGAGAGAGAGAGAGAGAGAGAGAGAGAGAGAGAGAGAGAGAGAGAGAGAGAGAGAGAGAGAGAGAGAGAGAGAGAGAGAGAGAGAGAAGAGAGAGAGAGAGAGAGAGAGAGAGAGAGAGAGAGAGAGGGAGAGAGGGAGGGGGAAGGGGAGGGGGAGGGAGAGAGAGGTATTTACTATAATGAAGACTTTACTGATTGTGTGACGCTAGGGATGACTGGTGTAGCAATAACAATAATGATCTTGATAATAATAATGGTGATGACAACAATAATAATGATGAAAAAATGTAATGACAACAAAAATAATAATAACAATAATAATATTACTGATAAGAAAACGCACCGAGAACAAACATTTCCCCTCATAACCTAGATACACCTTCGTTACATTTCTTCTATATTATCAAATGACATAAGTGTTAATTTTGGAAAGACTCCATCCCTGTTACGAAAAAAGTGAGGAGGATAACATTCATTACTGATAGTTTAAATGGTTCTCCTCTTCTTCTTCCTCCTTCAGTCTTCAGTCATGCTATATCTAACGTATATCATGCGGCACACTAAACGTCAGACTCATTAAAGGCCTTCGTGTGTGCCTCTCTCTTCCTCTCCAATGCTATTTTTCCCTCCTTCAAAAACAACTTTCTCTCATTTTCTAACCTCCTCCTCCTCCTCCTGTTTCTTCTCTTTCTTCAGTCAAGGACGTACTTCAACAACGCTGCGTGAAATGTTGTGGTAAAAAGGCCACAGTCGACAGAGGGACTGACGGCCATGGAATACCAAACCATCCGTACACACCGTCACTTGACTCATTCAGCATATTTCTGGCTACGGCATACACTGGGAACACACACACACACACTCACACTCACACATCACACACACACACACACTCACATTCACACGCACACTCACACACACACACACACACACACTCTTGTTTCTCTTGTTTGTTTTGTTTAGAGGATAATGCCTCAGAGCCATAGTGATCTACCGCTGCTGCATATTAGTGTTGGCCGAAGCCACCACCCCGGGGGGGGGGGGTTACAAACCCCCGGCTGGCACCCGGTACCCATTCACTGCTGGGTGGACAGGGGCTAGGGATTTAAGAAAGACCACCCATCTATCTTTCGCTCCGCCCGGGGATCGAACCCGGGACTTCTCGGTTGTAAGCCGAGCGTGCTAACCACTACACTACAGAGTTCCCTGAGTTCCCTGTGAGTTCCACACACACACACACACTCACACTCACGCTCACATACACATACACATATACATACACATACACACACACAACACACACACACACACACACACACACACACACTGCAGAGTAATAAAAGTCCAAGTAGTGTCACTTGAAGCACGCAGGTTCAAGTCCCGCTTACAACTCAAATTGTTCCTTGGAAACGCTGGCAATTACTGTCTCCTTTGAGTAAGGGGATGGAGTGTGGTTTATGAGGTCCCAGCTTTACCCAAAAATGGTCTCTATGAGCTCTAAGCTCTTCCGGGAGGGTACCATCTGGCAGTCATGTGTCCAGCGTATGATCAAGGCCGTGGGTGAATCACACACATCAGCGTTGGTTCCCCTGTAAATGTAAGTTATGTTTCAAAGAAAAAGGTTTATCATGGTAATGGGTGTGGCGTGGTCCAAGCAAGGCGTGTTACACAGGGAAAGCTTATTCCAGAAAATGGCTCGGCCAACATAAAATAAATATGTACAGGGTGAGCACAAGGAAAATGCAGGCAATAGACGCTTCCCGGTGTAAAGTTCACAAAATTCACACCCGGTAGAAGGATGTCATTACACAGGCTACACTAAGCATCAACATGGAGGTTTTCAGACTCACTGCAGCACAGCGGGTTGGATAAAGAAGCACACACGGTATATGCTGGAGTCTGGCCGGGCGGGAACAAAATGGGCCTGTCTCTCTTCACAGTCAGTGCTGTTCACCCAGCAGATAGTAGGTACGGAATGTAAAGCCACGGAGTAGTGACCCTGAAATCCTGGCAGGACCACAGGCTGGCAATGGCCACATTTCACACCACGCCGATGGTCCCAGATTCTGTAGCTAAGGGTTTCACCCAGAAGGTGGTAATGCAGTTGCTGCATTTTGTTGAAAAATACCTGCCTCTATAATTTCATTTTGTAGTTTTCTTTTTCATGTGGCATATCTGAACAAAAAGAAAAATCAATACTGTATGTTCATATAAATAACGATGAATTGAGCTAGCGCGGCAGCCAGTCATCAGCCCTTTTTCACCACCTCATAGTGTTTATGTGTGTGTGTGTCATTCACCCACGGTTTTGTCCACGCGAGCCAGACTCGCGATCGCCAGTTTCACCCTCCCGGTGCGAGCTTGGAGCTCATTATTACCGATCTTTGTGTACTGCTGGGACATCACACACCACACACCCCCATCCCCTTGCTTAAGGGGGACAGTAACCGCCCAAATTTCTCAGTGGAAAAATCCCCGGGTATGAGCGGGGTCGGGGATCGAACGCCGGACCACAGAATGGTGCCGGACGTCCTAACAAACTGAGCCGTCCAGGCGGTGTGTGTGTGTGTGTGTGTGTGTGTGTGTGTGTGTGTGTGTGTGTGTGTGTGTGTGTGTGTGTGTGTGTGTGTGTGTGTGTGTGGTGGTGCGTGTGTGCGTGCGTGCGCGCGTGCGTGCGTGCGTGCGTGCGTGCGTGCGTGCGTGCGTGCTGTGTGTGTGTGTGTGTGTGTGTGTGTGTGTGTGTGTGTGTGTGTGTGTGTGTGTGTGTGTGTGTGTGTGTGTGTAATTACCACAGTCTTGTGCACGCGAGCTGACTTTTGATCGCCAGTTTCACCCTCCCGAAGAAAGCTTGGAGCTCATAGTGACTGATCTTTGGGTAATGTTGGAACCTCACCACAAACACACCCCCACTCTCTTGCTCAAGTGGGATAATAACCGCCCGAATTTCTTAGTGAAAAATCCCCGGGAACGAGCGGGGGCGGGGGATCGAACGCCGGAGCTCAGAATTGCGCGTGACGCGTTCTAACCCACCAAGCCGCTCAGGAGTGACAGCTCTCTCTTAGAAAGAAAGAACAAAAACAAAAACAAAAGAGAGAGAGAGAGAGAGAGAGAGAGAGAGAGAGAGAGAGAGAGAGAGAGAGAGAGAGGAGAGAGAGAGAGAGAGAGAGAGAGAGAGAGAGAGAGAGAGAGAGAGAGAGAGGAGAGAGAGGAGAGAGAGAGAGAGAGAGAGAACAACTGCGCAGTGCCATTACCTGTGGGGTCCAGCCGCGGGCGAGGCGTGCGGGCGTGGTGGGCGTGAGGGAGAGAGGCGCGGCATGGGCCAGGGCAGCGGGCGCCAGCAGCCGCACCAGCACCGTCACGTTGGCTGCCACGCCGCGCTGCCGCCACGTCCGGTCACTAACTCGGAAGCGGAGGTCGTACCTGGGAGGGAGAATGTGAGTGCCAGGGGGAGGAGGGAGGGAAGGAGGCATGGAGGGAGAGAGGAAGGGAGGCATGGAGGGAGAGAGGGAAGGAGGTATGGAGGGAGAGAGGGAGGGATGGAGGGAGGGAGGGGTACAGGAAGGGACATGTGAGGGGAAGAGGGAAGAAAAGGGGTATAGATGAGGACAGCAATGTGACAAAGACGGGAGATAGCGAGAAATCCAAGAAAGGAGGAATATTTGGCGAAAAAAGGAAGCACTTTGGATAGAATTTAGTTAGAAAAGGGGAAGGGAAAGGAACAAAGAGAGAGAGAGAGAGAGAGAGAGAGAGAGAGAGAGAGAGAGAGAGAGAGAGAGAGAGAGAGAGAGAGAGAGAGAGAGAGAGAGAGAGAGAGATCTACACACACACACGAATAAACATACCCTTCGACTAATAGAAAATGCGACCATAATATGCGATCCATGTATAACCTTAGAGTTCCAGCCACAAGAGTAGATGTTGAGGTCACACTATGTTAAAACTTTATTATTTTATACGTATCTATCTAATCCTGTTCTTGACCTTACTGTGTCCAACTATTATATTTTTGTCCGTTGGAGTTCTCCTACCAAAGCTTCCATCAGAAATTGACTTATATATTATGTACATCATGAATAAATGCCATAGCCTCTGGGACTTGATAGCTTGTCAGTCACTGTCAGTGCCATTAAGAGGATTAAATACCTTATGAAGACACGGAGCACACATCACTCCGGTTTTTCTTTTTTCCTATTTTTTTCATTTGTGATGTAATAAAAACAACAACTATCAGAATATCAAATGCTCAGGAACGACTGGCTAATGTAATCATATGTATAAAAGTTCGTTCAAAGTTACCCACTAATGGCCACACTGATGTGAGATAAACGCTGTACAGTCCCTGGTCACGGCTTGGAAAAGAAAATTATTCACTTTTGTTGCCATTTAAGATTTGAATATATATTTACTACCTTATTATTATGTATCCGTGTGTGTATGTTTGAATTGATCTCTCTCTCTCTCTCTCTCTCTCTCTCTCTCTCTCTCTCTCTCTCTCTCTCTCTCTCTCTCTCTCTCTCTCTCTCTCTCTCTCTCTCTCTAAAAGATTTACAAAAAGCGGTAAACCATCTTTAATGAAAATCTAAGTGCGTGATCGTTCGTGATTGTCAGGATACACACACACACACACACACACATACATGCACACACACACATACATACACACACACACACACACACACACACACACACACACACACACACACACACACACACACACACACATTTAGAGAGACACGGCAGTCCTAATTTCTTCCATTTGTTAAGGCATATGTATGGGTGTGATAGGTATGGGCGTGACACATTGTATTGCCGGCCCCAGTTGCATTTCATTACTGCTGGGTCAGCAGTATAGAGAAACCGACAGGTTTGGAGAGAGGTCAGTTAGCTTATTTCCATCTCTTATAAATAGGTGGTAGCATAATATATATTTATATAGAGTAGTTATATTATCAGTTTATTCTATGGTAGAAATATTACTTGCTACTTACTATATGTTTAGTGATGGAGCAGATGTATATGTGTGATAGATAAACAGAGTAGTTGACAACTGCATGACAGGGGAGCGGCGACTTACCGCCGCCGACTACAGAGGGGTAGAGCGGCGATAGCCTTTGCCAGGGTAAGACGGAGATTGTAACAGGGACTCCTGTACATTTCGTTAAGTGTATATATTGTAGATTTACAGAATTATACTACCTCAACTACCCTGGCGTCTCTCTACATCCTAACGAAACCACAGATTAACTTTCCAGCGTATACAGTTTTTGAAACGTGTGTTACTGGACATTACTTATCTCCGGCTTTTATGGTGAGTACCTATGTGAGTAGAATTACTTGCGAAAAGGAATAACCAGAACACATTCACTGCCGAAACACAGCTAAAAAACAAACAGTTAGGATGGCCCGGCCTCAACACAGCCTCACCTCCCCTCCCTCACCACGCTGGAGGCGAAGACGGTGCCGCGGCGCTGGTCCAGGGAGAACAGCGGGTGTGGCGGACCGTCCCACGCGTAAGACTTGTCCCCGGCATCCCAGTCATCAGGATCGTCCACGTATACTCGACCCAGCGGCGCTTCCGACCCTCCGCCCTGTGGGGAAGGCGGGGAGGAGCGGCGTGAGGAGAGGAAGGAAACTGGAAACTGGGATTGATATTACAAGGTTAAAGAAAATGCTCCGTGGGCTGGAAACATATACTCACTTCCCCCTTCCGAACGCACGGGATTGGCTGAGGTGTTGGGGCTTCAGGGCGGAACTTGGAGTAAGGCATTCTCACCCAATACCTCCGCCAATTCCGTTCGTTCGGAAGGGGGGAGTGAAGAAGCCTCGTTTTCGTCAACTTAACGTGCGGCGAGTATATGTTTCCAGCCCAGGGTAGGTAGGTAGGTAGGTAGGTCTCTCTCTCTTCTCTCTCTCTCTCTCTCTCTCTCTCTCTCTCTCTCTCTCTCTCTCTCTCTCTCTCTCTCTCTCTTATCTCTGTCTTGTCTTTCTCTCTTTCTTCATCTCTCTGTCTTTCTCTCTTTATCTCTCTCTCTCTCTCTTTCTTTATCTCTCTCTGTCTTTCTTTATCTCTCTCTGTCTTTCTCTCTTTCTCTCTCTTCCTCACCCGGGTCTTCCACAAAAACACCGTCTTGGTCGCGGGCTTCATCGGGTGGTCGTTGGTGTCGTCCACAATCACGGTCAGGGTGTGGATGGCCGTCACGCCCCCGCATCGCCCACCTCCACGCCCACCTCCAGCTCCGGCCACGCCTCACGGTCCAGGCCGCCCGTCGTCCACACCTCGGCGCCCCCACGCCCACTGTCCAGCTCTGCCAAGGGAGATTATTGCATGTGCCTGACTGAGTGGTTGTTGTTGTTAGGTAGTTATTATTGTCATTATCAGTATTACCGTAATCATAATTGACCGTCACTATCATTATTGCTACTATCATTATTACTACTATTATTATCATAATTATTACCATTATTATTCCTGAAACAATTACTCGTTCATCTACAACTAATGTTATTGTAGGTGCTGCTGCTGGTACTATTATACAACTAATACTACAGCTACTACGCATTATTTCTCGTTCAGCAGCAACAATAATAAATACTATCATTACTATTATCATTATCATTATAACTACTACTACTACTACTACTAATAATAATATATCATTATAACTACTACTACTACTACTACTACTACTACTACTACTACTACTACTACTACTACTACTACTACTACTACTACTCTACTACTACTACTATACTACTACTACTATGCCTACCGCGACCATCATGAAAAGTTTGTATAGCTACTGATCCTGTTTCACATGCATGCCTACTTATTCCAGTCCTCACTCACCGGCGTCAAATTTGAGAGCGATGGAGGAGAGAATATGGGCCTGGCTGGAAGGTGCGATTCTGAAGGTGAATGGCGGACCGTGACCCAGCGCCCAAACGTCTGCGTCAGTAGCCTTCAGGACCCCGAGCAGCGTGGGCGGGGCGTCCTCAGGCACGTGGAAGACAGTAGGCAGCAGCAGGGTGGGCGGGCAGTCGTTCACGTCGGTCACAGTGAGGGTGAGGATGGCGGCGGCGGTGAGGGGCGGGCGGCCTCGGTCCACGGCCACCACCCGCGCCTCCCCAGAGTCGCCCCCGGGCAGCTCGCGGTCCAGGGCTCTCCACAGCGTGACGTCACCAGCCTCGTCGACCCGCAGAGCTCCCCACCCGCCCTCCACCTGGTACTGCACGCCCTGCTCGCCGTTCTGCCCAGGGCACGTAATGACAATAATAAAAATATTGATAATAATAATAGTAATAATAATAATAATAGTAGTTGTGTTTGCTGTTACCGTCACCGTCACCGCTCTGCCAAGATGTAATAATAACTTGTACAACTATATAATTTGTACTAGGACACTAGGATGTCAAGGATACGTAATAACAATAATACAAATAGCAATAATAATAATAGTAATAATAATAACTAATAATAGTAATAAAAATAGTAATAATGATAACTTATACAACTATATAATAATTTATGTACTACCATATAACTATACAACTTCTATAACTTGTAGTTGTGTTTGGTGTTATCACTTGAGGTAATTTACGCTAAATGGCCCTTCATCTGTACTACCAACTAAACGGATCTATGTATAAGGTACCGTAATTAACACTAAAGTCGCCAGGACAACGTTTCTTTTTTTATTTACAGACGTCTGGTGGCGTTAATACTTACATTTCTACATCCATGATTTCAGGAAAGCTAGATGGGGCTATCTGGAGAGTCTGTGTCATTTTGTGTCTTCATCTGTGTCATAATATGACTATAAATGAACAAATTACAAAAATAAAACCGAGTGGCGACGTTGGTAAGGATAAGATATGAAGGAAGAAAGGGGGGAGAAAAAGTTCTGAATTCTAATAGGTGAGTTTGAAGGCATAAAAACTAGCGTTAATGCCAAAGACGTGAACAGTAACTAGATTAAAAAAATGGAAGTGTACTCTGATGCAATGGAGGAGGGAGACAAAGTACTGACGACTAAATATAACAAAATAAAACAAGAGGAAAGTGAAGGAAGCCACAGGCATAATTTACAAGCCATAATGGAAGTTGAAAGAAAAGATAAATAATGTAATGCTGCAAAAGAGATGCATTTACAGAGCACAGGAATTCCAAAGGTTTGTTGCATCTTTTTTTTTTTATATTCGTAGTAAGTATACATGTAAACTTGTCAAGAACTTTTTAAAACCATCTCCAGAAAAAAAAAATATTGAGAAGGAAATGCAAGAGACCGTAACACAAATATTGATGCAGAAGGAAGGCAAAACAATGAAATGAGAGAGAGAGAGAGAGAGAGAGAGAGAGAGAGAGAGAGAGAGAGAGAGAGAGAGAGAGAGAGAGAGAGAGAGAGAGATTTTTGACGCAGCTGACGAAGCATAATAATTAATCAAACTCTGTCGCGCCTACTATGCGTTTCAGAGGCCGTGTTACATCGTTTTTCGGGAATAACTATGTAACAAACTGTTGGATGAGTGTCATATTTTGGCAAAGATAGTTTCAGACCTTCCGCTAATATTCTCAATGTGGTTTATTAACAAAAAGTGTATAAGTAAGGCACCTCCCTCATGACTATAACGTTAACTTCCTGGGTGACAAACTGGCAACCGACACGAGGCTACCGTGACGTTGCTCTGACGTCAGTCAGTAGGCTCCGCCCCAACCAGAAGCGGCAGTTTAGTAGTTTAGTTTAGCAGTATATGGCTTTGGCTACAGCGGTGACAATTATGGCTAGCATGATACATCATTGTCCGCGTGGCTGTAGGAACGCATTAGAACGCATAGGAACCAAGAAAGCGGATCTCATTAAATGGCTGGAGAATTACAAGCTAACCTTTCCACCTGACGCGACACGGCCTGAGCTGCTGCTCATCTGCAAGCGGAACCGGCCAAAGCCACAATACACGGTTGACAACATCATCCACGCGTAGGGACACGAGGTCGTCCGCCTACCACCGAGGCCACTGAGATGTCATCTCGGTGGCCTCGCTACCACCCGTTCATCCTGAGCTCAACGCCATCGACAGGTGTGGGCATGCATGAAACGGCACGTGCGCTCCTCGTTACACCGCTTCACCCGGGCGGACCTGCAGGCCAGGCTGGAGGAAGCCAGGCTTTGCGCCACTGAAGAGGTGTGAGCAGGGTCATATAGTATGACCCTGGGTGTGGGTAGCTGCGGTCCGACGATCACGAAACTTTGAAGACGCCTACTGGTCCACCGACAACATCCACGAGTCCGTGGAAGTTGTTATCATCAGCCTCACCGCCGATGACGAGGACGAGAACGAGGAAGATTTGTTTCTTGATAATGACGAGGAATAAAATATACCATGTGCTGAGTTTATTGTTTGCATGATTTGTACACCCATCATGTCTCTGCTTCCTTTCATCGTCTACAATGCATGCTTCAATTATATATATATATATATATATATTATTTATATATAATAATATATATATATATATATATATATATATATTATATATATATATATATCAAATCATGCGCCAATGGCCGTAGTTTCCATGTACAATGAACTACATGTGCATTTTTTGCAAATGATAGATAGCGGGCGGAGCCTACTGACTGACGTTACAGCAACGTCACGGTAGCCTCGTGTCGGTTGCCAGTTTGTCACCCAGGAAGTTAACGTTATAGTCAAGAGGGAGGTGCCTTACTTATACACTTTTTGTTAATAAACCACATTGAGAATATTAGCGGAAGGTCTTAAACTATCTTTGCCAAAATATGACACTCATCCAACTGTTTGTTACATAGTTATTCCCGAAAAACGACGTAACACGGCCTCTGAAACGCATAGGTTATACTAATAGCCTTGGGTCCATCACATCCATTATTGATTCTTCCACAGGACGCAGCGGCACCATAGTCATACAAAATGGCATATGTGACCTGAATAACAAAATGAATTGACACGGGACATAAAACATTGAAGACTACATTCTGATATACAGTTAGGTAATCTGACACTTGGTTTCCTAGAACATAACATTTCCTAGTTTCATAAACTCCACATTAAGTTCACGATCTGAATATCAAATAAAGCTACTGTATCCCGTTTTTCAATGTTCAGAGGTATTAGATCAGAAAGAGAAATACGTCCTGAAACATGAATGAATAGGCAGAACTCACACGATCATTGTATAATATAGAAGGACATCGAATAGGAAATAAGCTTCATAACACCATAACACCGTATTAGCGATGACTTTGGTCTCTAGATCTTCGAAGGATATTTGTTACTTTTAGAAACTCGCTATCTCTCTGCTCCGCCACTTAAGCTTTAGTGCCTCAGGAGTTTTATGGAACACAATGAACACGATGTAAATTTAACAACACACGTCATATATTCGGACGTGTCTCTAAAATGCCGTCTCTAAAAGTGTCTCTTCATGTCTTGTTAAAAATAGAAGGGAACAAATAATGAAGAGACAATTTTAAGACGGCATTTTTGAGATAAGATAAGATAAGATAAGATAAGATAACTTTATTGTCACATTGAATACATACAACATGAAATTCGTTTTGGCATAAAGCTCACCCGTAAAGTGAAAATAACAATTTTACAATACAAAATTAAGTATATTAATCATACTATTTACAGAGTATCATTCCTAATACCAGATACCTGTCACCACCTATATGCACGCACCACAGTGATATAACTATTTACAGACCTAAGTTACTGGGATGCTATATAGTTGTACAGTTTTATACTCTTTGGAATAAAAGAATTTTTAAATCTACTTGTGTGTTGCATAGGGAGTGCTAATCTCCTGCCTGATCTAAGAAAAGTGTATTGACAGTTCAGTGGGTGATTTACATCATTCATGATCTTATCTACCTGCTTCATTACACTGCTATTGTATAATTCCTCTAGTGGTACAGTTTTTGCGTGGAGTCTACCCGCGGTCTTTACAATTTTCTTCATTTTATTTTTGTCTTTACATGTTATTCTTCCATACCATAATGTAATTGAGAAACACAAGATGGATTCTACTACGGACTTATAGAATAGAGACAATATTACTTTATCTACTCGGATGTTTCCCAATATCCTTAGAAAATGGATACGTTGCTGACATTTCTTGTACACCTGTTGTGTACTTGGAGAGCCTGTTAATTTGTCATCAATGATTATGCCTAAGTACTTGTATTCATTCACTCTTTCAACTTGTTCATTGGCTATAACAATAGGGTCAGGCACATCATTTTTTTTTACTCTAAAATCTATTATCATTTCTTTTGTTTTCTTTACATTGAGGGTTAAGAAATTTTCATTACACCAATTTACAAAGTTATTGGCTTGAGTTAAAAATTCTCTAGAGTTATCATTCTTAATTTTACCTATAATTGCAGTATCGTCTGCATATTTGACTATGGGACAGCTAGGATAGTTGCTTTTGCAATTATTTGTGTACAGAGTGAAAAGTAACGGCGAAAGAACACACCCTTGAGGAGCTCCAGTATTAGTGAAGACAGTATCAGATTTAACATTTCTTATTTTAGTATATTGTGGTCTTTGCGAAAGGTAACTATAAATCCACAGAATAAGTTTACTGTTTACATTCATTTCTAATAATTTCCTAAGTAAAACATGGGGCTGAATTGTATTGAAGGCACTGCTAAAGTCTATAAATAAGATTCTAACATGTGTATTTTGTGTTTCTAAATGTTCAATAGTATGGTGAAGTAAGGTTAACCCAGCACCCTGAACACTCCTACCTTGTCTATAAGCAAACTGCAATTGGTCTCTTAAAGGATCTATATTTACACTAAGGTATCTCTTCACAATATGTTCCAAACATTTCATAATAATTGAAGTTAGGGCTACGGGTCGTACGTAGATCATTAAACTCTTTTGGGTGGTTGTTTTTGGGTACGGGAATAACCTCTGACATTTTCCACGCATCTGGTACTGTACTCTGATCAAGTGAAGCTTGGAACAGTTTACAAAGTGGATCAGCAAGTTGCTCTGCACATGATTTTAGTAGTTTCGAGCCAATTTTATCGGGCCCACTTGCTTTACCACACTGTATGCGTTTCAGATATGTCCGAATATATAACGTGTGTTGTTATATTTACATCGTGTCCATTGTGGTTCATAAACCTCCTGAGGCACTAAAGCTGAAGTGGCGGAGCAGAGAGAATGCGAGTTTCTAAAAGTAACAAATATCCTTCGAAAATTTAGACCAAAGTCATCGCTAATACGGTGTTATGGTGTTAATACGTAAGCAAACCAGTGGGTGGCATGAAGAATGAGGAAATGTTGTAGCCAGGCAGCGTCCTAGCATTCATATATCTTGAATAAAGAGGCAGCAGCAGCTGGTAATGTCTTGACAAACGTAATTTTTACATAGAAGAGGAAAAGGTCAGATGAATCATTTTCACTTATCTGTATCATTACTGGAAACAACGGAGAACAACAGCTGCGTCTTGCTAGTAAACAGCTCAACATCAAAATGCATATAAGGTACTAAAGTTACAGTCTCTAACAAAGCCAATAAGGAGCAGTTTTACGCGACATAGTAGATTCGTAACTGCTTTATGGACACTGCCCTCCCTTTGATTCCCTGGCTCATCAATGTTATACTGTCATGGGTTTTAAAGTACAGAAACCAAGAATTGTGAGTCTTTTGTGAGTCCAAGTTATGCTTTTTTTAGTGTGATTATTACGACACCTAATTCAAGACGACGAAGAGTAAAATTAAGACTCAGGAGAAATTATGAGTCCTCACTCATAATACTGATAACTTCACCACATGTCCTAGTGTGCCCCTCTTGCAAATCAATTGATAGATTCAGAACCCACAAAACAACACCTCCGAAGAGAAAGTTAATAAATAGTTATAGGAAACATTAGGCTTCCCCAAGGCCATGATTTTGAGGTGGTGGCAACTTAACCATAAAGGTTAGTTTTCTTGACTAAGCTATATTTTTCTATCTAAGAACACCAAACAAGGGGGGAATTACCTAACTCTACTATACCCTGAAAATTGACTTTAAAAAATACCCCAAAACAACAACGACGAAGAAAGAAAAAAGCGCCGGCGTTACAGTCGAGGCTCTTGAATTATATATAACTCGATCGTGTTAACCTGAATCGAGGTGAGGTCCGGACAGGAGGGAGAGGACAGACAAACATTGTAGGTGAAAATATTGAAAGGATGAGAACTGTAGGCCATGTTAGACGAGGCAAGGGAAGCGAGAATTGACAGTAAGTGAGAAAATATGAACGGTTGAGAAATATCGGTGATGTTATATAAAAGGAAGGCATGGACAGATAAGAAAGGAGAAAGTATGACAGAATAAGTTAAAAGGATAAGATATGAAGGAAGAAAGGGGGGAGAAAAACTTCTGAATTCTAATAGGTGAGTTTGAAGGCATAAAAACTAGCGTTAATGCCAAAGACGTGAACAGTAACTAGATTAAAAAATGGAAGTGTACTCTGATGCAATGGAGGAGGGAGACAAAGTACTGACGACTAAATATAACAAAATAAAACAAGAGGCAAGTGAAGGAATCCACAGGCATAATTTACAAGCCATAATGGAAGTTGAAAGAAAAGATAAATAATGTAATGCTGCGAAAGAGATGCATTTACAGAGCACAGGAATTCCAAAGGTTTGTTGCATCTGGGTTTTTTTATACTCGAAGTAAGTATACATGTAAACTTGTCAAGAACTTTTTAAAACCATCTCCAAAAAATAATAATATTGAGAAGGAAATGCAAGAGACCGTAACACAAATATTGATGCAGAGGGAAGGCAAAACAATGAACTCAGAAAAAGAGAGCGAGAGAGAGAGAGAGAGAGAGAGAGAGGAGAGAGAGAGAGAGAGAGAGAGAGAGAGAGAGAGAGAGAGGAGAGAGAGAGAGAGAGAGAGAGGAGAGAGAGAGAGAGAGAGAGAGAGAGAGAGAGAGAGAGAGAGAGAGAGAGAGAGAGAGAGAGAGAGAGAGAGAGAGAGAGAGGAGAGGAGGAGAGAGAGAGAGAGAGAGAGAGAGAGAGAGAGAGGAGAGAGAGAGAGAGAGAGAGAGAGAGAGAGAGAGAGAGAGAGAGAGAGGAGAGAGAGAGAGAGAGAGAGAGAGAGAGGAGAGAGAGAGAGAGAGAGAGAGAGAGAGAGAGAGAGAGAGAGAGAGAGAGAGAGAATTACGAAGATATATCGTTTAGTCTACTAAAAGGATTCCTACTTCGAGGTGTCATGTGATCGGCTGTCATCCTAAATGCACTGCACAGAGACATATTAACATTGGTTCCATACCCCGACGACATTGTAGGCTAAGAAGTGCATAATATAAGTAATAAATGCAAAAACTCAACAGAACTAGGACATAAGTATTAGAAAATATGAAAAAAAGAAAAAAAGATAACTGCTAGATTAGTGAGTTATAGGAATACGTTGAAATTGGTTGAGATACTTTCAGTTTTGAAAAATACATATATGTAAAAACGTGAAAAAATTAGGAAACATATCTTCATACCTGTAACTTCCTGAATATATCACTTGGAAGATAAAGTAGAAGACTATATTGAACTATCAAACAATGTGTGCAGCTGTTGTCGTGTCAATCACGTCTCATCAGTCAAGTGTGTCAATGTTAACAAATCTTTCCATTTTCCTTACCAGTGTATGATTTTCACTCCCTGACTTATGGAATAAATAAAGTAAAGATGGGAGCATACGCTAAGCTGCGCGTGGCATTCGGTGCTCATCTCCATGGCATTAGCCCTTATAGCCTGTGGTGGGTGAGGATTCGTTACCCCGGGACACAGGGCTAGTGTGACACCCGGGTTACCACAGTTACCTTCCCCAGGTTACCCCAGGTACCCATTTATCAACCCCGAAAGGAAGGAAGAACAGGTGTTTTGGATGGTCACCGACTTGCCCTGGCCTGGATTCGAACCAGGTTCTACAAATTCGCACCCAGGCACACTAGCCACTACACCACGGAGGCGACTTATGGAATGATTGCATTTAAATGTATTCCCTGATTTTTTCTCCAATGTTTTGATGGACGGGTTCTGGGGTTTGATTGACAGCAACAACAATCACCTTCCTGACTTCCATTATAATATTATTCTCTCTCGGCTTTCTCACTAAAGGTTCTTGATAATTGAGTACAAATTCCATTACATTCCCTAAATTTTCAAGGTATGACGCTGTCTTTTCTCTAAATATATTCAACAAGTAAATAATGTATCTTTTAAATAATACACGAAAGCACTGAATCTTTATTTTTTTTATTTGCTTTCCTTTACTCCTTACGACTATTGTCATTGTGTGAAAGCTTTAACGATGCCACAAACAATGAGCAATATTGACATTTTACATGAGACTGTCGTGAGGTCGTCGTATAAAGATTTTGCAACATAATATAATTTCATTTAATCTTAAGTTTCAAAAGCTCGTAATGGTCGCATTTCTAACTTAATAAAACTCATTATTGCTTTAGGCAGCATTGTTTACGATAAATCTTTGATATCAATTGTTTTGCTAAACTTGCTTTAAGCTATATCTGATGGGTCTACATTAAGCAATTTTCAATAATTATATCACAGGCGACGTCACTGATTACATTTTTCATAACAGTAATGTAATAAATATAAAGTGCAAACATTACCAGTCATGAACAGGTCTTTGAGGTACACCACACATAATATAATATGTCGTCTCCTGACACCAAGTATCGTTAAGATTCGTTGTTGCTCTCAGCTAATCTATTGTATTAACACGCTTTATGAAGTCCCCTGAGCATTGAACATCTTCTCTACTGATGTGTTTACCGCTATTGATAATAAACTTTCTGTTCTATCTATCTTTATTGATTTTGCTAAGGCATTTGATACAGTTAACCATAAAATTCTTCTGAATAAAATACATCACTACGGTATCCGTGGACCTATACTTTCATGGTTTAAAGATTATCCAACAAATAGGCATCAACAAACTGCTTTTAATGGTGAAAAGTCATCCAATACTTCAGTCACTCTTGGTGTTCCTCAGGGCAGCGTACTAGGTCCTATATTATTTTTGATTTATATCAATGACATTACAGATACTTTAACTGAATCTAAAACAATTTTATTTGCTGATGACATGACAATGTACTTAACAGGTCCATGCCCAGAACAGCTTGTCTTCAATGCCAACAATGAACTAGAAAAACTCTATCAATGGTGTGTGTGCAATAGACTTACTATCAACAACAGTAATACTTACTTTATGTTATTTAAAAGCAAAAAAATACTAAATCTTCCACAACTTCAATTGAATAACAATTTTTTTTTTTAAACAAACCAAATAAAGTTCCTTGGTGTCACCTATGATGACTCATTAACTTTTAAGTATCACATAAATAATCTCACTTTAAAAATATCAAGACATATTGCTTTACTCTATCAAATTAAAGATTTCAGGCCAACAGATGTACTTAAATGTATTTATTACGCTCACGTTTACCCTCTACTGACCTACTGTAACCCCATATGGTGCACAACATATTGCACCTATCTAATTCCTTTAAAATTACAACTCCAAAAAATTGTAGGGATAATAACTAACAGCAATTACTTAGAACATACTAGTCCACTCTTTAGACAAACCAAAATTTTAAAATTAGATGATATATCCAAACTTGCAATTGCCACCTTCATGTATAGCTACACATAAGAACGATCTATACAACCTCCTTCCATCCCATGGCTATAACACCCGCCACCGTGATAACCTATGCCTTCCTTCTCACCGCCTTACAAAATTTCAGCACTCAATCACTTATTTAGGCCCTGTCGTCTGGAACTCTATTCCTTCCCAAATCAAGACGCACCCTCCCTGAGTATATTTAAAAACAAATTAAAAAGACACATTCTAACCAATTACTAACTAATTCACTCTTTCATCCTATTATATTACTACTGTATTTCCGACCCACTCTGACCCAAATGAATGATACTATCTATTTTTATTATTTAAACTATGTTTTTAAATTTTTTACTGTATGTCCAATTTATCACTTGTTTGCTATTAATTACGCTTCCGCCACATCAAACTGGTTCATCATATAGGTTATTAACAAAATTTGTAAACCATGATTCTACCTCCATTTATATTTTTAGGTATATAATCTGCTGTATACAGGGTGGCAACTGTCAACGAAGAGACCATCTTTCCTAGAACGTAAACACACCCTTACAATTAGAGAGAACTGAAACTCGAAATGCCAGTGGTCGTTGGCAGTTTTAACTCACAAGTTGATAATAAGTTGGTCTACTGGAAAACAAAATATGGGCTTATTCCACTGCACTTAAAACACAAAAGTATAATATTAACAGCGATTTTCTTCTATATGTATATTGTATAGAAGCCTGATTCTGTAAAACATGTACATAACCAAATAACCAAGCAGGTTATAGTTGAGGAGGCAATGGAAATGTTACTCTATGATATTATATAGTCAATAACGAATGTTTAGAAGTTAACTATACCTATGCAGTCATATTTTCCTGTTATTATTGTGTATCAATTAGATAGAAAGCCTGGAAGTGCAATGAGTCGACGCGTGAAGTCGCAATGTTTTGATTCAATCTCCCCGCCACAATCTCCCCGCCACCACTCCCCGCCGCGGCATGTCGCCTCCACAATTATAACCTACTTTGTCGCAGCAACAGAAAGATTTCGGCATTCTATATTCTTCATTTTTCCAAAGCATTGCTTATTGTATTTTGACAAGCGTTTGCCAGACGCAGCAGTACTGTCTTAGAAAACAGTGTGAACATCGCCCCCAATAAAACATGCTACAATATACATGTAAAAAATATATTAAGCTTTGATACTCGAGGCGAGTAATTTGCATTAAATTGCTATTATAGAACGTTCCATCGTAATGCACGTCATCCATACAATTAGTAGAAGAACTAAAGAACTATATTTTTTGGTTTTTAGATGCGGTGCATCAATATTTATCGCGAAATTGATTTATGAAAATATTAGTCGCGGAGCCAAAACACAGACAACCAACCTTTGAGTTAAAACTGCCAGCGACCACTGGCATTTATCGAGTTTCAGTTCATTGGAATTGGTGCCACCTACCTTCTCATTTTCCTTTTTCTTAAAAGGATTGTCATTTTTCTAATCTCCATCTTGCCCTACCACAAGATTTGAGTTTCT
>JACEEZ010018289.1:175000-187500 GCA_016584305.1 Chionoecetes opilio
ACTTGATTGCACAAGAAGCCCGGTACCATCTGCCATGCTTGCTCTCTTTGTACAACAGAGCTAGAGAAACAAAAACATATGAAGAGTCTGGTGTGGACAAAATGAATCATGGCCTTGCATTTGCTGAGCTGGTATCTTATATTGAAGATACTCGCATGGACAGTCTAGTTGCACCCATCTTCAAACTCAGCGACCTGGTCGATCTGTACACAACAAGGCTAGAACAACTTGGAACTGACGTTGCAGGACGCGTCCACTCCACTGACCTCAAAAAGAGAGTACTGGCCTACTTTCCAGACATGGAAGCTCACAAGCAAGGCCGAGATGTAGTCCTCATTTCACACGAAGATGTTGGACAAGCACTGTGGATTGCCTTTGGAGCTGGGAAGAGCTTCAGGTTCATCGCTGCTCATGAGATCGCCAAAGCCCTTGGTCCTGACCGATGTGTGGCCTTGCCGATGCTCCACGCCTTCACTGGATGTGACACGGTGTCCTGTTTTGGCGGCAGGGGCAAGAAGACTGCATGGGACACCTGGGCCACCTATGGAGACGTCACACCAGCATTCTGCGCCTTGGATGCCATGCCAGACCCACGTGCCATTGACGAGTGGATGCAACCACTGGAGCGATTTGTGGTCCTGCTGTACGATCGCACCAGCACAGAGGAGGGTGTGAACCAGGCAAGGAAACAGCTGTTCAGCAAGAAAGGCAGAGCTATTGATGGTCTGCCTTCTACACAGGCTGCACTCATCCAACACACCAAGAGAGCTGTCTACCAGGCTGGTCACTGTTGGGCCCAAATGATGACCCCTGCTCCAGAGCTTCCGTCACCAAGTGAATGGGGCTGGAACAAGAAGCCTGGTGGTGGATGGAGTATAACCTGGACGACCCTACCAGAAGCATCAGAAGCTTGCAGGGAACTCTTGCGATGTGGCTGCAAGAACGGCTGCAGAGGACGCTGCAAATGCCAGAAGGCGGCTCTTCAGTGTACAGCTCTTTGTCAGTGCGGTGGACAGTGCTCTGAGTGACGCAGCTCACAGAGAACAGTTCATTACTGTTTGGACATAATTTCCATCCTATTGACTTGCAATTAGACTATAATAAGCTATTGTGTGTACCTCTGCTACCTACAAAAACAGAAGAAATAATTCTGGGTTGTTTGACGCACTTGACGAAGTGGTCCTGGTTTCAAAATCGTAACATGACGTAAAAATGATAATTCTTATTTTTTAGCTCAAACTAGTCATTATTTGCCATTTCAACTGTTATGTGGACAGTAAAATTACTGATGTATGATTTATAATACAAAGGAAAAACATTCCCACCCCTAGAATTGATTTAACCTACAATATCAAAGAATTTCAAATAAGCGATGTCGGCCATCTTGAAAATGGCCGCAATTTTTGTCACATGTCGAATCTGAGATGGCCCTAAATCTAAAAATCACCACTGAGGCATAGTCTACCTGCGGACCAAATTCCATGCTTGTTTCATCAAACCCACAATACTTTCACCTATCTGCAGTACTAAATCAGACTTTTTCTTTAAGTAGATATTATATCATTATTCCACTCATGTCTTACAGAAAAATAAATATGACAGAATACGTAATGAAGTGAACGAGGACAAGGTGGCGAGGTAGCTGCAATAAAACAATTATATTTAACCAACAATTGGATACGTACAAGTAAAAGTTATGAGGGACTTGTTAAGAAAGATTAATGAAGAGAAAAATCATTTAACAGAGAAAAAGAAGAGGTTCACTAAAAAAAAATTCTCACACAAATAAGAATTAAAGAATGGCAGATGATGATGAGAGAGAGAAAGAGTAAGAGAGAGAGAGAGAGAGGAAAGAGAGAGAGAGATGAGAAGAAGAGAGAGAGAGATGAGAGAGAGGAGAGGAGAGAGAGAGAGAGAGGAGAGAGAGAGAGAGAGAGAGAGAGAGAGAGAGGAGAGAGAGAGAGAGAGAGAGAGAGAGAGAGAGAGAGAGAGAGAGAGAGAGGAGAGGAGAGAGAGAGAGAGAGAGAGAGAAGAGAGAGAGAAGAAGAGAGAGAGAGGAGAGAGAAAAGAGAGAGAGAGAGAGAGAGAGAGAGAGGAGAGAGAGAGAGAGAGAGAGAGAGAGAGAGAGAGAGAGAGAGAGGAGAGAGAGAGAGAGCGAGAGAGAGAGCGAGAGAGAGAGCGAGAGCGAGAGCGAGAGCGAGAGCGAGAGCGAGAGCGAGAGAGAGAGAGAGAGAGAGAGAAAAAAAAAAAAAAAGAAAAAAAAAAGAATGACTCCTAGAGCGAATACAACAAATACTTCGGTAGGAATAATACAAAATGTGACACTGACATAAATACAATGAAATGAGGAGGAAATTTCAGATAAAATAGTGGTAATAAAGGGGAGGGACAAAGCGTAGGTGAAAAGCGTCCAGGACTGTAAAACAAAAAAATACGAATACAATTTTCTTTGAATGCAAAATAGTGAAAGGCTTTACACACATAACAATTTTGTGTTGACATTTGAAACGGTTAGAGAGAAAAAAACAAAAATAATTGGACGATTATGTTATTGCGTCAACAGAAGGAATGCATAACTATGCGAGCTACAAATGTTCAGATATGCAAATAATTCATAATAGAATGTCAATCCATGATGTTTGTATGGAATCAGTGATGATGATACGTCATGTGGAAATCATATTGAAAATAATAATAAGAACAATAAAATCATGCGGGCGAGGTGTGTGTAAAATTTCTATCTGAAAGTTGACAATTTAGTAAATAAATATATAAAACATTAGCGAATGTGCCTGGTGTCCCTGTATTTACTAAAGGCATATACTTTACCAGAATGGCACGTTCTGTGGAATCTACGGGCCATAGCAGGGGCATAAGGGTGAGGCATGGACAGGGGAGAGAGAGGGTGTGAACACTACACAAGGATGAAAGTATAATGGAATATTTTGTAGAAGCAACGCGCTATTGAAGTGGCGCAAGAGAGGTATGGACAGCGTAAAGAAGGAGGAGTGGATACTGTACTAATAAGGAGAAACAGTGGACAGAGGACTTAAGAAGGTGGCCTGGTGGGTATGTAAGTACAAGGCATATAATTTGCAGAATATGGTCGGGTCACTCACTGCATAGAAGAGAGTAAAGAAGCTATTAGCGAGGCTGTTACATGGCGAGAAGAGGAAACTGGCTACCGAACGATAATGAGAGATTACAGACTATAATATTACTCACCGCACGTTACGTTAAGTTGGCGAAAATGGGGCCACTTCACTCCCCCCTTCCGAACGCACGGGATTGGCTGAGGTGTTGGGTGTTGGGCGAGAATGCCTTACTCCAAGTTCCGCCCTAAGGCTCCAACACCCAACACCTCAGCCAGCTAATCACGGGCGTTCGGAAGGGGGTAGTGAGGGGGCCCCATTTTCGCCAACTTAACGTGCGGCGAGATAGTGTTTAAAGGCGTGTCTCACCATGTCAGGGTCGTGAGCAGGGAGTGAGGCCAGCAGAGTGCCGGGTTCAGCGTCCTCTCTGACGGTGACGAGGACGTGCGTGCGGGCGAAGAGCGGCGGGTTGTCGTTCACGTCGAGCAGCTTCACCGAGATCCAGGCGGAGTCCATGTGGCGCAGGTCGTTCCAGGCGCCGGGGCCCTGTGGAGGGGTAAAGGAGAAGGAGGAGGAGTTAAGTGTGAAGAGAAGAGAGGTGAGGAAAAAGAGAACAGGAGAAGAGGTAAAGGAGAATGAAGAAGAGAAAAGTGGGAAGAGAAGAGAGGTGGGGTAAAAGAGAACAGGGGAAGAGGTAAAGGAGAAGGAGAAAGAGAAAAGTGTGAAGGGAAGAGAGGTGGGGAAAAATAGAACAAGGGAAAATAGATGTAAGAGAAGGTGAAACGAAGAGAAGAGTGTGAAGGGAAGAGAGATGAGGAAACAAGAACAGGAAAAAATATATGCAAGAGAAGAAGCGAACGGTAAAAGTTGAATAAGTTAAAAATGGTGAAGGCGGAAGTAGAAGAGGGGTAAAGGAGAAGGAGGAAGAAAAGGTGGGGAAAAAAGAGAACAGGGAAAAAATAGATGCAAGAGAAGGTGAAAAGAACGGAAAATGGGAAAAAAAAGCAAGTGAAGGTGAAACGAACGGAAAAAGGGGAACAAATTATGCAAGAGAAGAAGCGAACGGAAAAAGTTTAATAAGTAACAAATGGCGAAGGCGGAAGTGGGTGAGGGAGGCAGAGGAAGGCGTGAGGGGAGAGTGTTAGATGAACGGTAAATACTTGAGGGGCTGTGAAGGGGGAACACTCATGCATGCCGGTATAACGAAGGGTAAAGCCATCCCAGCCTCCGCCTCGGTAATAGCTGCAGGGTAAGTAGTGAGTGTCCCCCAATAAAGGCTGGTTTCCTGCTGAACGTGTCAAATATTTACGACAAAACACTAAAAGGGAAACAAACGAAAGGCTAACAAATATTTCACTAGCAATTCATTGCTGTCATTTTATCACTGATGGTTTTTTTCCCCACCCAACATATACCAGAGCAAAAACGGTGTAGAGTCTATTTCAGCTTACACTTTATGATTAGCTCGCACACACACACACACACACACACACACAGGCCAGCTTTCCCCCAATCAAGGCCTCCCCCTCCCGGCGACCCCCCCCAACACTCACCCCGTCCGTCACCTGCACCATAAACTTGAACCCCCGGCGGTGTGTCTGATCCTCGTAGTCCAGCGGTTTAGTGGCGTACAGCTGACCCACCGCGCCCACTGTCCTCACTGCAAACAGCTGCCATCCACGCCCATTGCCCGCCAACACCTGCACGGAGGGCGGGAGGGAAGGGACATAATTCGGTGGCTAGACACTTCAATCAGTACAACTTGAACCAGTGGCCATCTCAACCAGTGACCAACTCAATAAACCAGTGGCCATCTCAACCAGTGACCAACTCAACCAGTACCAACAACCATTACAGCCATCCAAGTCCTAATTTCGTCAGTAGCATTGCCTTAGACATGTTGTACAGAAAGGTGTACTACTTTCCATGTACACGCATAGACAGTGTTGCTTGCATAAGGCAGGGCAATGCTTTATAATTTGAAGTTAATTACTTTTTTGTATACATTAAGCAGCAAACATGAATCACGTAATGCATGATAGTCTTATGGATATTTTTCCGCTTCATAGACATAGTAAAGCCGCCGGTGCCACAAAGGAGAAGGTAAAAGAAAAACAAATCTGGCGAAAAAAAATAAGTGTGTTGGAATTCAGGATGTCTTGTGGTGGGAGACAAGAATACAAACAAGAATATACTAGAAAAAAAGTGTGCGAGTACAGTATATGGGAACGAGACACTTTTTTTCTAATTACTCCATAACATAATTAGCGCCTACAAATACCTGATCTGACAGAAGTAACCGAAACATTAACCCCTTCACGCCCAGATCTTTCCTTTGCTATATAGAATCTTCTGTTGTTAGCCATAAAATTACGAAAAGTAACTAAATATACCAAATTATTTAGTGGACAAAAATACTAAACAGGTCATTATCTATAAAATGCTGCTTATATTATTTAAAATCGTCTAATGGTAGCCAAATTACAATGTTAATTACGTTGTGGGCCTCAAGGGGTTAATCAAATTCTGAAGGTAAGTGAACAAAAATACAATCAACACTATGAAACCCCTCGTTCCTCCCCGTCCCGTCAGTCTCACCCTGTAATGGAAGTGGGATGCGGCGTCCCTATCCGCGGCGGCAATCTCCAGTAGCGTGGTGTTGGATGCTGCTGTGTTCGCCCACGTCTCCTGCACCGTGAGATCCCATCGCTTCCTGGCCAGACGAGGCGGGTTGTCGTTGATGTCAGACACGCGGATGATAACAGTGCATGTGCCTGGATGGGTGGGAAAAGGGGGGGGTGGAGAGAGAGAGAGAGAGAGAGAGAGAGAGAGAGAGAGAGAGAGAGAGAGAGAGAGAGAGAGAGAGAGAGAGAGAGAGAGAGAGAGAGAGAGAGAGAGAGAGAGAGAGAGAGAGAGAGAGAGAGAGAGAGAGAGAGAGAGAGAGAGAGAGAGAGAGAGAGAGAGAGAGAGAGAGAGAGAGAGAGAGAGAGAGAGAGAGAGAGAGAGAGAGAGAGAGAGAGAGAGAGAGAGAGAGAGAAGAGAGAGAGAGAGAGAGAGAGAGAGAGAGAGAGAGAGAGAGAGAGAGAGAATCAGAGGTTAAATGTTAGAACTTGCATAATAGATAGCTTTGTGACATAAAATAGGTTTGTAAAATATATATTCATAAACAATACTTTACTACAAATCCTTTTGACAAGACTACCATTCATATTTCAAAATATTACTGTAATATGGATGGGTTTTTTTTCAAAAGTCATTTATAAAACGTCAATTCGCAGATAATCTCTTACAGTCATTCATGTGTTAAGTATACAAGTTTATAAAGAAAAAACAAAACATCATCCATCATCATTGTTCATGGATACTGTTTATCAATATGACCATCTTCGTAGAGTTACTGTATTGGTTTGACGCAATCCTTTTAGTTATTTGATTTATTGTTTAGTGTGCGGCTTCAATACAAGTGTTGATGCATTTGTTAACACATGTATGCGTGGGAAACTCCAACACTGAAGGCAACTTTGAGCCGACACATCAAAAGGTAAGACTCTCTCTCATTGCGTCACTGTACTACTACAAACTATTTGTTCACCTCTATCACTATTGTTATTTACAGCATTGTGGATTATAGAGATAAAACAGAATAGCAGCAGTGAGTAACGGGCGGTGGGTGGGCGTGTGGGTCAGTGGTGTAAACAAGCCGCGGTGGAGCAGCGGGCAATGCATGGTCCGTATTTTTCGTTGTTCCCGGATGGACAAAAGTTTCGGTGATACCGGGGAGCTTTTTCACATGTTTGGTTCGGCGTGTACAGAGCAAGGGAATGAGCCACGACGCATTGCATTGTTACTTCTGCTATTAATTTGGATTTGGTCTTATAAAGGTAACAATAAAGATAAGGGCATACGCTAAGCTACGCGTAGCCTCGGTGCTCATCTCCGTCGCATTAGACATTGAGCCTGTGGTGAGTGACAACCCGTTACCCCGAAACACAGGGCAAGTGTGACATTCGGGTTACCACAGTTACCTTCCCCAGGTTTCCCCAAGTACCCCTTTATCGAACAACCCCGAAAGGAGGGATGAATAGCTGTTTGAGCTGGCCGCCGACTGCCCTGGCCCGGATTCGAACCAGGGCCTGAAGATACGTAGCTATGCGCGCTAGGAATTACATCACGGAGACGACAACTCTTTGGTCTTACTGCAGGTCGCAAAATTAAGAAGCAGCATTTGACTACATAGGAAGAACAGATAACAGGACTAACATGATGTGAGGGAGGTGGTGTCGTGAGGAAATATCTCATATAAGCAGATAGGAAATAAAGTAATGTATAAGACACTGTATATTTTAATATATATATAATAATGCATAAGTTTGAATAGCTGTGAGTCTAGGTGATCTCTGTAACGCTGGGGTCCCATTAATCTGTGAGCGCCATGATGATTGGTCTTGCAAAGGTACTCAATATCTGGAGGTCTTGATGGAAGAAGTCTGCAGGGAAAAGAACACCGGGATGAACCGAGCACTGAACCATGGGAGGATCCGCAACGCAAACATTCCTCTGTGAACAGTTATCGTTCTCTTTGGAATGTGTTTATATATAGCACGCGGCTCCTGTCCTACTAGCGACCTTAAACATGTTATGGCTAGTGCAGTGTTGCAGGTGATACTACAGGGACCACCTCGGCTCACTCCACCACGGTGCAACATTTCACGAATGACGGAGATGACACCAACACGACAACAGCGACAGAGGACCAAGCAAGGCCAGGAGCGTCAAGGTATAGGAGGGAGAAACGGAACCACAAAATCAAATGAAGCTAACCGTAATAAATGATCAGAGTAAAGATGAGAAGAGAAACTTAGGTGGTGCTATTGTCTTGCAATAACACCAGATGATTATGGTGATGATGATGGAAGCACACCCTCACCATACACCACCCTGTCACCACGCTAAGTAACCTCAACCAGCTTCACCAAAATCGTCACCTTCATCTCATTCCTCATATGCCTTCCCGAATCACATATCATTCCCTTTACAATACGTGATAAAAACTCAGATTTCCGCACACAACATTTCCTGCGGCGTCACATTACACATATCATATTATATCATATCTTATTTGGTTTAGCACTAAAGTTCATTTCCTCATGTATGTATCTTAAGTTTTTTATTTTTTTTCCTGTATGCCTTCGGGTGAAAATAAAATTATTATTATTTTTATTATTATTACATACCCCGTCAAGTATCTCCATCACTCGTGATTAAAGAGGATGTTTTTGTGTTCGCTTCCCTGTCTTTTCAAACTTTATCCTCCATATATAAGAATGAATGAATGACATAAAACATTAACCGAAACATTAATCACATTCTGAAGGTAAGTGAACTAAAATACAATCAACACTATAAAACCCCTCGTTCTTCCCCGTCCCGTCAGCCTCACCCTGTAATGGAAGTGGGATGCGGCGTCCCTGAATTAATCCCTGCTCAATTACACGTTGAAAAGCATTAGGATCACTAGAGGAGAAAAAAAATTTGCACTCCGACCGGGCTTGACATTCTCCACTATACAATGGGTTATATATGAGTCTTCTGTTCTTTACGAGGCAACTTTACGGGGTCACATGGTAGCGTCAAGACTTTGTGCATGGATGTTAAGGGGTTAAGTGGCTGGGCTCGTAAACTATGATTTCTTTTGGTTCTGTGAAGTTATGTGATTTCCTTCCGTAATTTCAACCGCAAGGACATCATCATCACCGTCACTCTTATTGCTGACGCTACTAACATCCTCTACAGTTTTCATCCTTATATATATAAACTGTTTCATTCTTTATTTAATTACGAGAAGAGTAACCTATGGTTTCTTTAGGTTCTGTGAAGTTATGTGATTTCTTTCCGTTATCTCAACCGCAAAGACACCATTATCACCGTCACTCTTATTTATTAATTATTATGACGTCACTAACACCCTCTACATCGTCTTCATCCTTATATATAAACATTTTCATTCTTTCTACGATGAAGGAGATATAAGAAAAAGATAAAAAAAAGACAAATAGATGACAGATTAGGTGAAGGAGAAGCAAACAAACTAAACAACCGCAGAGAAAAAAACCTATAAAGGAGAGAAAGGAAAGGAGGAAAAGAAGGAAGAGGAAGAAGAAGAGAAATGATGATAACGAGAGGACGCAAAAACGCATAAAACGCAAAAAAAGAACAAAAATAAACCACGAACACAAAAATTATACACTGAAAAAATAATTACAAGAAGCTTGTTTTTCTATGGATTTTCAGTGTTTTTCTGCTTTGACAGAACACCTTGTCACACTTATTCTTAAGCCTTGCAATGTCTTTTCTCCCGATAATTAACTACACTGTCTTATGAGATTGTTATGACACACTTATCGTATCGATACGTACGTATCGTATGAGTATGTTTGCGCTCATAGCCTTTCGTACGTTTCTAAAGTATTTCTTAGTGTACGTTTCTCAGCAGACTAAGGCAAACGAGTCACCTAATCTGTGTCTGGGTAGCATATTGCCGTTCTCTGGAATAGTATGTGGTATGGGGATATCTCTAGCCAATCACCGTTGTCGGTTGACGGTGGAGCTTTAGTGAGCACTGGGTTATAATCTGTGTTATATTTAGCATAATTAATTTAGTCATGGTTGAGTTAGGTTAGGTTAAATTAAACAATTTGATAAATCTAATCTTAAATAAAACATACAGATTATAGCCCAGCGATCACGTAGGCTCCACCCACAATGTGACGTCACGAGCTTGGTCAACGGTGATTGGCTCGACATCCCCACACCACATACTATTCAAAAGAACGGGAATATGCGTCCGGGTAACATACATCATCATGAACAACGACAACATGACTACTTCGCTGCCCTGACCTCGCCGTGTTACACTTCATAATCTATTTCACTGTCGATTAGCTGGCGTCGCATCTCACTCCTTCCTTTAGTACTGGACGGGTGACCTCGCTCTTGCATGTGCGCGAGGCTAATGAGTAATGTCTAATAACGCCCAACACCCCGAGCAGCGAGTGTCTCCTGTCACTTAAATATTGCAGGTTCCGGAAAGGCGAGTCATCAGTTCAACTACAAGTATAATTTCTTTTCTGTAATTATTGCTGGGAAGTAATTTATAGTTACGCACGTGATACAGAGGTTATACGTTCTAATAACTACATCTACGTTGAAGGTTTATTGTTGACCCTGCCTCTGTGGTTTTTGTGTGTGTGTGTCATTCACCCATGGTCCTGTCCACGCGATTCAGACTCCTCGCGATCGCCAGTTTCACTCTCCCGGTGCGAGCTTGGAGCTCATTATTACCGATCTTTGGGTAATGCTGGGACCTCACATACCACATATCCCCATCCCCTTGCTCAAGGGGACAGTAACCGCCCGAATTTCTCATTGGAAATACCCCTGGGAATGAGCGGGGTCGAGGATCGAACGCTAGATCACAGAATGGTACCGGACACCCTAACCGACTAAGCCGTTCAGGCGGTGCGTGCGTGCGTGCGTGCGTGCGTGCGTGCGTGCGTGCGTGCGTGCGTGCGTGCGTGCGTGCGTGCGTGCGTGCGTGCGTGCGTGCGTGCGTGCGTGCGTGCGTGCGTGCGTGCGTGCGTGCGTGCGTGCGTGCGTGCGTGCGTGCGTGCGTGCGTGCGTGCGTGCGTGCGTGCGTGCGTGCGTGCGTGCGTGCGTGCGTGTGTGTGTGTGTGTGTGTGTGTGTGTGTGTGTGTGTGTGTGTGTGTGTGTGTGTGTGTGTGTGTGTGTGTGTGTGTGTGTGTGTGTGTGTGTGTGTGTGTGTGTGTGTGTTATAGGAAGGATCAATAACAAGCTTTTAGTGTTCCATCATATAGTTGGTACATACTGCCTCCCCCTTTGTGGTTTCAACTATGTAATGAGTGTACATAAGATTTTTGATTCGTCATTGATCTATTAACGTATCAATCTAATTTTAGAGCGTATGTCATTTCACCAAACATTTACCCATCTTGTTTGGTCAACACTTCGCCACTGTGTACACTCGCCACACCTGACATCAAGAAACAAACCCGACAAACAGCAACGGAATATGCAACACGAAACACAAACGTCTCGCTTCATTGTATCAAAAAGCTAACCAACTCATCTGTTTCTTATGGCGCAGTGCTTGTCTCTGTATTGTTCATCATCGGTCCTGGATCCTATAGTCAAAACTCTGTACCAAGTTGAGAGTTTACAATGGCACTGCAGTCACCTGTAAGCCGCCACTCCTTCATAACATTGTGCTACTTGGGTGAACAATGACGAGGTAAAAATACGCATATCTTCTTTAGTATTGACATGCATTGATCTTTTTCTTCCCGTTCTACTCTTCTTTCTTAAGTATAAACTGTTATGTTTTCCAGGCAGCTCAGCAGAACCACACATGTTAGGCAACCAGGCTACGCTATATCTCATCCTATGCTTACATTGCCACTCCTCTCACTACTCTCCTCTCCTCTCACCTACTTACATCATGCACCACTTATCCTGGCGCGCTAGGATGTAACATGGGAGAAGAAAGGCCCCACCAGCACCTGATTTAATGCTGAGCTATTGCTGCACCGCCGCCCCCGTGACCCTAAAGATCAGCTCATATCTGCCGTCTGCATTAACCGGCAGTCGGCAAACCTCTCCTTCCTGGCAGACGGCGACGCAACGAGGGACCGGTGTGACGGTATGGAAGATCCGCCGTGACGGTTGGTCCAGCGCATGCGCAGAACTCGGTGGGTGTAAACAAACAGACGACGCGGGCTGTTAGTCGGACCAAATATCACGCTCTAGGGCGGTATTTTATGTTATTTTATGTTAGTTAAATTAGTTTAGGTTAGGTTAGGTTAGCAACATGTCAGCCCCAACCTTATTCTCCCGACGCTGTAACGCAACTTAAGTCTCTCTTTACAATAATATAAAATAAAGACTCTTACCTTTGTAATACAGTAATTCATCGCCTTACACACATAATACAATGGCCTCATGACAGTATGTTTGAGTTCAATAGAAAACAAATATTTTCATGAATCATATCATTTGAATCATGCCTCAAAATATTATCGATGGATGCAAAATATTTTAATTACTAACAATATCTTGCGTCTTTTATTTACCTTCTAATAATAAAAATATCCGCAACATTATGGTCAATTCCACTAAGCCACGCAGGTCAATGAGCTCAAAGCATAAACGAAGATAACTTTATAGCATTTCATAATGATTACCCCGATTACGACGGGTTACCCAACGAGTGATCTGTTCCACTGCTCAATCAAGTTTGAATGTATCTACATATATGTGCATGTATGAAGGTATGTAGGTTATACGTGTGGGAGTATCTATGTGATGTAAGCGTTTATGTACGTATATGAATGC
>JACEEZ010018289.1:192500-210000 GCA_016584305.1 Chionoecetes opilio
CTATGCACGGGAAATCACCAACATACAAGCTCATGTTTTCCAACTTTGAAATACCATGACAAAAGCACCACCGCTTCACGGGATACACAGCTGAAAAAAGACACACAAAAAAAGAGGATAGACAAACAAGAATATAATCGCCAGAGATTGACAAGCGATATTATATAATCTAAAAAAAATCTACCAAATCACGTGTTTTTTTTGCAAGCACACATTCTCTGTCTGTCTGTCTGTCTGTCTGTCTGTCTGTCTGTCTGTCTGTCTGTCTGTCTGTCTGTCTGTCTGTCTGTCTGTCTGTCTGTCTGTGTCTGTCTGTCTGTCTGTCTGTCTGTCTGTCTGTCTCTCTCTCTCTCTCTCTCTCTCAAAACACACACACACACACACCACACACACACACACACACACACACACCACACACAAAACACACACACACACACACACACACACACACACACACACACACACACACACACACACACACACACACACACACACACACACACACCCCTCTCTCTCTCGCTCTCTCTCTCAAAACACACACACACCTACCCATACACACACACACACACACACACACACACACACACACACACACACACACAACACACACACACACACACACACACACACACATCGGAGGGAAAGGTTGCTAGTGACCCGCTTTCAGCAGGACTGGATGGTTACAATCAACGTTAAATGTACCGATTTTACACAAAGGAGACAGGAATTTAGGCGTAAAAGAAGAGCAGTCCAAATATTTTCGCTTGACTACAGACGAAACCAAACTGTAAGTAAATAAAAGTCTATGTGCCTTCCTTCCCTCTCCTCACCTCTTTAAAAAAAACCCTACTGCAATAATCTTTCCAATCAATCCTGCTGATAATGTTACTATTACCCCTATCTCTCTCTCTCTTTCTCTCTCTCTCTCTCTCTCTCTCTCTCTCTCTCTCTCTCTCTCTCTCTCTCTCTCTCTCTCTCTCTCTCTCTCTCTCTCTCTCTCTCTCTCTCTCTCTCTCTCTCTCTCTCTCTCTCTGCTGTTGTTGTTACTATTATATGTTATATTACTTATTATACTATTATATGTCTTCCTTCCTTCTTTCATTCATCAAGTCCTCTCTCTCTCTCTTCTCTCTCTCTCTCGTCCTTCTATCTTCTCTCTCTCTCTCTCTCCCCTCTTCTCTCCCCCCTCCTCTCTTTTCTCTCTCTCTCCCCTCTCTCTCTCTCTTCCGTCTGAACTAAAGGGAAAAATAAAAAATAGGGAAAAATTTTGACCCAGGGTAGACCCAGCCTGAAATCTGCACTTTAAAGAAAAAAATTAAATTTATATAAATGAGCAAAACACATAAATGGCAGACATAACGGCATAGAAATAGTAAACAGACCTCTTTTTTAAAGCGGGGGACAGGAAAAAATAAATGAGCTTTACGACACCTCAGTGAATACAAGGTCCTTCAAAACAAACAGGTGTCTTTCGGGGCTGCCAAAGCAATTTGCTAACCGTACTCTCCCTTCAGTGAGTGCGTAGATTGGGGAAAAGGGTAAAAAAAACTAAAAGTAAAGTCTCGAAAAGAAACGCGAAACTAGACAAGTGGTAACCCCAAGGCTAATGTTGCTCCCCCCTACCTTCAACCCAAAATAGTCGCCACCGAGGAGGCGGGGGCAAGTTATGGCCGGAGTCATCTCACGGTCCCCCCAACACCTGAGGAGCAGAAGGGGGAAAAGGAAAAGCAGTCCCAAGTTTGGGCCTGACGGGAGTCAACCCCTTCCCTATCGATAGTCACAAGGCTCAAAAGGGAAAAATCCCAAAACATTTCAAAAAGCCCCAAAGACAGAATCTACACTACTATCGCCACTTTCCCCCTCCTCCTCTCACCAATCCTCTCTGCGCCCCCTATGCTCACCAACCCACCCCCCCTCGCCACACTCCGTCCCTGCCCCCCACCTCACCCAACTCCCGCCCCGAATATAAGGACGTGAACGGTCCCCGGGGCGGTCGTGATCTTTACCCCCGACACCGAGAAACAGCAAGGTAGAAAAGTGGTTGTTACAACTGTGGAGAGTTTAACCCCAAAATTTTAAAAACTGTCGGTCGCCCATAAGTAAAGTGTGGCAGTTGTCAACGACTGGGTCATAAGAGCAAATCTGTGCTTCTTATAGCGCCTAGGAAATGGAAAAGGGTTGTCAAGCCGATAGTTCCCTTAACCAAATTTAAAGGGATTTCTTAAAATTGAACACTAAATTCAAAACCCCCTACAAGGCAATTTTGAGGAAATAAAGCGGTGAAAATTGAAGAGGATGTCGATATTTTGTGTATTAGTGAGACGTGGCTTTTCCTGACTCCTGTTTTCCTATGTAAATATACTCATACAAACTAACAGGTGGATAACGGTCGGGGGCTCGGGTGTTTGTGTGTTGTGAAAGACCATTCAGCTCTGAAGTATTAAAAACAAACATTGCGCAACAATTAGGTGTCGAGGATTATGGAACAAATTCAGTGCAGAAAATTTACCTTCTATCATTATAGGTTGCTTTTACAGACACCTAACCTTTTTCTGATTTTTTGACTATATTTTTGACCTCCTAAGAACAATGTCTTTGCGTAAAAACCCTTTTTTTATACTCGGTGTTTTAAATGACG
The DNA here is from genome assembly GCA_016584305.1 of Chionoecetes opilio. NCBI lineage: Eukaryota > Metazoa > Arthropoda > Malacostraca > Decapoda > Majidae > Chionoecetes > Chionoecetes opilio. The sequence continues at coordinate 195,139 of JACEEZ010018289.1, forward strand.
ATTTTCTCAACAGTAAAAACAAACTTCAAAATCATAAAAATAAAAAATTTAAACCAAAATTTTAGCAAGCCCCCCCGAGTCACTCCCCCCCGAAACATATTTGACGTTATCATCACAAAAAGCCATTTGGTGCTGACCTTGACGCCTTTTCCTCATCCCTAGCGGCCCAATGATTGTCAGTGTCACCGTAAATATATTAAAAAAACCCCCCGTAATTAAAATATTGTGACATGTCACACATGATGGGAACATTTCCACAATATTGGTGAAAGTATAACTCTTTTAAAATATTTTAATACGACAATTAAATAACAATAGAAAACTAACATCCCAAAAAAACGTGCCTGGATTGCTGCGCCCCCAGGGTTTACAAAGGAAATACCCGCCCCCCCGCCCCGGGATGACCGATCAATTGGGAGGCAATAATAAACGAAATACCCCCAAAACGTAATTAAAAGCCCGAACGGCCACACCTCGGGCCCAATAAAGGCCCTAAAAAAACAGTAACAAGCTATAGATAAAACAGGAAAAGAGACATCACGTCATTACTTAATTCTAGGAATAACTTTGCCGCTATTTTGGAAGATTTTTAAGGGGGACCAAACCCCCCCCCAAAAAAGGGGTCAATGAAAAACCATCTGAGTAAAAAAAGTTAAAGGGGAAAGATTTAATTTTTTTCGCAACTGGGGAAACTATTTACAAAAAAAAAAAACAGTCTCTGCGTAAAATCCCCGCCCAAAAAATGAAACCAAAAGAGACGCTAGCGTCCCCTCGTCAGTAGAACTTTTTCCGGCCCCAACCCGCGATACGAACACGTCATCTTAATATAAAAGCCCTTTAAAACCAAAAAAAATCGTTGGGTCAGATAAATTTCCCTGCTTTTTCGTTAAAGATTCACATTTTAGCTTTTTATTTGACATTTACTAAAAAACACCCCATCGTAACCGGTTTTTTCCGAATCGGGGGGCAGCCATCGTTACCCCCTCTTTACAAGAATGGAACACAGATATGTCAGAATTCCGCCCCATTTCCCCCCTCCCATTTTCTAAGGGAATTTAAAAAAAAAGTTTTCTACCAACTCACAACTTTCCCCCGAGCAAATTATCTTTTATCTACAAAAAAGCATGGGTTTTTGTCATAAATTATCTACCCAAAAAGCCCCTTATCATTACTAACCACATTTATGACCCACAGGCAAAAAGGGGGGGTGTCCTTTTCCCCTTTTTGGTCTATCTAAAGCATTTTTACAGGTCAAACCCCACCATCCTACTTAAAAAACAAAAACACAAATTTGAACTTTCGGTTTGACAGTTACCTAAATGGGAAAACCCCCCAGTCAGTACGATTACATAACACTATTTTCGAAATTAATGTTTTGACGGTGTCCCCCCAGGGCTCTATACTTTGGCCCAATATTGTTTAACTTTTTTTGGAATGATATGTCGATTTTTATTAATGACTGTTATTATGCATACGCTGATGACAAACCCCAAACCTACACAAAAACCTTATCAATAAACCTTGACCCCCCATTCGAAAACACAGGAAACCCTTTCATAAAACAAAGTTTTTACTTTTTTGAAAAATGGTTTTTTTTTACTGAATACTAAGAAAAACAGTGTAGTTCAAGGTACCCCATCAACTATTTTTCCCAGAACCAGCCCAACTCACTTAAAGCACCACACACAAAAAACCCTTCAACCCACCACACATTAAAAAACCTTTGGGTAAAAACATGGAAGGGACTGATTTTAACAAACATGTAGTGAAATGAGTAAAAAAAAAAACCGGGTCTCTAATTATGTAAAATTTAAATAAAAGAAATTTTTAAAGGATACTCGCACAGCAATTTTTACAAAACCTTTTATTAGCATTAATTATTGAGAAAAATGGGTCACAGCAAACAAATTTTCCTAAACAAAGTTCAAAAACTAAGAATTTTGCAGCAAAGTAGTAGATTGGGAAAACCAGGAATACGTCGGGGACTCCAATTTTGAAAGAACTACAATGGCTGAAGTTAAAGACCAAAAAACTCACGACCAGGGGTCCTATGTTAAATATAGACCCCTCATATCCTAATTGACTTTTCCAAAATGTAGGGGACGTTACGGGGAGACCACCCGACAGCGAGTACCTGTACGTCCCCAAGACCAACCAGACAGGGGGCCGTCTCTTCTGTAAGGGGCCCCCCCCAAGTTTTGGAACGCTTCCCCCGCAGTTAAAAAATGCTAAACCCCCTTTCATCTTTCAAACTAAACTCAAACTTGTATTCGGGATGGAAAAGAATTTTTTTATAGAACTTTTTCTTTAATGTATATAGTATTTCTTAGGTAGAAATTTGTACCTTTTATAAAGATTTTAATTATATATTTGTTTTCTTTTAAAAAGCTTTTATTCCTTTTTTTTTATTTGCATATTCTGTAAATATTTTAATATCATTATTTTTCTATTTTACAAATTTTATTTTTTTATATTTATAATTTTTTAATGCAAAACTGTGTAATTTTAATTTAGTAGCTATATCTTGAAAAAAATTGTATGTAAGAATAACCCCCTGCCGGTGGAAAAAAATTTATTATTATTTTTATTTTCTCCTCTCTCTCCACTTCTCTGCTGTTGTTGTTTCTATGTCTTCCTTTCCCTTTTTTCATTCATCAAGTCCTCTCTCTTCCCCCTCTCTCTCTCTCTCTCTCTCTCTCTTCCCCTTTCTCTTTCTTCCTTCTCTCTCTCTCCTTTTCTCTCTCTTCTTCCCTTTTCTCCTCTCTCTCTCTTCTCCCTCTCTTCTCTCTTTCTCTCTCTCTAACATGGGTTCCCGCCACCAAAGGTCTGTGTTACATTGGGGGCTTAAAGGGGCTTTACGCGTCTCTTTAAGTAAGGGGCCGCTCATGGCGATCTCCCCTAAGACACAACACACCTGATGCCCTTTAAAGGGGAGGGGACAATTAAAAGGCCCCGACACCCGAAAACTAAATCAGTCTAAATTTTTTTTTTTTCAAGGCGAAAATTTTCCCTTCTATTTTAAAATTCATGCTTAAAGTTTGCCCCTTTTACCTAAAATATGGTTAATATGATAAAATTAACTGAAATTAAGAAGAACCGGACTATTTCCCCTCCGGCATCAAAACAGTCAGTAAGCAGCAAGGGGTCGGGTTTTTCGCCTCGTTAAAAATCCCCCGATTTTAAATAGTAGTAGTAGTAGTAGTAGTAGTAGTAGTAGTAGTAGTAGTAGTAGTAGTAATAACGGTAGGTAGAATCGTGGCACTTCAGCTTCAGGGAGTAACTACAAGTTATTAGTACGTTGTGTATGGTGATCAAGTGAATATGTAGTACCAGTATCGCTTGTTATAATCATATTGTATAGCAGTAATGAGTGGCGTCAAGTATCACGGAACGCATTCATTGTCATGCTGATTGTCCTTATTCGCTTGACTTTTGTGTTTGATTTATTATTTGCGAGTATTACAACACACTGGTTCCTTAGGTTTAGTTAGGTTAGGTTAGGTTACGTTTCCCTTCATCGGTCTGGCTGGCATATTTACCGTCCGAGACACAACGTTACCAAAATAATTTACTGAAGGATGAGTTAGTGTCCTTAGCTGGGCGTCAAAAATTAGAATGCAGGGCAGACTGAAGTGATAGATTAACAGGTCGCCTCATAACCTTGGCAATACATGAAGACTATACTATGCAGAAAAGCTTAATTCTGGCCCGTTTGATTCAACAACCAAAACGATGAATAACTAGCCATATTATTCTAGTGCTTTTGTTAGCGACTGCGCGAAATTACTATATTACTATTAAAACTACTATACAGAAAAGCCTAATTGTGACCTGCTTCACTCCACAACTAATAAGGAATATAACTAGCCATATTCTTGATGTTCCTTTGTTAGTAGCAATGCGCAATTTCTTTACCTGTCTTGGAATAATAATGACGAGGAAAATAAATTAAAAGTCGGCTGTACCGCTGACAAGACCTAACATGACCTCGTGAGGCGCAACACCACCACCACCACCACCATCCCTACCACCATATCCACCACCACACCTAACCCCCACCACACCTAACCCCCACCATACCTAACCCCCACCACACCACACCACCAACACCCCCCCACCGCCACCACCACGCCACCACCACCACCATACACCACCACCATCACCACCACCACCACACCACACCACACCACCCCCACCACCATCACCACTTTCACCTTTCCGTGACACCACCACATGGATCGGGTTAAGCATCGTCACTACATCGTTAACCTTGCGATAATGTGAAGCAGAATGAACCGAACATTATGAAAATTCGCTGAAAAGTGCACGTGTGTCCCAGTCTTTATGATGGACGGCGGAAAATAATGTTATGGCGAGTGTTCACGAATGAGTCTAAATTTATGGCACCTAATATTTATTATCAAACATTCATATCAATTTAAATATCTGCTAAAATAGGAGAAAAAAACAATACTCACTCATCATTACAGTACAAATTATTGCCTTCAGGGAAAGCTATGATGATGTCATAGAAAAGGTGACAAATTAAATAAATTGAGATATTCCCTAAGTGTCTATCTGAGACGAGTGACAGTATATTTGTCTGTCAGTAGTTGTCTTTTGGTGCTTAAAGTTGTTAAGATTTTAGTTACGTCAGTTTGGTATCACACGCGATATGGCACGAAGTTTGACTAGCCACTAAATTTACTAGAGGACAAAATTGGTTTGTGCCCCGATTGATTTTGCATGCTATTGATGTCTTCTAACAACACACCAAAGGATAAACTTGTTTGAAAATAAGCATGATTCTTTCAGCTAACACTCCCACTAGTACCAGGGGAGAGCCCAGTGCACCTTGACACGAAAAAAACACGTAACTAACACACCAACTAAGAGTGAGTCAAGAGAAATGGGGCGACGAGCGATGCAGAAGTAACGTAAGATAATCCTTTGATAAGAAACCTAAAGAAGGAAGATAATAAATAGCCTACAGGCTCAAACGTAAAAAAGAAAGAAAAGAAAAGTAAAAAAAAAAAAAAAGATCACCACCACCATGAACAATAACTACTATACGGCTGTTAACATATACTACTACTACTATTACTGCAACTACTGTTTCTGTTACTACTATTACTGTTACCTCTACTAATACAAATACCTCTTATTCAACTATAACCTCAACAACAACGAGAGCAGGTAAACTATTACTACTACTATTATTATCACTGTTATTTTGGAGAGACCTTATAATAGATTGCCCGGTTCAACTTTCGATTAGCTTTGTCATCCCCCACCCAAAAAAAAAAAACCCAATAGATAAATGATCAGGCTACACTACACTACAGCGTATATTTAAAAAAAGAAATGGGGAAAAACTGGTTCACAAATAGAGTGGTAAATGAGTAGAATGGACTCAGTCGTCAGGTATTTAGTGCGGAGTCAATAGGGAGCTTTAAAAGGAGGCTAGATAATTTCATGGATGGGGTTGAAAAGTGGTGTTCAGTAACAGGAACTTTTTTTTTTTTTTTTTTTTTTTTTTTTTTTTACATTTGTGCCTATAGCGCCTGTAGGCAGTGGTGACCCAGGGGCTCGGATGGTAGGCTCTGGAAGTTCACTTGAGGGCTGTGATGGTTGGTCCTCGCCCGTGGTGACGCAGGCAGGAGTTTTATAGTGACGCCTGCGATTAGAGGCTCATGCCGCCCCCCTGTGTCCTCCGATGCACTCGCAATCGAAGGTAGAGTTGATGGGCAGGGCATGTGGGTATTATTAGGTCACTCGACGGTGCAGAAATGTTTTGGTTTTCTTCGGGGATTGAACTCGGGTCACCGAGAACGTCAGTCGGAGACGCTAACCACTCCGCTACCGCCTCCCCTGCGTATAGGTCTACCACGTGTCTACTACCACGTGTAGGTCTCGCGGCCTCTTGTAGCTTCCTTATTTTCTTATGTTCTTATGTACACTACTACCACTACCATTACTACTACTACTACTACTACTACTACTACTACTACTACTACTACTACTACTACTACTACTACTACAACAACTATTACTACTACTACTAGTACTTCTACTACTACTACTACAACACCAAGAACAAACACAACCACTATTACTTTTACTACCACCACCTGAACTTCATGTCTCCCAACAAAAATCCACGTGGAACAGCAACACACACACACACACTTCACCCACCACCACACCCTCCCATCAACACTCACCCTTCTGCCCGCCTCCGTCAGCCGCCACCACCTGGATATGGTACTCGGGCGCGGCTTCCCGATCCAGGCAACAGAGGGCGGTGCGCACGAGGCCAGTCTCCGGGTGCACGGCGAAGATAGCATCGCCGGAGCGCTCCTCGATCACGTTCTTCTCAATAGCGTAGGTGAGTTTAGCGTTGGTGCCCTCCGAAGCGTCGTCTGCGTCGTGGGCAACAACCAGGGCCACGGATAGGTCTGGGGGAGAGAGGGAATACACACAGAGGGTAATGACAATAATGATAACAATATTATTATTAATAATAATAATAAGAAAATAATAATAATGATAATAAAAAGAGCAAGTGTGTGTGAAAACCAGAGAGAGAGAGGGAAGAGAGAGAGGGGGAGAGAGAGAGAGAGAGAGAGAGAGAGAGAGAGAGAGAGAGAGAGAGAGAGAGAGAGAGAGAGAGAGAGAGGGAGAGAGAGAGAGACGAGAGAGAGAGAAGAGAGAGAGAGAGAGAGAGAGAGAGAGAGAGAGAGAGAGAAGAGAGAGAGAGAGAGAGAGAGAGAGAGAGAGAGAGAGAGAGAGAGAGAGAGAGAGAGAGAGAGAGAGAGAGAGAGAGAGAGAGAGAGAGAGAGAGAAGAGAGAGAGAGAGAGATTGATGGATGTTATTCTGCTCAGATTAATGTTACTTTCCTTCTCTCTCTCTCTCTCTCTCTCTCTCTCTCTCTCTCTCTCCTCTCTCTCTCTCTCTCTCTCTCTCTCTCTCTCTCTCTCTCTCTCTCTCTCTCTCTCTCTCTCTCTCTCTCTCAACCTCTGTTTTTCCATCTAGACAGTCACTTTTCCTAACTCATTTTTCTCTTTGTCATTCACGTCACCCTCAGGACAAGAAGACACAACACAATTTTCAACCTCACATTCCTTCTGTCTATTATCTCTCATATTTCTACCCTGAACACTAACCTTCCTTCTTCTCATTTCCACATTTCTCTCTACCTTCCCAGTTACAACTCATCCCTTCAATTTAGTAATTCCAATCTTCCTCCATCCCATTTCCTTCCCCCTTCACGCCTTCACACAACGTATAGACATGACTAACACGCTTATCGGCTGCAGAGGAAACCAGAATACAAGGGCGTGTGAGGAATGGTATACAAACGCCTTATCGCCCTGAGTTACCTTCGGGTTGTTTTTTCGTGGCTGGAATCAGATTGAGGAGGCGGCAGAGAAGCGAGATGCAGGTTTCACTTCGGCTGAGTGTCTGGTAATACTGCTTGGTGGTGATGGTAGTGGTGTGATAGGTGTCTCTTGTTCAACTCTATATAATTTTAGGACTCTTCTATATGTTAATTCTCCTTTTACTCTCTCTGTTTCTTGGGTTTTCATAATTTCAGTCTTCCTGTTCTTCTATATATAATTTATTTGTCCTCCTCTCATGCCACTGTTTTTACTAGTGCTGCTATCATAGGTTCTACTACTACTACTACTACTACTATACTACTACTACTACTACTATTACAACCACCGCTACTACTACTAATGATATCACCACTTCCATCACTGTTGCTTCATGATAACAAACTCAATAAATGCAAACCTCTCTCTCTCTCTCTCTCTCTCTCTCTCTCTCTCCTCTCTCTCCTCTCTCTCTCTCTCTCTTCTCTCTCTCTCTCTCTCTCTCTCTCTCTCCTCTCTCTTCTCTCTCTCTCTCTCTCTCTCTCTCTCTCTCTCTCTCTCTCTCTCTCTCTCTCCGTCTTTCTTTATCCCAGTGTGTGTATTTTGCTTGTATGTAATTTCCTCATTCGCCGTAACACCTTCCTGTGTGTATACTTCATCTAAACCGACGCTATTTCGCATACGTTATACACATCCTGGTCGTCCGCCTCGGCAATAAATTCAACAAAGTGTGATTTATAGTGTTGAAATGCGTGGCTTCCTATCCCTTGCTCATTGTTCTTTGGCCTGCTTGTCTGTACGTCTGTTTGTATGTCTGCTTGTATGTCTGTCTCGTCCTCTACCACCTTCCCTGTTATTCTGTGTCTATCTAGTTTTCCGCTCTACGGGTTCTCCCTTTCCCTTGTTGTTACTTCTGACGGCGAGCGTGACGGAGAGGCAGGAGGATGTCAGGAGGGCGACCATCAGGAAGGGAAGAACAAGATGTAAATTTTGGGGTTATTTTTTTTCTTTTTTTTTTTCTTCTTTTGTTTTCAGGAAGGGAAGAACAAGATGTAAATTTTTCGGCGACTTTTTTTTTTTTTTTTTTTTGCTTCTATTTTCAGGAAGATAAATGAACAAGTAAATTTTGGGGTGACTTCTTTTTTATTTTTTTTGCTTCTGTTTTCAGGAAGAGAAGAACAAGAATAAAATTTTGGGTTGACTTTTTTTTTTTTTTTTTTTTGCTTCAGTTTTTAGGAAGAGAAGAATACAAAGTAAATTTTGGGGTGACTAGGTTGACTTTTTTTTTTTTGCTTCTGTTTTCCAGTTCATTTAATCTTCAGTGGCATGATTTTCATACACCCTGCTCGATGTTGATTTTCTTTCCTTTTTTTGGATAGATTTATTCTGAGGCAGTTATTCTCGTAATTTGACTGTGAGTAATAAATAAGGTGTACTTGGAATTAATTTTCTTCCCATTTTTTTTCTAATCTACGACCGATTTTCATTAGAGAGAGAGAGAGAGAGAGAGAGAGAGAGAGAGAGAGAGAGAGAGAGAGAGAGAGAGAGAAGAGAGAGAGAGAGAGAGAGAGAGAGAGAGAGAGAGAGAAGAGAGAGAGAGAGAGAGAGAGAGAGAGAGAGAGAGAGAGAGAGAGAGAGAGAGAGAGAGAGAAGAGAGAGAGAGAGAGAGCGAGAGCGAGAGCGAGAGCGAGAGAGAGAGAGAGAGAGAGAGAGAGAAAAAAAAATAGAATAATTGGGTTGTCAGTTTCCAATCTCTCTCTCTCTCTCCTCTCTTCTCTCTCTCTCTCTCTCTCTCTCTCTCTCTCTCCTCTCTCTCTCTCCTCTCTCTCTTCTCTCTCTCTCTCTCTCTCTCTCTCTTCTCTCTCTCTGTCTCACCGCCCGCACATCACCATGCTGCCGCTACACTAATTTTGTGATTTTAACGAAGCGAACGTTTTAATAATTCACAAGGTTTCTGTTATTCGGTTTGATCACAAATACACAACATTATTCTCTTTGTCTATTTAATGAACGTGGGTTGTGCTCCAGATAATTAATTACGGTGTGAAATTGTACGATGAACTCGGATTAAAAGTGTGTGTGTGGGTGTGATAGATATAAACACTGTAAATAAGAATAGATGGCTAGATAGATTGATAGATAGAGAACAAATAGACAAATAGACATATATAGATAAATACTGTAAATATGAATAGATGGATAGATAGATTGATAGATAGAGAACAAATAGATAAATAGACAAATAGGTATAGATAAATACTGTAAATAGGAACTGATGAATAGATAGATTGATAGAGAACAAATAGACATATAGATAGATAGAGAAATAACTACGTCTGCTTCCAATTTCTTCTTCTCTCTCTCTTCTACTTCTCGGCATTTTCCATGACACAAGAGTCAGCCAGTGAGCGGCCTTCAGGTAACTTGCCATCGTAATTCTCCTCTTTTTCATCAGAACTTGCAATGCCTTCGTCCCATCTTCCCTCATTAACTCTCATGATGTGTTGTCGTCATACTGAGCGTTGCTAGGTCATGGAATGTCCCTAATAAAATTACACTCACTCGAGAGACGCAGAGTAAGGGGCGATCTGATAGAAGTTTTTAAGTGGATAAAGGGATTTAATAAAGGAGAGGTAGGAAAAGTTCTTACGGCTTTTAACCAGGGTAGAACAAGAAGTAACGGATTCAAGCTGGAAAAGCGTAGATTTAGAAAAGAAATAGGGAAAAACTGGTTCACAAATAGGGTGGTGAATGAATGGAATAGTCTCAGTAGACAGGTAGTTAGGGCTGAGTCATTGGGGAGCTTTAAAGGGGAGCTGGATAGGTTCATGGATGGGGATGAAAGGTGGATGTAGGTAGTGTTAGGTGACAGGAACTACCACGTGTAGGCCTCGCGGCCTCTTGTAGCTTCCTTATTTTCTTATGTTCTTATGTTCTAATTGTATTCAGATGTACGTACGTATATCTTCATGTAACTAGCTATACTTTGTTTAGTTATAGAAGTTATATTAGGAGTTAAGCCTGCCTGGTTGACAATGATCCTTAATAGTAACCAATGCTCAAAGTCGGCATCCAGTACATATAGGAGTCCATTTAAACTTTTGGAAAAGACTCAATTTCATTTTCCTGACAGCGATAAGACAGGTTCCCGAGGCAACTTGAAACAATAGCAATCAGCCACTTGTCTCGTCGGAGCAAAGTTACGAGCAGGAGCAAGTGAAGCCTTCCTAAGCTCAACTCACTCCAGCCGAGTCGGTGCTTGTCTCGCTCGCACTTCAGGGTTTGTCTCACACCGCCCGACATGACGCACACCACTCACTTGCCTCACACCATTTCCTTAATACAACCCGTGCTCTATCGCCTCATGGAAGGGTATGAGTCATATGACACGAGCAAGCACACACACACACACACACACCTCAAAACCCAATTTCTTCACCTATCTACTCGACACAATCTTCCAGACAACTATCCTCTCCTCTTCAATGATACTTAACTGTCTCCCTCTTCTACAATTAACATTCTTGGACAATCCTATACTAAAAATCTCAACAGGAAATCTCACATCTCATCTCTTGCTAATTCAGCTTTTCAGAAGTTAGGTGTCCTGTGGCGTCTGCGTCCATTTTTTTCTCCCTCCTATGCAGTTGCTTGCTCTGTACAGGGGCCTTATCCGCCCATGTATGGAGTATGTCTCACATGTTTGGGGGGGATCCACTCATATAGCTCTCCTAAACAGGGTTGAGTCAAAAGGTTTTCGTATTATCAACACATACACACACAGCATGCCAGTGTACTCACCCTGCGCGCCGTTCTCCTGCACGTGGCCGTAGAGCGTGGTGTTGGGGAAGACCGGCGCGTTGTCGTTGATGTCCTTCACCACCACAGTCAGCACCGTCTCCACCACATGCTGCCGCCACACCCCTTCCCGCCCTTCATCCCGCGCCACAAACAAGCTGGCGGGAAGATGTGGCGCGAAGGATGAGGAGGGAGTGAAATAGACGCATCCCTCGTATCCATGACCACCGTTATCGTAACCATAATTATCACCATTGTCATTGTTATCATTATCTGTGCCCAATGGAGCGTGGCGTTGGGTCTGAGGGTTCTCCTCATGGGCCACGCGTCGGCGGGGCTTCCCTGCGCGGGAAGGGACACTGCTGAGCCTTTGGGGGAGTTTTGTGGGCGAGTCTCGAGTTAAGCTTTGGTCTGTATCCCTCCTCAGCGACGACCGTTGGTGGGGTGAGGCAGCAGGAGCCATCATGTCAGAATTAGAGGCTTTTTCATGATCTGCTGACCCTGGGAGGCGGAGGCTATTTATTCGCGCCCAAGAGTGCAGTGACGCGGCAGCTCTTCTCCGATCGTCAGCTGCTGCTGCAGCAAATTGAATACGCCCAGAGGCTTCCCAGAGCGCCATGATTGCCCGTCGTGGACTCATCCTTTGTTCAGGAACATTTCTTTTCCCTCTAAGCCAGCGGTGACGCCTTCGCGTTCTTAGAAACGTGCTTAGTTTATCTTTCTGGCTGGATCCTGAAGGCAACTGTGAGGCGGGCGTCTTTCCTACGTGGGATAATTCTACTGGGTGCGCGAGGGACGCATGGAGAAGCCTAGTGGTGGATCTGGGCCAACGGAGTACGCGTGTGGAGGCCAGGCCTTTCGTGGGTGTTGCCTGCGTGACGGAAATGTTGGTCCGTGTCGTCAGGGCTGCGATACGGTGCAGCCTTATCTTAGTAATGGGGTTTACTTGCGCATTGACACCGACATAGCCTTCTGTTCCTGTTTGTATGGTTGCTTTCTTTTTATCTTCGCTACTGTCACTGTTCCGCACAATCACGATCTTTCTTCTCCTTCTCTTCCTCCTCGTCCATCCCCTTCTTCCCGGCACCACGGGGTCGTCATGATCTAAATGGCACAAAACAACAGTCCGTTGATTTTCTCCTTTCAGTGCGCGTTCTCGATGGTTCACTTCCCCTCGATCGGGCAACAAAACCTTTCCTCTGTTTCTACCACCACCTCGGGCCATCCCTTCACTCCCTCCTTCCGAAGCAACAATAGTGGTAGTAACAGTGTTGGCAATTGTCGGGGTGGCAGTGGGGACAACACATTCAGGCGTGGTCTCATTGTGTGGAGCAGCGTTACGGCGACTGGCGCATCCGTTGTTACTGTTGGTGTTGCGAGGCGGTGCTGAGGACGGTGCTGCACGTGGTAGTCTCCGAGGACGCAGGTCGGCGGCAGAGGGCGTCAGCTGGCCATCCCTTACAGCCACTCTGACCTGCCACATCCCGCGGCCGAAAGGAGGGTCGCGGTCCAGCGCCTGAAAGTAACGCAGAATACAGCGACAATGAAGCGAGTAGGGAGAGCATTAATTAATACAAATACCCCCCTAAGTCACCAGACGCTTATATTCATCTTAATCTATTATATGCAGAGGGAGAGGAGTGGTCCGAGGGTTACGACAAGGGAGCAGCGATGAGTAGGTTAGGGACGGAGGAACAGAAAGGAGGAGAGCATCGAATGGAGGCAGATGCATTTTGATCTTTCTGCCTTGCATATAAATGCAATTGTGCACTTTTAAGGGAGAACTCTAGGGAAAATTAAAATATATCTGCTAAAATATTGATGTGCATGACAATTGGAGTAACTGCTATTCGTAGTAATATTGCAAGAAGTAGAAGTAGTAGTAGTAGTAGTAGTAGTAGTAGTAGTAGTAGTAGTAGTGTAGTAGTAGTAGTAGTAGTAGTAGTAGGAGTATAAATAGTAATCTTTTTGCAGTTGTAGTAGTATTAGTAATGATACTGATAGTAACATTAACTAAAAGTAATTACACAAGAAAACCCCCAACAATAACGATAAGAAAAGAACACCTATGGGTATCTATGAGTCTATAAGATGTATGTATAGTCATGGTACGTACCGTATATACAAAGATACCAACAAGATGAATTAATCAATGAATAACCGCTAAACCAATCCACAAATAAATGAATTACACATGAAATAAATAAAAGATGAAGAAGTAAGATGGAGAGAGGAAGGGAGGGGAGATGGAGAGAGGGGAGATGGAGAGAAGAGAAAGGACGACCTTCACTGCATTTTTAAGGGAGTGAGAGAGGGTAGCTACGTATCTTGAAGATGGGGTGAGGGGAGAGGCTGAGGAAGAGGGAAGGAAGGGAACACTAAGAGGGGAAAGATGCGAGGTCAGGCGTGAAGACATTTCAGAATGGGTCACGTAAGAAGAGGGGAGAGGGGAGGGGGAGGAAGGAAGAGGGGAGAGGAGGGAAGGAGGGGAAGAGGGGAGGGATGGAATAAAGAGAAGGGGAAGAAGGGAAAGAGAAGAAGAGAATGGGAAGAGGGAAGATGAATAAAGGAGAAGGGGGAAAGGAAGGGGAAGAGGAATAAAGGGAAAGAGGAAGAGGAAAGAGCAGATAAAAGAAGGGGAAGGTGAAAGAGATAAAAGGAGGAATGGAAGGGGAAAATGAAAGGGGAGAATAATGGATGAGGAAAAGGAAGAGGAAAGAGGAGAGGAAAGGAGAGGGAAGGGAGAAAAAGAGGGGAGGGGGAAGTGGAGGGGAAAGGCGGAAGGGGAAGAGAGAAGATAGGGTCAAAACAACCCTTCTGAAAACCATCAATAAAACAAAAATACTGAAAAAGACAAAAATATTCAAAACTTCAACACGCATTTCATGTTATATTTCCTTTCCTTTCTCTTTCCTTCTTTTTCTTCCTTCATATTCTTATTATCATTCCACTTCATACTAAGAGGCGATATTGTGACGTCACCAAGGAAGGTTCTCGACCAGTAGGTGGAGGAGGAGGTGGACACACACACACACACTCTCGCATTCATACTAAGTGGGATAGAGCTACGAAAAAACACATTAAAACCCATTATTAACACCCTTATCACGAACCTATAAAGCATAACATTCACTATACAATATCATATATTACATTAACATATCTAAATCTTATACAACTTTATTATTTACACTCTTAGATTACTTTAATTTCGCAAAGAATATTTTTTCGCACTATAGGCAGGACAAGTGCTTGTGGGCCCTTCGGACCCATGTATTAATGTTTGTAGTAGTAGCAAAGACACTCTTTGGTAGTAGTATATATTAGACAACAATGTGAGTGCAAACTCCAATCGTATTGTTGTTGTCGTTGGTCACTGGTCAAAGTGCCTCGGGGTAGAACACGTTCCGTGTGATTCCACGGGGCGCCAACACTTCGACTGCATCAGCACAGCCAACCCTTGACATGCTGACGTAGAGTTGGCCGTGCATGAAAAATGGTGTAGATAAGTAGACTCCCACGTAGCTCTTGGTCTGGTCCTGGCACTTGTTGATCGTTATGGCAAATGCAACACGGATGGGAAATTGCAGACGCCGCATACGGAATCCAGTGCTAGACGCTGCCTGCGTGATGATGGGTACGCGAGGCAGGTAGAAATCGTCGCCTCGGCGACGAGTAAGTTAA
>JACEEZ010018289.1:227500-275000 GCA_016584305.1 Chionoecetes opilio
CCGTCACGCGGGGATGTGGCCGCAGGAACACCGGCGGGTTGTCGTTCACGTCCGTCACCACGACATGTAGCAGGGCATGAGCAGCCGACCCTCCAGCCTCCCCCACCACCACCACCTCGTGCTGTGTGTTGTGTTGTGTTGTGTTGTGTTGTGTTGTGTTGTGTTGTGTTGTGTTGTGTTGTGTTGTGTTGTGTTGTGTTGTGTTGTGTTGTGTTGTGTGTGTGTGTGTGTGTGTGTGTGTGTGTGTGTGTGTGTGTGTGTGTGTGTGTGTGTGTGTGTGTGTGTGTGTGTGTGTGTGTGTGTGTGTGTGTGTGTGTGTGTGTGTGTGTGTGTGTGTGTGTGTGTGTGTGTGGTGTGTGTGTGTGTGTGTGTGTGTGTGTGTGTGTGTGTGTGTGTGTGTGTGTGTGTGTGTGTGTGTGTGGTGTGTGTGTGTGTGTGTGTGTGTGTGTGGTGTGTGTGTGTGTGTGTGTGTGTGTGTGTGTGTGTGAGGAGCGTGGAGTAGGAGAGAGAGAGAGAGAGAGAGGAAGAGAGAGAGAGAGAGAGAGAGAGAGAGAGAGAGAGAGAGAGAGAGAGAGAGAGAGAGAGAGAGAGAGAGAGAGAGAGAGAGAGAGAGAGAGAGAGAGAGGAGAGAGAGAGGAGAGAGAGAGAGAGAGAGAGAGAGAGAGAGAGAGAGAGAGAGAGAGAGAGAGAGAGAGAGAGAGAGAGAGAGAGAGAGGAGAGAGAGAGAGAAGAGAGAGAGAGAGAGAGAGATTTGAATTGATAATTATTATGGCAATAGATACGATGAATAGATTACACAATATAAAATTACATGAGAAGTATAAGCACTGCGATGAGCAGTGCTCTAATACGGGCAAATGAATTATTTATGGATTTTGCTCAATAACATCGATGAAAGATCATCAAATAATTAAAAATAGAAAACCATTGGGCCCAATACTGATCCTTGAGGAGTTATGACCTATGCGAAGAGTTGATCTTATCGAAGCTGAAAAGATATTATGTAACACAATCTGTGTGAGAATGTTTACCTATGCACCTTAAACTACGATCTTGCTAAACACAGTGGAACGGACACGGGGGCCCACGAACTTGTCCCAGAAACCTTTAACTTTTTTATACAAGAATGGAATGGGAAAGTGGTGTCGAGAAGAGCCTTTGTAAGATGTCGACAAAGTAGTTTCTACTGGTAAAGTTGTTGTCTAAGGGTGTTCTGTAAAGTGTATTGGCCACAGTGTATGTACAGCCAGCGTAGGCGTGCCTCCTCCCGTCCTATAGTGTACGTCGCGCTACGAAACACGAGCCCGCAACTGGGGAGAGTCTGTTTGGTATCGACTACCCATCTTCAATACACACATAAGTACTGTTACCTTTCATGCGCTCCGCGTGTCCATCTGGAGAAACGATCCTCTCGAGTTTCTTCGCCGTATATCCCCTATATAGTATTTCCATCGCACTATAAACACATCGTCCTCATCGTAAACGGTTAGGCCACGTATAACCTGCCCTCCCTGCGTCTCACGAACAACCTTTAGCATTGGGTATGATCGCCCCATTGCTCTTTATATATAAATCTATGGTCAATAGGATTTATCTAGGATATTTAATAGGAACTATTCTTTTTCAGTTCTATATATGTAAATTAAAAACATTTCAATTTCACCGGTATCGAGCTGCAAAAAATCTCTCTCAAGAAGATTTTGCGTCTCACAGTTTGGATGAGCGAGTGATGTTGGAAATTTTCAGAGCTCAAAGTTATAGAGTCTAAAAATAAATTACCTTAAATACTTTTCTGTCAGCATTTAGCGACGAGATCTACGCCTAAATCGGCCGATCATTTTGTTTCCTAGCTACCTGAATCCCAGTCACGTTTCGGAGAATATCTTTGTTCTTTTGTGTTTATCTAGAAAACCATTGAGTTGTGGCTTTATTTGTGCATGAATTTTCGTTTATCGCTTATACCACGGATCGGGCTCTCAGGAGTGTACATCTTTGATCATTCTATACCATCTCCTTCTCGATCTCTTCGTTTATATCCGTATACTGTCGACAGTAATGAGAAATATGATTTCTCAAAAAACAAAATTCCTGGGCCTGCAGATTTTGGGCGCAAATAAATATATCCGACAATAGATCGAAAGTTGAAACTCGGTTTATAGGGGCGGATCTCCAAGGAATGGCACCGTATTGCGACAGAATCTGTCACTCTGGTCTGGCACAGCGAATAGCTGTTCTGCATCCTAACACACACGCAATTTTCCTCCGTAAGCTTTATATTTTTACATCCGATAAATGCCCTATACACACACTTACATACACCATCCAACTCCCTAAACTATTCTATGCACGATGGAATATTACACCTGAATAACAAGTATTTAAATTTTGTATTATACACCATATCTATTCGACGAAGATATAATTTTTACGAAGGTATAAGAATTAAAAACTCATTAACGCTTTTGTCTGGCGTGCAAAAATTCGTCAAAATTTTGTCACTGCGATCTTGGCATTTTTGCGCATTTTCCGGATCCTAATATTTATTGTGATCTAAACACAGAACTTAGTCCTTAAGCCATGCACACGAGGCTACGTGTGTGGACGCTCGTATCACAGTTCCTGTGCACACGCACGAGAACGCAGGCTGATCGCAATGATCACAAGTTCGTGTAGTCCTACGAAAATGTCACGTATCTTGAGATAAAAAAAATTTGTTTTTTAGTGGTCAGGTTGTTGTGTGTGTAGAAAAACATTGATTTGTGGCTGATATTATTGCATGACATTAGTTTTCGCGGTCCTATACCACTGATCGGCCTACTAAGAGCTGCATTTTTATGGTTCGTATACCCATTTGGACACGTTCGATGGTTGTACTGTTATGTATTAAGAACCAGATGTGATTTGAACAAAAAAACAGCAACTCCACGACGCACTATGCTTGGAGAGATTTTGAGCGCACGAAAATATAGAATATATGTCCACAATTGGATGGAACTCCGGTTATAGGGCTGTCCTACTGTATGGGGATTACCGAAGTCTGGTTATTTTTGCCGATTTTATCCTAAAAAAGCAATTTTGTCCCTCCGTAGAGCTTAAGTACACCCTACACTCATAATTGCTAATAACAAACACGTCCTACAGTCATATGCACGTATCGGCACTAATATTCATTCCATCTGGGCAAACATATATTACATGGAGCGGACATAAACAAGTATATTAAATTTGCATATTATACCACACTTAGTTACTGAGATAAAATTTATTTACGTATTTAGGTATAAAATGATTAAAAAATAATCACTTGTTCTGGCTGCAAAATACTCAAAAGTTTTTTGCACTCATTTGATTCCTTTGGGCATTTTCACAAACCTGTAAACTATTGCATCATAGCCAAAAGAAATTAGTCCTTAAATATTTCTTGTCGAGTTCGACGAGATCTACGCAATGGCACAGAGCCGTTTAGGTCCATACCCATGTCACGTTCCAGATATACTAGATAGTTTTTTCAGTTTTCACAGGAAAACATTAGATTTGTGGCTTAATGATAGCAGGAATTCATCCGCGGTATACCACTGGATTAGCCTTCAAGAGTCGCGTGTATCATTTTATTTCTATATCATTATTGTCCTTACGTTTTAGCTATCGGTGCTATTAATGAAAATGTGATGTTTCCAAAAGAAAATCCTGAGAACTGCCAGATTCTTTGGGGAAAATAAATTATATCCCAAAATTAGTATAACAACTCGGTTTCTAGGGGCTGCTATACTGAGTAGCAATCAGACAATCCGATCTTGTTTGCTGATAATTTGATTCATAAAAGCAATGTTTTTCCCCTCTGTAAGCTTAAATGTACCACCACTATAAATGCATACAAACATTTACTCCATCACCCACCTAATATTCCATTCACTGGGAAATGTTAGCGATTCACATAACAAGTATTGTACACGGGTTATATTATTACACAACATAGTTATTGAGATCACTTTATATTCATGATATGTAAATAAAAAAAAGTCACACACATACTTGCGCACCTGCGAAAAATTCCTCAAAATTTTGGACTCCATTGGTTTTTGCATTTCCGACTAATCTATGATCATAAACAGAAAAATGTCTGTCGTAATAGGAATTTTCCTGCCATTTGACTAAGTATCTACGCATTGGCATAGTTTGTTGTGCCTGACATGCTCACGTCTCAGAATATTTGTTTTTAAAATTTTATTTCTCCCAAAATTTGGGGTATACGTGACCCTCTCGAACCACATGCGTTAATGGTATTGCAAGGTAATACCATTGGCTATTTGGGAGATAATTCGGAAAGGTACCGTACTGAAAGATTTATTTTATGATATGGTGCTAAAACAAGGAGCAATTGTATCAGAACATTCTTTTACAAACTGGTATGAATATTGTCCATGACCAAGAGAAGTTCCTTTAAGACTTAGTAATTATTGTCTGTATGTTCTGTCCGACTGTTGTCGGTTTTAAGTGTACAAACGAAGAAGGAGCTGGTGCAGGGTAAGAATCTGTAAATGCAGTACTGAGCTTCCTGTATCACTTTGAGAGGATATCCGCGACGCTGTAAATATGTGTTAAAACCCTCAGCAATTATCATTATATTTCTGATTACATATCTGTATTGAAAAACGAAAAAACGCGTTGGTTAGTTGAGACTTACTTCCGTCCCATTATAGTGTTCCACACTGCCCCATCGTTTACTGGAATTCCTGAATGTTATTTTAAGTAATTTTTATAATAATTCTTTCTAGCCTGTTAAAGCTTTTTATTGTTAAAGTGAGTACATTTCTATATCTTTTAAATTCAGTACACATCCGTAAGTGGCCACATTTGAATACAGCTTTTGGTAGGTTTTTTTATATGACGGTGTTTAATAGCGCAAAATTTTCTAATGGCAAGTTCTGTGTTGTAATGCTCACAGCTTGGCAATGTGTTGATCTATTTAACTATTAAAAGCTATTAGTTAAATTATAATAGTTTTCCAACAGGTATCAGTAAAAGATTGTTACCAAGGCATGCAATGTCGAAGTCTCGTGTTAACATGTGTTACCCTTAGTCACCCCTAAAAAACATTCTTAGTGGACGTGATATGATTGTCCGGGTCCCGCAAACTAAGCGAGCATGGGTTTGATGAGTCTGGACAGAAAGTGGAAGCGGGAGGTCCTCTTTTCGGGTGGACGCTTAGGCAGCCTCCATGGCGGTGGAAGCTCCCGTGGATAGGCCAGCGTGTTGTATGAGTCGTGGTACAAGGGAAGTAAAAATTGTGTGTGGGTGTGTGCTTGAGTATGGTGATTGATTGGTGTAATGATTGGACTGATGGGTAAAGGTGTGGTGTTATTGGTCGGAAGGTGTATGGCGTAGAGCAAGCAGCCACTCAAGCTAGAACTGATGGTGGTTGTGTGTCGGAGGTATATGGCTGTGATGCAACAGCTGGTTGATCGTGGATGGCAGTGTAGACCTGTGTGGTCTTTTTCTTTTTTTGTGAGCCAGCAGCTGGTTGTGTGGGAGGCGTGTAGTCCTTTGTTGTGTGAGCAGCACAGCAGGTTAGTGTGGAGGCCGTGTAGCCATGTGCACACGGAGTATGTGGTGACAGCAGCTGGTCTGTGTGGAGGCGTGTGGCCTGGTGTGTGGTTTGTGTACGTTGTTGACTGGCGTGTAAGGCTGGAGGTGCCGTGTGTGCATGTGTGGCTAACGGTGGCGAGCAGTAGCCTGGTGCAGTGGGTTGGTGTGATTTGATGTGTTGAGACATCAAAAGGGCTATCAAGATTTATTTTCTTTGTTATGTGATCATATATGATTGGTAAATATATAATATGTTAAATAGAGAAAGTGAGGCAATATTTGCCTGGTGGTTGATGAGAAGTGAGGTCTGGTTTGTGAGAGTGAGGTCTTGGTTGAAGAGAGAGTGAGTCTGGTTGTGAGAGTGAGTGTGCGTTGGAGAAGTGAGGTGTGGGGAGTGCCCGAAATCACTACGTTACCACAGCCGGCCCGGGGAGAAAGAAACTTTGTCTTAAGAGAGAAGTAAGGACACCTTGATAGGTTATGGACAATATTTACTGTGAATGTTTCGGGTGCCGCAAGGATAGCCTGCAGTGTGGTGAAGTGTGGCTGGGGACGTAACAACATCGCATTGAACGTACACTGGATGTTATAAAACAAAGAGGAGAGCAGACGAGTGCGAGACGTGAGAGTATGCCCGACGAGCCGGCAAGAGGAGAGCACGAGAGAAGGAGAGACGTGATTCATCTCACTGTCGCAGATCCGAATGATTGAGAGAAAAGACTGGAGAGAGAGAGATGGAGAGAGAGAGACTCGAGACGACGGAGAGACGAGATGAGAGAGATAGGAAGAGGCAGGCGAGAGACGAGAGGCGAGAGAGAGAGAGTGTGTGATGTGTGTAGTGCTGTGACATTAAAGTAAAAAACTATACAAATATCCCGGTCAGCAAGTATTCAATTACAGTTCGGTCAGCATTCAGCATAGTTCACCTGATTACATTTTGCTGCCGATCGAATCAATGTTGAACCAAAGACTAGTTTAACGTTGATATTCTATTCCGTTTTGATGCAGAATCAAAGCTAAAACTATTATTTTATTTTATTTCATTCATAATCTTTTACTTTGTTTTTCTGTTTTTTTTTTTTTTATTTTTTCATCACTTGTCTGAAGTGCCTCTTCTTGTGAGGAACGAACCCACCCCGTAGATTACTCATGCCACTCTTCACAGCCTTCCCCTCACTCTAATTAGTCCCAAGCCCACGCCCTAAGAGACAAATTCTATACACCCCAATGACAGTACACGAGACAAAAAGAAAAAAGTTTGTTAACACACCCGAGCACACTAGAAGCCACATCCAGACAAACATCAATGTAAATCTCTATTTCTTGCTGTGCACAGCAGGAATGGAAAGCAAAATATGAATGAGCTGTCTTTTTATATTTTAAATATCTGATTACTTACGAGGTAGATGCCTATTCTGCCAGCGCGCTTGTGCATTCCTTGTTGGTGCAAATGATGATGATGATGATGATGATGATGATGATGATGGATGATCGACGAGTGGGCGTGGCACGTGAGAAGCAGCTGTTCGAACAATTCTTGGTGCCTCAATCAACTGATAGCCTTTGTGCCTACCGAGACGAATCGTCGGCAAAAAGTACAAGCTTTAACAGACCCCATTAAAAACACATAATGATTAACATTAATGATCCTTATAAAAAAAATCTAATTTATGAGCAACATTATTACTTTTATCATTCTCATTATTATCATCATTGTTATTGGTATTATCTACATTATTATCATTTTATTGTTGTTATTTCCATTAGCCTTATTGACACTTTTATTCCGAAAGGGGGGTTTTTTTTTTCACAGCTCTCTCATCTATCGTCTCTCTCTCACTCTCAGTCTCTCTCTCTCTCTCTACTCTCTCAGCTCTTCTGCTTCTCTCTTCTATCGCGCGCTCGTCTCTATCTCTATCCTATCTCTCTCTCTCCTCCTCTTCTCTCTCTCACTCTCCTCTCTCTCTCTCTCTCTCTCTCTCTCTCTCTCTCTCCACGCACAGCGAAGATAACGTGAGCCGCGAGAATTCCGAGAGCCGCGAGCACCTGCGTCCAAGCTGCTGCAAATCCCTCTACATTGCATCATAATAGTAACGATCGCAACAGCAGTAATAATAATAATGATAACAATAAGATAAATAATTATATAAAAACGAACCATGCAACACGAACAAAAATATAAAAGACCTTTAAGTATATGCAACACCGCCATTCATGCCTACTATTCCAAGATGAGATTATGAAAATGGATTCAATTTTTTTTCCCCTCTGGTGTTTTAGCCCCGGCCAATGCGAAGAAGCTCCTGAGAGAGCAGCAAGGCGAGGGGGAACTCCCACCTTACTTGAACGGGCTCAGAAACTGCAATCATAAATCATACCAACCCATTTCTACCTACAGTAAAATGAGGCACATAAAAAAATATGATGTTGATTGAGTATTTTCAGCATTAGATAATCTTAAAGCAAATGAGTACCTGGAAACGCCTTTTTTTGAGCACTAAAAACTTAGTTTGCTTTTTTTAGCCTGTCAATAAGTACCAGGAACTTAGTCGCCACCCTGAAGCCCCGAACGTGCATGTATAAAGACAATGGGTTGGTGAAAGTGCGAGTGGTTAAATAAAAGGTGTTGGCGCAAGGCTACTCCTCTGGGACTGTCGGGGAAAACCTCAGGCCATTGCCCAACCCAAGCCTCCAATAATCTAATCCAGGGAAATAGAGGCAAGCCGAGGAAAAAAGGGAAGAAAAAATCTGAGTGTAAAAGTGTGCAAATAAGGAAGTTAGGAATAAAAAGACTAATGATGAAAAACAAGGGAGCGAACTTGAAACATTGCCTGTCATATGAATAAGCAGCGTGATGCAAAGTGTGTGTTAGGGGTTTAAAAAAAAATATATAAGAGTGCGTAGTAAGAAGGAGAATGACATGAGAAGAAAACAGGCGAAAGCACCACAGGAAGAATGAAGCAAAAAACATTACCTAATGGCGGACCGAATTTTTACATTACTCTACAAAACTCATTACTTCTATAACAACAACAAAAAAACTTTTAATACATTAAAGTAAGAGTCTTCCTCTTTATTTCTAATTTAACTCCAAGAAAATCTATGAGAAAAAACAAGGAAAGAAATGTGTCATACTACATAAATAGAATTGCAAGGACAGGAATTTCTCACAAGAACATGATGATACACTACATATAACAAAAGAAGATTGATCGAAAAATAAATAGAATATCGCAGACTCACGCAGTTCCAGGCCGTATGCGTTACTGGTCCTTAAGCAATACAAACATGACTCACAGCTCGCCAACTCGTTGTTAAATGAACCCATAAACCAACCACAACCTACCACATATCCACCACTAACCCATTTCACACAACCAGCTGGCCAAACTAACCTCATCACACCACTAATAAAACAGTCTATTTTTATTTAAGTTCGGTCCATAAGGTACAGGTAGCTGGCCACGCCCCCTTGGTTTCATATTTGGCTGCACATTGTTTGGCCAATTATTAAAACACTTACACCGTGTCTGCAGGCTTTTGGTAGTTTGTTTATTCACAAAAGCAGCCGGATATTTGATTCTCAGCCAAATCAAGTTGTACAAGGTGGAAAGCGCGTGGCCTTCTCTTTAGTACTACTTTTGTACCCACTTCATAATAAACATAGAGCAGCGATTGACACAATCACCATAATTTTCTCCGCACCGCCGCCTCTCCGTAACCTCTGCTTCTTAGGCTCTCATAGTCCAGGCAGAGCCATCGCGCGGGGCGATGGCTGAACGACACGCCCGATGCTGCCCTCAAACAGAGAAAAGAGAAGCTCGTCGTTTTACTGCCGACACAGATAGTTATAGGCTCGCAGCTATCTCACGGGATAGGCCCACTGGAAGAAGAGCGACTGAGATGAGAGAGAGAGGAGCACGTGAAGAAGCGAGCGCGACCGCAGACCGAAGCTGTCCGAGAGCGAGAGCGACGAGCGAGAGCGAGAGCCGCACCGAGAGAGAGACGAAAGAGATGAGAGAGGACCTGCCAAGCAAACTGAGGAGAGAGAGGGAGACGAACGGACGAGGAGAGAGATAGAGAACGGGAGAGAGAGAGAGACCGACGCCGAGACATGATCATTAGGTACCATGTTTCAGATCACTATCAAGAACACGTGTAATTCATCATAAGAGGGACAACGTCTACGATAAATGACCGACGAAATAACGGAAATACAACACAAGGCAGAGGAAAATACTATAGACAGAAGGAGAAAGGCCGGAGCAAGAAAAACCATCAGATTGCACGCAGACAATGAACGAAGTATAGGTGAAGTAAGGGAAGAAAGAGTAGACGGAAGGAAGGGAGGGGAGAGGAGGGGAGAAGGTGGAAGTGTTACCAATGCAGGTTTTCCCCTCTTCAAAAAGCAACTCCTTTCGCTCCCTTACTTCAAGGCACACAAACCTAATCTGATGCCTTCCTTCCTTCCCTCCCTCCCTCCCTCCTTTCTTTCCCTCCTCTCCTTCTATCCTAATTCCTACCCTCTTACTTCTCTCCTCTTCTTGTATTAAAAAAAAAATTCCGCCTAAATATTAATAAACAAAAATTCTAGAAGACATACACCAAGTTATATGTTACTGATGAAATTCATGTTTTTTTCTTTCCCTTCCTTCCCTCTTTCCCTCCCACCACAGACTCCAGGGCACGAGGGCTGCAGTGGAGGGAGGAGGGAGGAGTGGAGAGGGAAGGATGTAGCAAGGAAGAAGGAACGAGTGGAAGGATGGAATTACAAAGAATAAATACGAGGATTCTGCGAAGGGAGGAAAAACGGATAGAAAAGAAACGTGATGAGGTTACGAGGAGTTTGAGAAGGGATCGAGAGGGAGAGGATGGGATACGGTATGAGAAACGAGGGTGACGTTGTGTTCTTCATCGTAATTCCCTACAGCCCGTTAAAGTGACACTTTGTTTTAATGTTCCGTACAAGCGTGTAAAGACAGCTCTGTGGCCACCTGGTTATTCGTACACCTTGCTATGTATACACTCGCGCTCGGGGTGACCATCATAAAAGGGTCAGCTGTGTTTGTATTACGGTGCAGGCAAGAGTTTATATTTTTTAGTAAATGTTGCTCCTGGTATAAAATTAAAAAAAAAAAAAAAAAACTTGACGAAATCCGCGTCTTACTCGCCTTGACGCACAACCCTCAGCTTTTTTTCATTACCCATCTATTTTTTACGTGTGTAAACAAAAATTGAGTGATATAAAGGAAGGCATATAAAAAAAGGAAATAAGTTACAGAAAAAATGTATAAATCCAAAATTTTCCAAAAGGTTATCCCTTTTTTTTCGTCATGATAAATTTTTTTGATGGGGCCTTTACCACCTCCATTCCTCCCCCCTCTCCTCATCTTCCCCCTTTCGACCCCTCACCCCCTCCCTCATCTTCCACCTCTTCGTACTCCTCCATCTTCTCCTCATCTTCCATCTCTTCTTACTCCTCCATCTTCTCCTCCTCAAGAAAGTGCTTTATACCCCCGGGGTCACAACGAGAGGGAAAATATTTAGATTTATTTTCACAACAAAAGAAAATCTTGTCAGCAACGTTAACGTCGGATCAAATTTAGTAGCAGTGACCACGGGCGTTTACTTTCAGTATTAACATAAAAAGAAAAAGCGAAGTCAAAAGAAAGAAAAAGTTTTTTGTTATCAAAAGGCAGATTCAGAAAACTAAAAAGAATCTTAACAAAACCCGATTGGAATGTTATCTCAGAAAGTAACGACATAATGTAAAAGGGCATAAATTCACGGTAAGCTTAACTTAGAATACAACCTAAAATACCGAGCGTAAGGAGATTTTTTAAAAAAACTTAAAACCAAAAAGGTGGACCGCAAAATAAGGACACCCTTTGCAGCTAAAAAGCGGCATATGAAAAACACAAAGAAAACAAAAATGAAGACGACAAACGCGATCACACAGAATAGACAAAATAGGGAAAAAAATTTAAGGAGCAAAAAAAAATTTTGAATACGTTTTGCCGAAATGAGCAAACAAACCCTAAAAAATTCTACAGCTATTTTAAAAAGGGAAAAAAGTAATGAGTAACCATGGGACCGTTGGAAATGGAAAGTGGCGAACACACAGAAAATGAAGTATCTATGGCGGATACTCTAAATAACTTTTTGATCAGTCTTCCGAGAAAACACGCAAACAACCACCCCAAAAACCCCAGAAAAAAAGGTACTTGCCTCAGATAATTTTCAGGAATGTGACATTTTGTCGCGATAAATAACATAAAAATTTAAACAAAGCTCCGGGTCTGAAAAAAATTCGAAGCATATTAAAAAAAAGAAAAGAACGAAATAGTAAACCATTTTTCCATTTTTTTAATAAGTCTTTATCCCCGGAAAATTACCGGCGAATGGAAACGGGGAAATGTCACCCCCCATATTTAAAAAAGGAAGCAAGTCGGCCGGAAACTAGCCCACAGTTTAACATCAGTGGGGAAAAATAAGGGAATCCATATAAGAGACAAAATCGAATTTTTTAGAAGAAATGACATAATCAAAATTCGTAGCAGGTTTTAGAAATAAATTTATGCCTCAAAAAATTATTGATTTTAAATAGGTATTTAAATGTACAAAAACACGGGGGCATAGACTATTTTCCCTCGATTTTAAAAAAGCGTTCGACAAAGTTCCTCTAAGCGTTCATTAGAAAAGGGAAAGCCATGGTTAAAGGCCTTTTTAAAATTGGATGAAACTGGTTTTAAATCGAAAACAAAGGGGGTAAAAAAGGGGGAAATTTCTTCTGACGGCCCAGTGTAAAAGTGGGCCCCTCAAGGTAGTTCTCGGACCACCCGGTCTTAATATACATAAAGCATGACGGGGAACAATGACGATACGAAAATTTGTGATGACACGAAAATCAAAAAAACCTACCCTCTACAGAACTCGGGCCCCAACTCATCAAACGATTTAAACACGCTAAAGAATGGTAAAAAAACATGGCAAATGAATTTCAACCTGCAAAGTCAGATAATTGGTAATAACAACCCTATAAAATTTACGGATGAACGATTTCCAATAACAAGTTATAAAGAAAAAGTTTTAGGCGTTTAATCTCGAAAATCTAAAACGAAAAACCCCAAATTATAGAGGTAGTAAAAACGAAAAATAAATTGGTTGGCTTTTTTGGGGAAGAACTTTCGTTTCAAATCTGAAAAAGTTAACTCATCTTTTTAAATCGCTTGTTCCCCCCCATCAAAATACGTGTGCATTTTGGGTCACCTTTTATAAAAAGGACATAGATAAATAGAAAAAAATACGCGAGAGAAAAACCAAAAATGAATCAGATTGCGAAAAAAATCGACGAAAATCGGCTCAAGAATTTAATTATTCCCACTACAAACAAAGGGAAAGAGGTAAATCATTGAAGTTTTTTAAAATTTTCAAGGATTACGAACGTAGCCCTAGCTCTTTCACGCTAGACCGGTCAAGCCAATAGAAACAACGGATTTAAAAAAGCAGGAAAGGGTTTTGAAACAAACGAACAAAGTCTTCTTCCCCAAACCCGTGTTGAAAACCGTAGGAAATGGGTCCCGTAGAGTAGTAAACTCAAAAAATAAATTTTTTAAGAATCGCCCGATAAATTTTCATACAAATCCCGGTTTCATGTTTTCGGAATAAAAAATTTATCTCGCGGGCCCTGATACTTATTATTGCGAAAAATGATTGCGAGTCGCGTCTACACAAACCCCCCCCACACGTTTAGACAGCCCCCAGAAACGGCACTACTACAAAATTTGACCTGGACGGGTGTGGTCAGTAAGGGCCTTCAGTAGTGACCACCCTCGGGGTTTTATACCCGGGGTCATGCTGCGGGGGCATGAAAGGGGCCGGCGTCCCCAATTTGGGAAAGTGCACTACCGCAGTGGATTTAAACGGAGCTGGGGCCCGATTGATGCTGCCTCCCAAGAAAAACGCCCGGGAAGGTGCCCCACCACCTTGAACTTCCACACGAGCTACACCAACACTACATTGACCTCAAACAAAAAGAAGCCCCCAGTTAACGGTTTCCACTACTATTTCGAAACCCGTCACGGGGTGGGTTTAGTTTTGGGTCCGACAGTTAGTGACACCCCTCGGGATTTTAAAGGGACCGGGCACTGCTGCAGGGGCAGAAAGGGACGGCGTCCTACAGGAAAGTACACAATCCGCAGTGGATTGAACGGGGGCGGGGCCTGATTGACTGCGCCCCCCAAGAAAGCGCCCGGGAAGGCTGCGCACCCCCTGAACTCCACACTGTGTTCACACCATTACAAAAAAACAATAAAATGACCCATTATAAGCACTAAAAACCCACCCCCACAAACTGTAGTAGTAGCCGTAGATTTCAGCTTTCAACTTTCCTCACAAATTCCCTGCAGTTTTTCTATATTTCATGGTATCATTCTTTTCCCGGGCCGTTCGGGGGGGAGGGGGGGTGGGGGGGGCTTTATTTCCTATCCTTTTTCTTTATTAAAGTTTGTGTAGGTAGTTTAAAACAAAAAGCCTTTAAGGACCTACGGTCGTTGCTGTTTGTGTTTCTTTTTACCTTTGTATTTTTTATCATTCCCCCTCTTTTTATCCTCCATCTCCTCCTCCCATTTCCACCCCTTCTACTCCCCATCTCCCCTTATTTCCACCTCTTCGTACTCCTCCATTTTTCCCCATCTTTCCCTTCTTTTTCTCCTCCATCTTTCCTCCCCCATCTCCCCCCTTGTACTCCCCATTCCTCCTCTCATCTTTACCTCTTTACTCCCCCTTTTCCCCTTTCACCTCTTCGACCCTCCATCTTCTCTCCTTCACCTTCGTACTCCTCCTTCCTCCTCACTTCAAACCTCTTTGTTCCCTCCATTTCCTCCTTCCCGCCTCCCTTCCACCTCTTCTTACTCCTCCATCTCCTCCTTCCCTTCCACCTCTTCTAGTTTATGGCGGGAAAGTTACGAGACATTCAAACTCCAGGTAAAGGTAATTGATTATAATATTAATAACCCAAGGATGCCTGGCAGGGGTTTCCAGATGCAAGACATAAACTTTCGTGGGGTATATCGCGAAAATTCTCACACTAGTATTCAAGAACTGAGCTGAACGCGACGTTTATTTCTTTTGGTTTCAATACACGTCTGTGATTACTCAGTTTGCGGCTCTCAGAAAATGATAATATTAATGATAATGACGGTAATAATTATGATAATGATATTGATAATAATTGATATTTGTAACATGACCCAATATCTCGTAAGTTTGGATTTACAGTTATATAAATTTATTGCGGTAAATAAGAAAAATATATACACGCTGGATGGGTAACGGACGAGTACCGGGTATCCGATGCGAAGAGGAGGTTGGTCTCTGATTAGTTGTTAGTGGCAATGATAATTAACATAATGCATAGCATTATCACCATGTCTTACCTTGATTGATTAATGCGAGTATATTGCACCAGCAAATGATAATTAACATAATACATAGCATTATCACTGTCTGACTTTATTTGGGTTTAAAACGGTATACTGCACCCGCACCCAAAAATTTTTTAAAAAGTTTGTATTTTGGTGGGCGGTCCAGCATTTTGGTTTTACCGTAGTGGTTTCCTTTAAAAAATCCATGAGCATTACCCTAGACCCATGATCAAGTGTTTTTGATCATTAGGATATTTAGAAAATGGGTTAGACTAAACCCCCAATTTTGTATAAACAAATATTTAAAAAAGGAACAAAATTTCCTAACCCAGGGAAATCATGAATAACAATTTATTACTTTATTTGAAAGGAAAAGTACATATTATCAGTAAAAATACAAATTTTAAAATGGGTGGCAAAAATGGGGTATTTTTTGTATTTTTATGCTCTTCGCCAGACTTTTGGAGGACTTGCGCACCAAAAGTTTGGAAATTTAAATTTTTTAAAAGGGAAACAGGGAAGAGAGAGTAATGATGAGTCGGGGCTGTATAATAATTGACTATAATGATGAGTTGGGGTTGTAATGATTGACTGTAATGATGAGTTGGGGGTTTTAATGATGACGTAATGAGAGCGGAGAAATTTGACTGTAATGATGAGTCGGGGTTGTAAAGATGACGTAATGATGAGTCGGGGTTGTAATGATTTATGAATGATGAGTTGGGGCGTAAGTTGATGTAATGATGAGTGGGGGGGTAATGATTTACGTAATGATGAGTTTGGGGAAATTTTTGACTGAAGATGAGTCGGGGTTTTGATTGACTGTAATGATGAGTTGGGGGAATATTGACGTAATGATGGTGGGGGGTTGGTTTAAAAAGGGAATTTTTGACTGAAGATGAGGGGGTTTGGGGTGAAGGAAATTTGGGCTGTAATTTAGGGTGGGGGGTTGTAATGATTGACTGTAATGATGAGTGGAGGAATTATTGACTGTAATGATGAGTCGGTTGTAATTGATTGACTGTAATGATGAGTCGGGGTTGTAATGATTGACTGTAATGATGAGTCGGGGGAAAATTGATTGACTGTAATGATGAGTCGGGGTTGTAAGATTGACTGTAATGATGAGTCGGGCTGTAATGATTGACTGTAAATGATGAGTCGGAGAATGATTGACTGTAATGATGAGCCGGGGTTGTAATGATTGACTGTAATGATGAGTCGGTGAATGATTGACTGTAATGATGAGTCGGGGTTGTAATGATTGACTATAATGATGAGTCGGGGTTGTAATGATTGACTGTAATGATGAGTCGGAGAATGATTGACTATAATGATGAGTGGGGGCTGTAATGATTGACTGTAATGATGAGTCGGGTTGTAATGATTGACTGTAATGATGAGTCGGAGCTGTAATGATTGACTGTAATGATGAGTCGGGGCTGAAAATGATTGACTGTAATGATGAGTCGGGGTTGTAATGATTGACTGTAATGATGAGTCAAGGTTGTAATAATGACTGTAATGATGAGTCGGGGTTGTAATGATTGACTGTAATGATGAGTCGGAGAATGATTGACTGTAATGATGAGTCTGGGCTGTAATGATTGACTGTATGATGAGTCGCGGCTATAATTATTGATTGTGATGATGAGTCGGGGCTGTAATGATTGACTGTAATGATGAGTCGGGTTGTAATGATTGACTGTAATGATGAGTCGGGTTGTAATGATTGACTGTAATGATGAGTCGGAGCTGTAATGATTGACTGTAATGATGAGTCGGGGCTGTAATGATTGACTGTAATGATGAGTCGGGTTGTAATGATTGACTGTAATGATGAGTCGGGGTGTAATGATTGACTGTAATGATGAGTCGGAGCTGTAATGATTGACTGAAATGATGAGTCGGAGCTGTAATGATTGACTGTAATGATGCGTCGGAGCTGTAATGATTGACTGTAATGATGATGGGGGACTGTAGTGATTGACTGTAATGATGAGTCGGGGCTGTAATGATTGGACTGTAATGATGAGTCGGAGCTGTAATGACTGACTGTAATGATGAGTCGGGGCTGTTGTAATGATTGACTGTAATGATGAGTCGGGGCTGTAATGATTGACTGTAATGATGAGTCGGGGTTGTAATGATTGACTGTAATGATGAGTCGGAGCTGTAATGATTGACTGTAATGATGAGTCGGAGAATGATTGACTGTAATGATGAGTCGGGGTTGTAATGATTGACTGTAATGATGAGTCGGAGCTGTAATGATTGACTGTAATGATGAGTCGGGGTTGTAATGATTGACTGTAATGATGAGTTGGGCTGTAATGATTGGACTGTAATGATGAGTTGGGGCTGTAATGAATTTGACTGTAATGATGAGCGGAGAATAATTGACTGTAATGATGAGTCAGGGTTGTAATGATTGACTGTAATGATGAGTCGGAGAATGATTGACTGTAATGATGAGTCGGGGTTGTAATGATTGACTGTAATGATGAGTCGGGGTTGTAATGATTGACTGTAATGATGAGTCGGGGTTGTAATGATGACTGTAATGATGAGTCGGAAAATGATTGACTGTAATGATGAGTCGGGGTTATAATGATTGACTGTAATGATGAGTCGGAGCTGTAATGATTGACTGTAATGATGAGTCGGGGCTGTAATGATTGACTGTAATGATGCGTCGGAGAAGATTGACTGTAATGATGAGTCGGGGTTGTAATGATTGACTGTAATGATGAGTCGGAGAATGATTGACTGTAATGATGAGTCGGGGCTGTAATGATGACTGTAATGATGAGTCGGGGCTGTAATGATTGACTGTAATGATGAGTCGGGGTTGTAATGATTGACTGTAATGATGAGTCGGGTGTAATGATTGACTGTAATGATGAGTCGGGGTTGTAATGATGACTGTAATGATGAGTCGGGTGTAATGATTGACTGTAATGATGAGACGGAGAATGATTGACTGTAATGATGAGTCGGGGCTGTAATGATTGACTGTAATGATGAGTCGGGGTTTAATGATTGCTTAATGATGAGTCGGGGCTGTAATGATTGACTGTAATGATGAGTCGGAGTTGTAATGTTTGACTGTAATGAGAGTCGGGGCTGTAATGATTGACTGTAATGATGAGTCGGGGCTGTAATGATTGACTGTAATGATGAGTCGGGGCTGTAATGATTGACTGTAATGATGAGTCGGGGCTGTAATGATTGACTGTAATGATGAGTCGGGGCTGTAATGATTGACTGTAATGATGAGTCGGGCTGTAATGATTGACTGTAATGATGAGTCGGGCTGTAATGATTACTGTAATGATGATCGGCTGTAATGACTGTAATGATGAGTCGGAGCTGTAATGATTGACTGTAATGATGAGTCGTGCTGTAATGATTGACTATAATGATGAGTCGGGTTGTAATGATTGACTGTAATGATGAGACGTGAGAATGATTGACTGTAATGATGAGTCGGGCTGTAATGATTGACTGTAATGATGAGTCGGGCTGTAATGATTGACTGTAATGATGAGTCGGGGCTGTAATGATTGACTGTAATGATGAGTCGGGGCTGTAATGATTGACTGTAATGATGAGTCGGGCGTAAGATTGACTGTAATGATGAGTCGGAGCTGAATGATGACGTAAATGATGAGTCAGGCTTAATGATTGACTGTATGAGAGTCGGACTTAATGATGACGTAATTATGATCAGTTGTGTAATGACTTTGCGAATGATATCGGGCTGTATGATTGACGTAATGATGATCAGAGCTGTAATGCTTGACTGTATTGATGATTAGGGGAGAGTGACGGTCTCCTGAACAACCGTCGAACGAACAAAGTATAACACAAGATCGTCCATTAATATTACCTATAATACTCTTCCATGCAAATTATATGTACAACTATGCCAAGCTATAATAGTGCAATAAATATTACATAATACGGGTCAATATAGCCATGTTGAGTCTTTGTAACGAATACCATTACTGAACAATTAAGTTAAGATATAGATGTTCATCTAAGGTACACATAACTAAAGTTCAAGGTCGTTAAATGAAATCAATTGATCCAAGTACTATATGTCAATTCTCCACATCTACGTACAGGGAGTCGTTAAGGAATAGCCAGGTACAAAGGCAACGGTCGTATAACTTATGAAAAGTGGCTCAAAACGAAACTATGCAGAATTTTTTTAATATGAACGTAAAAAGGTAATCTTATAAAATATAATGCTTAATGAACACTTTATACATGACAAAAACATGAAATATGGCGAGACGAGCGCGGGCATGCACGGCGGCGGGAGGCTTAGAGAGGCCTAGGGACTGGAAGAACACTTGGTGAATAATAGATATAAAGTAGATTACGGTGTTGAGGCAATCCGCTTTGCTTCTTCGTATTCGACTTGGCTATTGCTTATGTGCGCACACACACACACAATAACTAATTTTCGCTCTCTCTCTCTTTCCTTCTCTCTCTCTCTCTTTCTAATTATATATATATATATATATGATCATGTCCAGTCTCTGGATCTCTCATTTGAATTCCATTTCTCCTTCAGTCTTGTACATATTGTGGATGGAGTCTTAACATTTTTGTTGCGTGAGGCTTAAGTTAACGAATAGCCTGCAACTCGGCAACAGTAAGAGTTAGTTTATATATCGGAAAATCCGACATCTTTAATACCGCTCTGGTCGGTGGTTTACGATTGTTCACCAAGGCAACGAATTGCTGGATACTGATTTGTTTCAGCCACGCCCTGAGGAGCCTTTACCCCAGCGTCAGGTTGTGCACGAGTGTGTGGTGGGCGGCGGGGCGGGAGTGCAGGTCTTCCCCCACCGGCGCTGTGGTGGGCGACGGGGGTGCCGGTCCTCGTTCTGCTGGCGCTGTGATGGGCGGCTGTGGACACGCTGGTGTGCCGCTACTACTCGGAGGCTCCTTCAGGGCACGGGCAGGGGCTGCTGAAGGCAGGGGCGGTGCTTAACGTGCCGCTGCTTACCCTGCCGGCGGCCTTCCTTTGGCCAGACGTGGTGGAGAAGACGCTGTTCTACTGGCTGGTCTACCTCGTCACCTGGGGCGACAGACACGGCGCGACCACGGCCTCGGGGTCCTGCATGAGATATAGACCAGGCGCCCGACCGCCGCTCTGGGCGACGCCTTCCTGCTGAAGTAGGGTATCACGCCCTTCAGTTACTGGGCAGCCCACGGCATCGTGCTGGCGTTCATGATTTGTGAACGTTCGCGCTCATGCTAGAATAAGCGCGAACAGGAAGAGGAGGACGAGAAGGCGGCGGTACAGGATGAGGAGGCGGAGGTGAGAAGGTTCCCTGACGAAGGGGAATCTTCCAGTAGGGAAATGTGGTGTGTCTCCCTTGGATGCCTTCGAGCGTTGCCGCCACTTACACCGTGGAGGTGGAGGAACCACGGCTGCGCCCTATAGAGCAGCGGTTCTTAACCTGGGGGGCGCGCCCCAATAGGTGGGCGTGGGTTATTATCTAGAGGGGCGTGAGCCAAGAGAGAAAAATGAAGAACTATCAAGTATCTAACTTGAAGCTCAGCCTTCGCTTTAACATTGAGCTCGCTCGCGAAGGTGACCGAAGGGAAACAAGTATGGGTGAAAAATACTGCGGTGACGTTTTGCCACGTTTCACTGATTCAGTAGACTTTTATGCAAGAGTATCTTTTGTTACAATTATTACTATTATTATAATTGTTATTCTTATCATTATTATTATAGCGCGTAGCTTATGGTATGCGGCGGCCTTCAAACGTGATCTAACTAAATTGGCTGGGTGTATGCAAGGTGTTAATGAATAATTATGTGCACAATAAGTGTTAAAAACACGCATTCTTTTAGTTTTTCATTCTGATTCAGGATTATTTTGAAATATCTTGGTTTAAGAAGTGAAAGGCATGGAGGCAAGGACCAACTTCTAAAGGGGGCGTGGTGGTAAAAAGGTTATGAAACATTGCTATAGAGTGATTCATTACACAGGTGGAGGAGCCACGGCGAAAGACCCTGCCTGGCCCCAGGGTGTTTGGCTACGGCAACGCAAGGTTGAGTGAATTATTACTTCTATAGTTATATCACCTTTTTGCCAAAGATGTTGAGTTTCTTTGTTTGTAAAAAAATGCGTCTTATTAGTTTGTATGACTTAAATAAAATAAATACAAGGAATAAACTAGGGGGGGGGGGCACTCAGTAGAGCGCATACCTCCGCCCAGGCATGTAATAATTGGTTGCCATGGCAACAGTTGTGATTCAATTTCATCCAAAATTAATTTAGTTCTTCCTTATACCAAATAGACTTGGCATACCAAGTTTGATCCAAATCTATTCGTAACTTTTTGAGAAATCCTGTACACTAACAAACAAACAGACAGATCGGGGTGAAAACATAACCTCCCTCCAACTTCGTTGGCGGAGGTAATTACAAAATAATTATACTTAGTGCATTTTAAATACCTATGTGTACTATAAGAACTTGTCAATTTTTTATATGACTTGGGATTTTGAAATTCCAACCTTTGTGTTCAAAAACTACTTAACATTAAAAGAACTAT
The DNA here is from genome assembly GCA_016584305.1 of Chionoecetes opilio. Lineage (NCBI taxonomy): Eukaryota > Metazoa > Arthropoda > Malacostraca > Decapoda > Majidae > Chionoecetes > Chionoecetes opilio. The sequence continues at coordinate 249,100 of JACEEZ010018289.1, forward strand.
TATAAAAAGGCAACATCTTCTTTGAACAAGCAAATTTTCTCGTTTGATTAACATGAAAAAAAAACCGCTGAAAAGTCACGGTAGGTCGACGAGGTCAAGATGTACACATGCTGGGTGGTCAGGCCTCGTCCTCGCCTAACAATTAAACGACATCTATTGGAGTCCCACTCGGTCGTTATAGTCCTTCCAACCTAAAGATGGGAAATCATTATTGTTGGGCATTTCTCTAAAATAAATTAATCTCTACAGAAATTTAGCCTTTTATGTCAGAGGGAATGTTTTCTCATTACAAGATACACAAAACAGTAGATTAATATTTCTCTGTACAGTGCAAAAACATAAAATGATGGAATATCAACATTTACAAGATAAAAACTATTCTCTTGATGAATTTCATAACTTTTTTTCATGGATATATTTGTTTTACTTGAATGTTCCTTTCCTTCACTGTTATTCATATATCTCTATCACACGATGGGCAAGGAATCGAATGAAATATATTGAATATTATGGTAATTTCTTTCCCCAAACCTGAAGTATTATGTAAATTCGAAGGATATATTTATTTATGTTTACACCATAAATTACGGTTTGATAGTGAAGTTAAAACATAACTATATTTTGTTTCGAATAAGCAAACAATAACGAGAAATGAGCGAGGCTTATTGAATCATTCCTTCCCTAAGAAAAGATGAGAGAGAGAGAGAGATAAAAATGTATACCCTAACTGGAGGGCCAATCACACTATCCCGACTCAGAGTATTGTGCCGGTGACGCTGCCAGGAGTCACGCAGCCAGCAGCCGCCAACGTCCCGCGGGAAGGTGTGCGCGGCCAAGTGCGGGAGGCGTTGCATGTAATCGCCCAACAACATGGTGTGTGAGACGTAACAAAGTGTCGATCGAAGTGCGATTCGTTTAACTTATTCAGAAGGGAGAAGGAGGAGTCACAGGTGCCATTCCTCCGATCCAAGGCCACGGGGAACGACCTGCACATGCTTGTATTACATTCTTGTCACAGTTTACTCTGCCGGACCTGTTGTGACTTAAGTATTCTCAATGCTATGATCATCAATAGTACTCGTTAACACATAAACGATCACACACCTGGTCTCAATGCGTTTAAGGGTCATGACTCAACAACCTCGGGACACTTTTTACTTCTAACATAACTTCAAACAAACTCACCTCAGCAACAGCCAGCGCCTCACCGCACCCTCGATGGCTATTTGGATTACTTACATACTGTATCTGACACTTTATTACGTAGACCCCCCCTTCTCTCACACACACTTACACTTACACTTACACTTACACGCACACGCACATGCACACGCACACGCACACACGCACACACGCACACACACACACACACGCACACGCACACGCACACGCACATGCACACGCACACGCACACGCACACGCACACATATATATATATATATATATATATATATATGCAATCACGCAGCACACATTTTACCACAGTTTTTACCCCGCCTTCGTTACTGCGTGGTTTCTGCGAGGTGAGTCTCGCAAATACAAGTTTAACAAGGTGTTCTTTTATTCTCCTTGCATGGCTGGCAACAGGATTTGTCTTACTCGACCACAAACTCTTCTTTATTAAATAAATTAAATTACTTTGGGACATCTTTAAAACTTGGTATATTATGTATGAAAGCTCCGTTTGTCCTATTTAATCTAGTTCCTTTTAGTGTATGTCCGCTGCCGATAACACATCCATTTGGTATTAATTATTTGATAGTGATGGCATTCTGGAATGTTTTCGTCTCTATCAAATTGCAAGGTGGCACAACACAAAAACGGTTTGGAGACATTATGACAATATGGAGGAGGAGGTGCAAAGAAACAAGGCTGTAATGTGGAGAATGTATTCCCGACTATTCTCGCTGAAGCTTCGTCAGTGAGACTCTTTCCTTATTACACTCGTATTTCCTCTCACACCCTCTAAAAGAAAATATATGACTTTTGTATTTTTGTTTTCATGGCAAGTGGCACGAGATGGCTTCCCAATAATTTACCCTAGTCCCTTGAAGTCGCCTTCTCCGAAACGCAGAGAGACTCTGAATACAGACAGAGTGACTACGAAATACAGACACACAATCTATGCCCCGTGTTTCATGGATAATTATATAATCAATCAGCCAGGCAGACTACACCTGCACAGAGGTATAGAACACACTGTAGTGGGCAGCGGGTCGCCACATTCACACGCCGAAATTTTCCAATGTACAACACATAAATTCAACTCCAACAACATATACACATGAAAATATCTAAATCATTTGGAAGCCACTATGAGGCTTAGGGATGGTTCTGTCATCACAAAGCAGCGAGCAGCAGGCTTTACACGCTGAAAACATTGTCAGGAAGGGACACACGTACCCAACCTCTCCAAACTGAATCACAAGTTCATCTCACCAAACATTAGGATTAATCAACCTTTAATGGTCAAACTTGAACCATTCCTGCAGACCAATCTCGGCAACAGTCTCCGCCATTACAAGACTATTCTTTCTTTGCCAAGCGTCAGAATTCTTCCGTTAGGAGTTTCTTCACCCTCAACGTGCAGCACATTAACACCCACGACATATGACACAGGCTCTTGGGAACAACTAAATCTCGGTAACTTATGATGATAATCTGCATCAGCACACCACGGTACAGTTTTCTCACGAGTGGAGGAACAGAGTAAGAAAGTTGGTTAGCTCCCCGCCCATCCCTCTGCCTGACACACGGGTGTCTGGTGGGTGGGAGGACGCCCTACGTACGTGAGGAACACAGGTTTGGACATTTTCACGGAAGGGAAAAAATACATCATAGTTATTTTATTGAATGTATACAAGATTTTGAGCTACGATATTTATCAGACCCTCCTTTGCAATTTAATCGAAGACTTTACTTATTATTAATTAACGTATACATATATTTCCAACATATCAACCTTATCATTTCCTATTCATCATCAATGTATTTATCATTATTATAAATTATTTTTATCGTCAATATTATCAAGGTCTATATTTCAATGTTTCACGTATGCCACATATGTTACTTTTCAATTCCCAGGAACTGATTTCAGTCTTAGCGATTAAGTATTACATAATATTACTTCCTATAAAATAACATAGGAAGTACAGGTGTCAGGGGTATCCAGTAATTAACTTGTCCTGTAAATTGACTGGAGTTTCAAAGGCGTTTTTCAAGATTGCCACACACGCAGGAAACTTTTAGTGACGGCTTCTCAATCTTATTTTTCTGATATATTTCTTATGATTATCATGATTTAGGATTTATTTTGCCATTCTCTTGATATATATCAGGTTTGTTGACAGTTAAAACTTCATACGAAGTTTGTTGAAAAAAAGTAAATATATCACTGGTTAACAACAAATTTATTGTCTAAGTTTTTTTTAGCTGATTTAGGACAATTTTGATGTACTGAATCCAAAAATCACATTGATTTTGCTCAATCAGGTCAACTTTTTGATCTATCGCCACATGATGTTTTTTTACGTTTTTGTTTACATGTACGAGTATTTTCTATATATATGAAATCGGCCTCCGTATACAACACCGTACTTGCAGTAGATAATTCCACTAATCCAATAATTCCACCAATTCAGATAGTTCCAAGGGTGTGGTCCTAAACAATGTCACCAACTAGGAATTCTTCGGAATCACGATCCCTGGATTTTACAGTCCTCTGTTGTTCTTCCTCTTCTTCTCTTCAACTTTTACTTCTTTAATTGAACACTTTTTATTAAACCCACTGCAGTGCTGCATCCCCCTTTGGGATACCTTGTGTGGTGTTGTGTGATATCTGCTATCGTCTTTCCGATAGGCAGACTCCCTTTTCTTGATTCATCATGCCTAGGACACTGCAGTAGTATAGAGGCTGCTACAGATCCTCGGTATACCCCCTACCCAAGCACTCATTAATTTCTTCCTACTACTTGAATTATGATGCAAAATTCTTTCTTATTTCTTTAAATAAACGAATTCTGAAGTGTTTACATGCGCCAATTCTTGACTAACTGGTATTTTTCTTTTGCAGGTGAATGAAATGGATTCGGCTAGAAGATCTTCCAAAAATAAGCCCGATGTATTCTGCTACATCTGCGGCGAATACACCGTTGTTCCTAACAGGAATCCAGTCACAAGTTTCATAAAGCGTGCTTACCATACTTATTTTGGTATGAAACTTGGTGACCAGGATAAAGCTTGGGCGCCACACATGGTATGCAAGACATGCACCGAGTATCTGCGTCGTTGGACCAAGGGCAAGAAGAGTTGTCTGAAGTTTGGAATTCCCATGGTTTGGAGGGAGCCGACAAACCATGGCCCTGACTGCTACTTCTGCGCTATTGATTTGACTGGGATCAACAGAAAGAACCGGAGCAGCCTCAAGTATCCTAATCTTGAATCAGCACGTAGTCCTGTAGCTCATTGTGATGAAATTCCAGTACCTGTCTTTGGAGAACTTCCTGACATTAGTGACGAAGATTCCTCCAGTGTTGAAGAATAATGAAGAAGAAGAAGTGGTTCTTGACGATGATGCTCCACATCCTTTTTCCCATAAGGAGCTAAATGATCTAGTTCGCGATCTCAGCTTGTCAAAGTCCTCTGCCGAGCTGTTGGCATCCAGATTGAAGGAAAAAACCTCCTCTCTGACAGTGGTCGCATCACCTTCTACCGCAACAGACATCAAGAGTACCTCCATTTTTTCTCTGAAGAGAAGGACTTGGTGTACTGTACATATATTGCGCAGCTTCTGCACAAGCTTGGAGTGCCACAGTACCAACCTGAAGATTGGAGACTGTTCATTGACAGCTGCAAGCGATCGCTGAAATGTGTTCTGCTGCACAACGGCAACCAGTTTGCCTCTGTACCCCTCGCTCACTCGACTACACTGAAGGAGAAGTATGAAGCGGATAAGTACGTGCTGGAGAAAATTCGTTATGATCAGCATGAGTGGTTGATTTGTGGTGACCTGAAGATGGTGAACTTTTTGTTGGGACAACAGTCTGGGTTCACCAAGTACCCGTGCTTTCAGTGCATGTGGGATAGTAGGGACCGAGCTCAGTATTACACGAAGAAGGACTGGCCTGTACGGGAGGAATTGGTGCCTTGCAGAGCAAGGAACGTCATAAACAACCCTCTGGTGGACAGAGACAGGATACTTTTCCCACCGCTGCACATCAAGCTCAGCTTGATCAAACAGTTCACCAAAGCTCTGGACAAGGATGGTGGCTGCTTCACTTACTTGTGCCACGCTTTTCCAGGATTGACCATGGAGAAGTTGAAAGCTGGCATCTTTGACGGTCCTCAACTCCGTCAGCTCATCAGAGATCCAGAGTTTGAAAACTCAATGAACGAAGTGGAACTAAGCGTGGAAGACTTTTGTTCTGGTCGTGAAGAACTTTCTTGGCAACAACAAGGCCAGGAACTACGCAGAACTTGTCACCAATATGCTGACTGCTTTCAGAAACCTCAGATGCAACATGAGCATCAAAATGCATTACTTATTCTCACATATGGATCGGTTTCCTGAGAATCTGGGATCAATGAGCGACGAGCAAGGGGAGAGATTCCATCAGGACATGAACGTGATGGAGACCAGGTATCAGGGACGCTGGGATGCAGTCATGATGGCTGATTACTGTTGGACTCTGAAGAGAGACATCCCTGCCGCTGAGCATTCTAGGAGTTCGAAGAAACGGAAGTTCAAGCCCTGAATTTTGAACAATGATGACCTAACATCCAATTTACATGTACTTACCTTTATCAATGTCTACTATTCAATGTACAATAATAAATTTTTGTAACATTTAATTAATGAATTGTGTTATAAAACGATTTTTTTCTCTTAAAAACCTATTTCGGATGAGAAATATTAACAAAATCAACCGAAAATGTCACAAAAATGTAATCGATTTAGTCAGAAGATAGGATTTTTTAAAAATCGACTTAGCACAAAAACCTGACCTGATCGAGAAAAACGAATGTCATTTCCGGATTCAGCGGTGCAAAATTGTCTTAAATCAGTTGAAAAAACTTAGACGACTTACAATTTTTTTTTTTTTTGTAACCCTGTGAATTATATACAAATTGTTAACATATTAGTACATTAAAACTAAATGAAAATTAGTACAATACCTAAACTGGGATACACAACACGTAGTCTCCATGAGGCACGGAAAGCAGCACTCTGGTGCGTCACACCAAAAACTTACCCATACTTGGACGCAAAAGAGAACACAGACGATCCAGGCGGTGCGTCACATACGTACAATACAACATCAATATTTATGGCAGATACAAAGTCTATGTATGAGATTCACGACGGTGGCCACACAGGGCGACCTATTTGAGTCCACCTCGTCTTTCCAGATTCTATGAATTTACGATCACGAGTACAATCCACTTTTTGAAATAAAGGTATGCAATGTCCTGGGACACTCAATAAACCTTTTGTGCTATACTGATAACATAATGATAAAATAACTACAAAGGATAAGACTACAGTAATTTAGATGTTAGTGGTAGATTATTTCATAAGTACTGCAGTATCCTCTGAATGATACTCGAGTCACAACAATTATCCCGTCAATACGCTGATTGCAATCTCAATCTGTATATGCTATTTTTTCACTCTTGCTGCTCAATTCTGGGGCATTGTCTGTGTGTCTCTCTTTGCATTCCGTGAACATGAATTCTATTAGAAGGAGAGCCGCAGGAAGCCTTGGAGCCTGATCTGATCTCTATATTTCGAATTCTTCTGCTTCTCTATAAGGCCTTGTGTGCGATGGTGTGGTTTTCCAAACTGTTTTATAGGCGTTAAAAAGCAGTTTTCCTCGCAAAACACACACACACACGTTTACCTCCAATCCAGCGACAATAACCGTAATTTTCAACGGAGCAACAAATTTACAGCAACTCTCCCGCTGTCTGACAATGATACAGAGTCAACGACCATACATCCATCCAAGGATCGATGCCCTGGTTTACGTAAGGGTTGCTGCGAACAGGGCTAGTGGAGGGTTGGAAAAGAAGGGGTGAGGTGAGGTAGATAGAGGCATAGAGATAATATGGGTGGACAATGGAGAATAGAGACGCCCTGAGCCGCGCGGTCTGTGATGTCTAGTGAAGCCACCGCTCTCCCCCGTCCGCCATAGCAATGTGGGCAATGTCACGCACTGGCTGACTGAGATACCCACTCTTTCTTTTCACTTTTTACACTGTTTGCACTCAATGATATCACGGTGTGTGAAATTATACTTCTGTGTTACTGCTAACCATATTTTAAATATCATATAATTGCATATTATACATGACTTCATGTCCTTACAACTACATTTTATATATTGCATAGACTTACATACCACTAAATAATACTAGTTTATTCCTCCCTTCCCTTCCCTTCCATTCCATTCATCTCCCTCCCTTCTCTTCCCTTTATCTCCCTCCCTTCCCTTCCCTTCCCTTCCATTCCCTTCCCTTCCCTTTTCTTTCCTTCCCTTTCCTTCCCTTCCTCCCCTCCCTTTCTTTCATAACTCGCCTCTTCCAACTAAATCTCCAGTCTTTTTATATATTTCATAGACTTACATACCACTAAATAATACTAGTTTATTCCTCCCTTCCCTTCCCTTCCCTTCCCTTCCCTTCCCTTCCCTTCCTCCCCTCCCTTCCTTTCATAACCCCTCTCTTCCAACTAAATCTCCAGTCTACCCTCACTTGTTCCCCTCCACCCCACCCGACCCCTCCTTTACCCCCAATAACGCACTTGCTTCCCCCACCTCCAGGCATACCTACCCCCTCCCATATACCTTCAACCCCCACCTACAACCACCACTGGAGGAATGAGGTGGGGGAAGGGAGTGGTTTTGATCAAGTCACCCTCAATGATGGGAAAGCGGGAGGGGAAGGGGGGGATAAGGGTTAAGGGGTAAGCGGTCTGTAGGTAACCAACAGGAAGTGTCTCACCTCCCTCTCCCTTTCCCTCTCTCTCCCACCCTCTCTCCTGTTCCTCAAACTCGCTACCTTTCCATCTGTTTCGGTCTGTTTATGAATGAAATGCTCGTGTGTGTGTGTGTGTGTGTGTGTGTGTGTGTGTGTGTGTGTGTGTGTGTGTGTGTGTGTGGTGTGTGTGTGTGTGTTGTGTGTGTGTGTGTGTGTGTGTGTGTGTGTGTGTGTGTGTGTGTGTGTGTGTGTGTGTGTGTGTGTGTGTGTGTGTGTGTGTGTGTGTGTGTGTGTGTGTGTGTGTGTGTGTGTGTGTGTGTGTGTGTGTGTGTGTGTGTGTGTGTGTGTGTGTGTGTGTGTGTGTTGTGTGTGTGTGGTGTGTGTGTGTGTGTGTGTGTGTGTGTGTGTGTGTGTGTGTGTGTGTGTGTGTGTGTGTGTGTGTGTGTGTGTGTGTGTGTGTGTGTGTGTGTGTGGTGTGTGTGTGGTGTGTGTGTGTGTGTGTGTGTGTGTGTGTGTGTGTGTGTGTGTGTGTGTGTGTGTGGTGTGTGTGTGTGTGTGTGTGGTGTGGTGTGTGTGTGTGTGTGTGTGTTGTGTGTGTGTGTGTGTGTGTGTGTGTGTGTGTGTGTGTGTGTGTGTGTGTGTGTGTGCTGTGTGCTGTGTGTGTGTGTGTGTGTTGTGTGTGTGTGTGTGTGGTGTGTGTGTGTGTGTGTGTGTGTGTGTGTGTGTGTTGTGTGTGTGTGTGTGTGTGTGTGTGTGTTTGTGTGTGTGTGTTATTCACCCATGGTCTTTGTTCAGGTATTGTTTAGCCGTGAGGGGAGCAGCTAGGTCACGCCCTGCCCCGGCCTATTAATTAGTCGTAATAATTCCAGCAAGAAAGTATTGTCAGCGGCGAAGGACTCGAGTGTTTACAAGTTGATTCTTCCTGCAATGAGTATGATGAAAAGAGTGTCTATTATGATCAATATACTGACAGTAATATTCCAACAGGAAGTGTCTCACCTCCCTGATGATAATAATGACGATAATAATAATGATAATAACAATAGTGAGGATAATTAGGCCTATAATAGTAATGGCTTTGATAATGGTGGTAACAGCAGTAATATTAATGTCTATTAATTAGTAATAAATGTTAATGGCGTGTCTGTCAGCACGTGTACACGTTGGTATAATATGAGGAATCAAAAGAAACAGTAGACACAGACAGTTGAGATGATGACAGTGTAAATATCACGGCATTGGATAGGAAGCAGCAGTTTACGAAGACCGGTGGGCAAACACCTCAGCGGCCGAGAGTGATTGAAGACAGTGTGGAGAGTATTGCAAGTGTTGGCAGTGTGTGTGGCGTGTGGCCTCACTCTGGTGCACAGCCCCGCCTGGCCACCATGGCGTCCAGCTCCTGTCTCCACGCCTCTCTATCGTTATTCAGGGCATGCAGGCGGTTGCCCCACTGCAGCAGGAGGCCCTCGTTGTTATGGAAGTAGTCCTCGTAGCACAGTTCGCGCTCCTTGACGGGCTGGGGCACGTCGTCGACGTTGAAGCGCAGCTTCCGGGCCCGGGCAGTGTCGGGCACTATCTCATTCTCGCCCTCGGTGGTGGGCTTCGCTCTGTATTTATTTCTCATCGCCTGCCGCAGATCGGCGTCCAACTCATCGTTGAGTTGCATAACCCTGCCCCGCCGGGTTTCCAGACGCTCACTGTGCTACCGCTCAAACACGCGACACAGTCGCCGAAGCTCCGCGAGACTCGTCGTCTTGCTGCATTCGGCACACTCATACAGCAGGATGTAGTGATCACACTTCAGGCTGCACACTGAGTCACCCTGCTGCGGGGAGCCGTCACCTTGATCTCACATGGGTGAGTGAGGGTGAGGGTGAGGGTGAGCATGGGCACGCCTCGCTTCCCTCCCGGCGGGCACGATCGTGTTCGCGACTTGACTCTCGATCTGAGCAGCCGTAATGTTCTCGTGAACATTTGCGTCACTTGAAGGCCTTGGCGGCTGGGAGGCACACGCACGCGCGTGCGCCCGTCCCTTCCTGGCGGCGTCACTCCTCGCTGAGGCCACCCGGTACTCCTCAGGTGTTGGGGTCGCCTTACCAAACACCTGGGTCGCGGTGTTCTCGGGGCGTCGGCGGCCGGCAGACTCCTTAGCCAGCTGGCGTTGCCTTCTGGCCGCCTGCTATCTGGCCGCCGCCACTCGCTGCTGGTGTGCTGACGCGGTGGTGGTCAGGGTGCGTGGGATGCAATCAGTCATAGCTGAGGACCCTTGCATTGTTTCTTGAAAGTGTTTGGGCTGCGCTAGCAGAGAAGGCTGAAATGGGATAAGGTACTTGGATCTAATCGGTGCCCGCCGGTTCCAGTCTGGGCATCATATTTAAACTTCCACAGAGTAGTGAAGTATTATGCAGTCATGATTGGCTGCGCCCTGAACCACGGCGCTATCCGAGTATATGATTGGATGCGATGGGAAGTATTTTAGTTTTCATATTTGTGGGTAATCTTGTGCGTCACCCTGGCTCCAATCTAGCTTGTTTGCTTGTTTGTTAGCAGCACTACGCTAAAAGTTAAGGATGGATTTGCATGTAAGTTTTTACGGAGGTGGAGCATGGCTCAATATAGAAGTGATTAATCTTTGGAGTGTAAAAAAATGACATGGAAAATTATAATACATTTTGCCCGCTATCACGTCCTTCATCCTCCTCCCCTTCCCTTCCCTTCCCTTTCCTAAATTGCCTTTATTTCTTGCTCATATCAAATCATGAGTCTCGTCTACATTTTGGAGAACTAAGGGATTACAACAGGCCTCACATCTTAAAGATTTTCTCAGATTTAAAGCTGCAAACCCGGCTATTTTATTATATTCTACTACCTTTTCTAAATAAGGAGAGATTACACAGGCCGAAGCTACGCTTTCCATATTTCCCTCAGCAAATGCATTATTAAATTCCTCATTATCATTACTTACATCAACTTCTAAAACATTTTCATTGTCAAATACTACCTCCATGGTCTCCACCCAACTACCTACATGGGTAGAGGGATCAGAGGGGAGAGGTGAGGTAGTGAGAGGGGTGAGGTGTGGTGGGTAGAGGGGTGAAGTGTAGGGGGTAGAGGGGTGAGGTGTGGTGGGTAGAGGGGTGAAGTGTAGGGGGTTGAGGGGTGAGTGAGGTAAGATAGGAAGGGTACTAGTAAAGGGTAGTAAAGGCATGCACACGGGTGGTAATTGGGAGTAATGTGGTAGAGCACAGAAGAGTCTTAAGGTGCATAAGGCGTGACTTTACATTCTTATACTTGCATTTTAATTTACATAGTAACTAATTCATCGCTTAGTATTCATTACACAGAGATGAGAAGGGAAACCAGGTTGACAGACAGACTGACGGACAAACACACATATAGACACAGGGAAAAACACACGAATATATAGGTATAGATAGATGGATAGACTTTTAAGCCGAGAGACAAGCAGGCAGATAGGAAAGCAATCTGAACAGCAAGCAAACACTCATCCACACATTGACAGGTCGTTAGGTAGTTAGTGAGTTAGCCAGCCGCCCAGCCAGCCAAGCCCACCGAGAAACAAACAAACAGATATTCAAACTAACACTACTAATAAGCTAGCTAACGAGGCACACACATTTAGACAAGAATGGTTGACTACGACTAACAGCTTAACAAACCACGCCAGCCAACAAGCTAATCAACTGTAACTGATTGAACCACAGTAACAAAAAAACCACGGAACCAGTCATCTAACCTGACAAAACGACAAAAAAAGAAGAAAAGTAACCATCTAAACAAGAGGTTCCCAAACTTTTCAATTCATGACTTCCTTAAGAATTCTTTGACTATTTAATTATCAACCCCTAAGCATTTATTGCAATTACATTAACAAAAAACAAAATAGTACATTAAGGAGCTTGTTTCCAGCATAAGTAGTTACAGTAAAGTGTTTGAATCGTTAAAGAATAGACTAGGTGAATAAATACAAGACTCGAATGTAAAGGAAAGAAGGTAGGCAAGAAACAAAGTATCGAAAGTATGTAATCTAACCTTACCTTTTCTTCTCCATTTACATTTTTTTTCATACTTATATATTACTATATGACTTATTCGTGACTCGAGATGTAGGAAAAGACTCGAACGTAGGGAAAAAAGTAAGTAAGAAACAAAGTGTCGGAAGTAAGGAATCTAACCTTACCTTTTCTTCTCTTTTACATTTTTTTCTTAATATTTCATACTTATAAGGCAAACAAGTGTGAGATCTGTACAAGACTCGAATGTAGGACAAAAAACGCAGTTAGAAACAATGTAGCGGAAGTAAGGAATCTAACTTTACCGTTTCTTCGCCATTTACATTTATTTTTTACTTCTTACTTATTTATTATTATTTTTTTTTTTTTACATCACAAAGGACTGGCCAAGGGCACAACAAAAATGGGCAACACAAAGCCCGCTTAGTTGCCAGTCCCTATAAAGAAGACAGTAAGAGAATAAAATAAAAAAGAGGGGTGAGCCAATTTAGCTCGGGACTTAGACTGCAGGACTTACCTTGCTCGTGGACTAGCCTGACGCTGGCGAGGGAGGCTGTTAGCGGGGCGTCCTCGGGCACCACCACACAGTACTTGGTCTGCGTGAAGGCCACGGGCGTGCCTCCAGCGTCCCCTGACAGAAGGCGCGTGGCTGGGGAAGATAAATCAATAACATGAATATACAGGAAGTGTGTGGTGTGTGTGTGTGTGTGGTGTGTGTGTGTGTTGTGTGGGTGTGTTGTGGTGTGTGTGTGTGTGTGTTGTGTGTGTGTGTGTGTGTGTGTGTGTGTGTGTGTGTGGTGGGGTGTGTTGTGTGGTGGTGTGGTGTGTGTGTGTGTGTGTGTGGTGTGTGTGTGTGTGTGTGTGTGTGTGTGTGTGTGTGAGAGAGAGGAGAGAGAGAGAGAGAGAGAGAGAGAGAGAGAGAGAGAGAGAGAGAGAGAGAGAGAGAGAGAGAGAGAGAGAGAGAGAGAGAGAGAGAGAGAGAGAGAGAGAGAGAGAGAGAGAGAGAGAGAGAGAGAGAGAGAGAGAGAGAGAGAGAGAGAGAGAGAGAGAGAGAGAGAGAGATAATGTAGTAATGGATGAAGTAATATGAATATATAAATGAAGAGTTACTATGTATAACAATTGCTATGTGATTACGATGTTTTAAATAGAAATAAAGTCGTGTTTTCCTAGAATTAATTGAATTTAAAGGAGCTCTCTAAAAATGTTTATTCATTCAAAGAGCTCTGCCTTGTCAATTTTTATATCTTATTAATCATGATGTATACGTTTAATTGGCAAATAAATGTTTTTGACTTTGACTTTGACTTTGACTTGAGAGAGAGAGAGAGAGAAGAGGAGAGAGAGAGAGAGAGAGAGAGAGAGAGAGAGAGAGAAGAGAGAGAGAGAGAGGAAGAGAGAGAGAGAAGAGAGAGAGAGAGGAAATAGAGAGAGAGAGAGAGAGAGAGAGAGAGGAGAGAGAGAGAGAGAGAGAGAGAGAGAGAGAGAGAGAGAGAGAGAGAGAGAGAGAGGAGAGAGAGAGAGAGAGAGAGCGAGGAAGAGGAAGAGAGAGAGAGAGAGAGAGAGAGAGAGAGAGAGAGAGAGAGAGAGAGAGAGAGAGAGAGAGAGAGAGAGAGAGAGAGAGTCAAATTCAAATTAAAATTAAATTATTTTATTTCCACTGAAATAGTGGTTATTCTTTACATTTCCAATAAAATACATCATAAGATAAAATACAATAGAATTAAAATATCACATACCAAAAAGGTGTGTCATAATACTAAAACAATGCTAAAAGGATACAGACATTGCTAAAAATTATGGTAGGTTATATAATTGATGTGTTATTTAAAAGGAGGCTGGTAAGTTTACTTTTAAATGTAGGCAAGGAAGCAGCATCAGTGATATTAAGTGGCAGGTTGTTCCATATTTTAGGCCCTATGGCATCCATACTTCTAGCACCCGCATCTGTTTTTGTTTTGGGTACATATAAACAATTTTGTTGTCTGGTTCTGCTTTTGGTTACTTCACGAACAGTAGGAAGTTTCTTGAACCATGCAGGATAAAAATCGTGTAATACCTTAAAGACAGTGGTACATGTGTCCAATAAATGCTTCTCTTTTACTTTTATCCACCCTAGTTCTTTTAATATAGGCGTTACATGGTCGTATTTCTTAGCACCACCTATGGCTACCTTGGCTGCAAAGTCTTGTCATTTTGGACATCGCTCATTATAGTTAGATTTGTCGTGCCCCATATCCGAATACAGTAGTTGATTATGCTGAGTACTAATGACTGCACCGCAATTTTCGGAGGGTTTGTCAGATTGTCATTTACACGGCTTATGAACATTAGTGTACCAACAACTTTGTTATGTACCTCATTGATATGTTTGTCGAAAAGCATAAACCGATCAATGTACACACCTAAATTTTTAACATGATTGCTTGGGGTGATGGTATCCTCATCTATTTTGATGACGGCATTGGAAGGGACATGTGACAAAAGTTGCCTATTTCCAATAAAAATACACTGCGTTTTGCTTGAGTTAAGCATTAAACCATTACTAAGAAAATATTTCTTGACACATTTTAGGGTTTCTTCAGTTTTTCGAATGAGACATGTAAGTTCATCTACATTACTGGTATGTATAAATTGAGTGTCATCAGCATATTGGATTATTGTGCAGTCCTTGGCATATTCAGCTAAGTCATTTACGAAGATATTAAATAGGATTGGACCCAAAATTGATCCTTGTGGGACGCCATAATCAATTTTGTGGTGTTTACTTGAAATAGAGTTCTTTATGCGAACAGATTGGGTTCTGTTCCTCAAATAGCTGTCAAACCAGTAGGAATCAATTTTGAGCTTAAGGCATTTATTTATAAGAATCATGTGATTAACACTATCGAAAGCTTTTGATAGATCACACAGAGTGAGCAAAGATATTTTCTGTGGTCCATGTTGTTGTATATTTCATCGGTAATGACAGTAAGAGCAGTCTCAGTGGATAACCTGGGCCTGAAACCATGCTGGCTATTTGATAGAAGCTTTCTGACTTCTAGGTGGTGTATTAGCTGGTTTACAATTACTTTTTCTAATATTTTTGATACTATAGAGAGAAGTGAAATAGGTCAAAAATTGCCCACGTTATCAGCGTCCCCATTTTAAAAAATTGGCACCACTATGGCATGTTTCCAGGCGTCAGGGAAAACACCAGTAACTATGGACGTGTTGATAACACTGTTCATATAATGCTACATACAATGCATCCATAAAAGTTTCATGGTATGCATCGAGCCAACAGAGTTAGTATCATTTAGATCTTTAATAGTCAATTATTAACAGGCTGTTTTACGTCAAATTTTTTTGGGGGGGTTTTTTTTTTTTTTGAAAAAATTTTTTTTAAAAAAACCCCCAAAACCCCCGGGGTTTTTTTTTAAAGGGCCTTAAAAAGGGGGAAAAAAAAATTTTTCCCAAAATTTTTTTTTGGGGGAAAAAAAACCTCAAGGGCCCCTTTTTTAAATTTTTTTTTTTGGGGGAAAATTTTTTAAAAAAAGGTTTTCAAAAAAAAAAAAAATTTTTTTTTTTTTAAAAAAAAAAAAAATTTTTTAAAAAAAAATTTTTTTTTTGGGAATAAATTTTTAACCCAAAATTTAAAAGAAAAAGGGGGAAAAAAGGGGGGGTTTTTCCGGGAAAAAAAAAAAAAAAGGGGAAAAAAAAAGGTCCGGGGGAAAATTTTTTTTTTTTTTTTTTTGGGGGGTTTCCCCCCAAAAAAAAAAAAAAAAAATTTTTTTTTTTAAAAAAAAAAAACCCGGGGGGGGGTTTTAAAAAAAAAAAAAAAACCCCCTTTTTTTTTCCCAAAAAAAAAAAAAGAATTTTTGGGGGGGAAAAAAATTTTATTTTTAAATTTTTTCCTTTGGGTTTTTTTGGTTTTTTAAAATTTTTTTTTTTTTAAATTTTGGGAAAAAAAAAAAAAAATTTTTTTTTTATTTTAAAAAATTGGAAAAGGGGGGTTTTTTCCCCAAAAAAAAAAAAACCGGGAAAAGGAAAAAATTTTTTTTCCCCGTTTTTTTTTGGGTTTTTTTTTTAAAAAAAATTTTTTTAAATTTAAATTTTGGGAAAAAAATTTTAAATTAAAAAAAACCCAAAAAAGGTTTTGGACCGGGGGGGTTTTTTTAAAATTTTTTGTTTTTTTTTTTTTTCCCGGGGAAAAAATTTTTTTTAAAAATTTTTGGAAAAAGGGGGGGGAAAAAAAAAATTTTAAAAAATTTTTTTTTAAAAAGGAAAAAGGGGGAAAAAATTTAAAAAAAGGGGGAAAAAAAAAGGGGAAGAGAGAGAGAGAGAGAGAGAGAGAGAGAGAGAAAAAAAAAAAAAAGGGGAAAAAAAAAAAAAGGAGGAGAGAAAAGGGGGGGGGGGGGGGGGAAAAAAAAAAGGGAGAGAGAGAGAGGGGAAAAAAGGGGGGGAAGGAAAGGGGTGGGGAGGAAAAAAAAGGGGGGAGGGGGAAGAGAAGCGGGGGGGAAAGAAAAAAAAGGGGGGGGGAAAAGAAAATTTTTTAAAAAATTTTCCTCTGTCTTTTCCTTCCCCCCTTTTTTTCCTTTTTTTTCCCCCCCCCCCCCAAAAAAAATTTTTTGGGGGGGTCATCCCCCAAAAAATTTCCCTTTTCCCAAGTGCTAAAGAGGAACTTTAATAGACGCCGAAAAAACCTCGAGGAAAAACCCAAAGTTTACGAGTACAAGTATTTCTGGCGCAAAAATAAAAAGTAAAACAGAAGGGAGGTGTGTGGTGTGGGGTTTTGTGTTGTGTGTTTTTTGTGTTTTTGGGGTTTTGTGTGGTGGGGTGTTTTGGGGTGTGTGTGTGTGTGTGGTGGGTGTGGTGGTGTGTGTTGTGTGGGTGTTGTGGTGTGTTGTGTGTGTGTGTGTGTGTGTGTTGTGTGTGTGTGGTGTGTGTGTGTGTGTGTGTGTGGGGTGTGTGTGTGGGGTTTGTGTTGTGTGTGTGTGGTTGTGTGTGTGTGTGTGTGTGTGTGTGGTGTTGTGGGGTGTGTGTGTGTGTTGTGTGTGGGTGGTGTGTGTGTGTGTTTTGTGTGTGTGTTGTTGTGTGTGGTTTTGTGTGTGTGGGGTGTGTGTGGGTGTGTGTGGGGGTGTGTGTGTGTGTATATATAAATTTAAATTCGTACTTTTTTTCCTACATATTTTACTCTTAAAACTAACACCCAAAAAAATAAATTTTTCCCCGACATGATAAAAAACTGTTGTAAAAATTTTATTTCATCAAAATTTTTTTCTTTTGTTTTATTCCCTATCATCTAATCTTGCTTTTTTTTTTTTTTTAGTTTTTCCTTCGTATGCCTTTCATTTACTCTCCTTCTCTGCAATGTCGGTCTGTCAGCGTAAATGACCACCTGCTGTAGCTTCTACGCATAACATATATATATACGTTGACCATTTCTTCTACACAACGACCTAAGTTTGTTCCCTAATGCATATTTTTTTCTCTGGTATACCATTCATTATATTCTATTTGACCGAGATTTTTTCTCCTCTGCGTACATCTCTTCACTCTCTCTTGAACTTTTATAAGGATTTTTTTCTTTGGTATATCATTATATTATATTTGACCGATAAATTTTCTTCTCTGCGTACATCTCTTTATTCTCTCTTGAACTTTTATAAGGATATTCATCAGGATATTCATCTTGTTATACCAAACCGAATTTTTTACTAACAGATTCCATGACGTGCCTATTCCTTGTCAAAAATATCTTCTCTTCTCAGTTTTTCTTGCGTTTCTTCTACATTCCCTCTCTTCTTATATTTTCAACCTTCTCCTTCCTCCTCCTTCCTTAACACCCCTCTTCCTTAACACCATCTTCTGTCTGGTCTCCCTCCGCTGCACCTCCATCAGAACAACCCAGGTAAGCCCTCTGCTCCGCCCAAGGTCTGCTGATCTACTCACATCTCCTGCTCATCTTCATCTCTGCTTGTGAGTTGTTTGCTTGATGAATCTATATTTTTACTTGTTCTCTCACCCAGGTTAATGATTTCCTGTCTCGTCTCTAGTTACATCCAACTGACGAATCTATCTTCCGATGACAATACAGTATATGTACTACACCCACCTCGTACACATCCTGTTTCTAGTTATTTATTGATCTTATTTATTTTACTGCCCCTCACTTTAACCTTTTTCTTGATTTTCTTTCATCTCATATTTTCTTGTGGTTCCTACATTCACTTTCTCCTTATATCCTCCTCCTCCTCCTCCTCCTCCTCCTCCTCCTCCTCCTCCCCTCCAGATCTTCGATAGTAGGAACAGAGATGTGCTATAAAACTTAACATCCTACTCCTTTACTTTGTCTTTATTCTCTACGCTTCCTTTTCTTAGCTTCATTCTCCTTCCTTCCCTTCATTCTTATTTTCTAAAAGTTCTCGTTCCACCTCGAGACCTTTGACAGAGAGCTCCGGGATACGCCATAAAACTAATCCCCACAAACGAGGAATAAATCGCACGAAGACAAATTGCACCGTATAATCACATTCCCCAAACAACGAGAAACCACCAATCAGATTTATCGTACGAATATTGGTGATTCTATTTCTGGACCCAGACAATAATAATTCTCTTGAGTAAAACATTGACTTGATAGAATGAAAGAACTCAGACAATCAAATCAAACAACTGCAGGAGTGTTTCTGGTTACGATACTGACCAACAACACGAGTTACGAGCACTGCACAGGCGAGATAAAGTGATATGAAGTAAATTGGACTGAAACTTTAAACAAACAAGCGCAAAAGACTCAGGAGGAAAGTTAATTACAGTTCGAGAAGCGTGAAGGAACAGACAACCAATATTTTCTGGTGGCTTTAAAGCATTTTGAGTGTCACAGTATCCTCCCTTATATAGTGCTCTCTTAAAAAGTTGAAAGAAAAATACGTGTTTTATGTTTCTGAAGATTGTTTATACATTCTTAAGCATTATAACAAAACAAGCTTGCTAAAGATGCACGTACATTACATACATGATATACTGCACTGGAACAAACTATCCATACATGATATACTGCACTGGAAAAAACTATCCATACATGATATACTGCACTGGAACAAACTATCCATACATGATATACTGCACTGGAACAAACTATCCATACATGGTATAGTGCACTGGAAAAAAAACTATCGACACATGATATACTGCACTGGAACAAACTATCCATACATGATAATTATACTGCACTGGAAAAAACTATCCATACATGATATACTGCACTGGAACAAGCTATCCATACATGATATACTGCACTGGAACAAACTATCCATACATGATATACTGCACTGGAACAAACTATCCATACATGATATACTGCACTGGAACAAACTATCCATACATGATATACTGCACTGGAACAAACTATCCATACATGATATACTGCACTGGAACAAACTATCCATACATGATATACTGCACTGGAACAAACTATCCATACATGATATACTGCACTGGAACAAACTATCCATACAAGATATACTGCACTGGAACAAACTATCCATACATGATATACTGCACTGGAACAAACTATCCATACATGATATACTGCACTGGAACAAACTTTTCCTCAAAAGCGAATACAAATGAAAGGCTTATTTCGTCACAATAGTTCTCCTCTTTTTCTACAATGAAATAATCTGGACTGTGGAGTGGCTGAAAAAAATTATAATGACGCCAACTGCAGCAATTTGAATCAAGTGTGACTCTGATGACAATGGTATTATTATCGATTTTGCGTCACGAACTTCTCAGCGCCTCTCCTAGTGAGTTGTGTTGGGAGGCAATGTAGTCACGACTGCAATCGAACTAAACAATCTGAACAAAATAATTTTATGATAGTAATGATAACAACAATAATAATAAAAATAATAGTTCTAATAATAATAGTAATAATAATAAATAATAAAAATTATAATAATTCATCACTTCTATTTAGAATTTTCATTAGTTATTAACATTGTTATTGTCATCATCATTATCATTACAATTATCATAATGAGTGCAACAATATAAATTATTACAGTAACGGCTTTACTCTTAGGAGCACAGACAGAAATCTTTCATAAATATGTCTCCCGATCTAACTGCCTGTCTTTTTCTTCTACTAGACACTATATTTGAAGTCTGGAGTCCTCGGGGCATGACCAGATATCAACCCAACTTATTGTTGCAATAAATGTTTCTGTTTAGTAATAAACATTTAAGTATTTCCATATGTTATAAATATTTCAATCTCTTAAAAGACTTTCATTCTACCGTACAAGTATCTCATATCTCCTCAATCTTATATTTGTCATGAGAGTATTAGTGAAATAAAACTGTGCCTCGGTCTCAGCTCATTACATTGAATATATTGATAGTAAAAGTGGTATAATAATAATAATAAATAATAATAATAATAATAATAATAATAATAATAATAATAAAATAATAATAATAATAATAATAATAATAATAATGATAATAATAATAAATAATAAATAATAATAATAATAATAATAATAATAATAATAATGATAATTTCTTTAAACATATAACCGGAACTCTTTAAAAGACATGACGATACATTAATAATAATGAACATTCGGCATGGAAATACAGACTTGTCAATCCAAAAAGAAACACAACACAAAGGAAATAAAATTAATTAAAAATGTTTTACTTAGATAGGAAATCCACTTACACTATCGCTAAGTGAAATAAAAATATCAATATTATTCCTAATGGCACAATAAGTAAATCATAAATCTCTCTTTCTCTCTCTCTCTTCTCTCTCTCTCCTCTCTCTCTCCTCTCCTCTCTCCTCTCTCTCTCTCTCTCTCTCTCTCTCCTCTCTCTCTCTCTCTCTCTCTCTCTCTCTCTCTCTCTCTCTCTCTCTCTCTCTCTCTCTCTCTCTCTCTCTCTCTCTCTCTTTTTTTCTCTCTCTCTCTCTCTCTCTGATGGAAGTCGGCCTGTGTCTGTCTTAAGTATACTAAAGATACGTAGAAAAAATAGCTATATAGTGGCGTCATTGGTTAAAGGCTCTTGGGGTTGGATCTAGTAAAAAGATTGGAACCGACTTGCCATTGGTCAAGCGAGCTGCCAGGTTGGATCTAAGCACCTTCTGTTGTTTCCTTATTTGGGCAAAAAAAAAAAAAACCTAAATATTGCCAGCCCGCCTGTGAGACAGATCCTGTGCAGAGGTAACTGTTCTCAAGACGCAGGTCCAAGCTATGAAGTGTTGTGCTAGGATCCAAATGAGTTCTGTGATGCGCTATCTGTGTGGCGTGGTTATGGTGGTGGTGGTGGCGGGGGACGTGGCCACCCTCGCCTACGGGTACAGCCACAGCGCGCCCTTCGACGGCCTCGACAGTCAGCTGCTGTGGGGCGTCTCGGTGTTGTTGTTCCCCCTGCTGAACCACCTGCTCTTCGTCAGCGCCGGGGAGTTCCTCTAATGGAGGCTCAGCATCCACGTCACCTACACCGACGACAGGGCGCGCCACGCCCTCCTCCTCCATGACCTACAGCTGCAGCCGCTGGTGGACGCCTTGGGCCTCACCTCTACCGCCACCACCCGGCAGCACGCGGAGTACTGGTGGTGGTTCGCCCAGGGACTCCTTCTGGCTGTCCTGGTGCGCTGCCTCTAGTGTTCTGCTGAGGAAGATGACTCAGAAGAGGAAGAAGAGGAGGAAGTCCCTGAGGTTGTGGTGGGTGACGGACGCGCCGCCGGGAGGAAGGAATGTGGCCCTGGCTGTCCCATCAGCCTTTTCCCCCGCCGCACTGGGCCACCTAGCCCTGGGCCACGCCCCGCCAGGCGCCACCGTCATCACCATCCAGGAGGTGTACTGAGTTCATAGTAGTACGAAATGCTGTGAACTTCTACTGGATTAAAGCTCTCAAGTTTTAAAAATGTATTGTATATTAAATTGGAAAAAAAATCACATACAAGATTATTATTATAATGGGCGCCCGAAGAATATTCTCCGTGCCCTTCTTGAGCCTTGATGACTTTTACTTATTTCATATAATTTATACAATACAGTTTCAATATAGATTTGAGGATATACCCTGATCACATTCTTTTACTATCATTGCTATCAACCATCTTTGCTACCATTTGAGAGTTACCTACATAATTACTATTATAATACGTGACACTCAGATTATCGTGATGGTATATCGTGTGTGATTACGGTGATGTCTGCCGTGAGATCCAGACGTCCTGACATTTACGATCATAGGTATGCATCGCATTACAGCTTTATACTCGAGTACAAAGATCAAGGTATTACTTAATCTGGATTTTCTATGTATTACACTATGCTTATACATGTTCTAGATTACTTTGGAGAAAATAATAAAAAATAATGCAAAGTAATACTGTCTTTCTCAGTCGATCAAAGCCTGTAAGTAATACACAATAATAATAACAATAACAACTAGGGGGGGGGGGGGGGGGCACTCAGTAGATCGCATACCTCCGCCCAAATATTTCATCAAATATACGTATATATATATAATGAAGATATAAACCAGCGCGGGTAGAAACATCTTGATTGTTTATTTGGTACGTTTCGGCTATACATAAGCCATCATCATGTTTCTACCCGCGCTGGTTTATATCTTCATTATAAGATCTCGCTTCCCTCATGGAGAAAGTATTGCCTCTATTATATATATATATATATATATATATATATATATATAGATATTATATATATATATATATATATATATATATATATATATATATATATATTTTAATATATATATATGCACTCAGTATGAGCGCATACCTCCGGCCGAATATTTCATCAATTGGTTGCCATGGCAACAGTTGTCAATAGATTTCATCCAAAATTAAATCAGTTCTTCCTTATACCAAATAGACTTGGTATACCGAGTTTGGTCCAAATCTATTCGCAACTTTTCGAGAAATCCTGTACACTAACAACAGACAGACAGACAGACAGACAGAGAGACAGACAGACAGATCGGGGTGAAAACATAACCCCTCCAACTTTGTTGGCGGAGGTAATAACAATAATAATGATGATACTACTACTATTACTACTACTGCAACTACTACTACTACTACTACTACCACTACTACTACCACTACTACTACTGCTACCACTACTACTACTACTACTACTACTACTACTACTACTACTACTACTATACTACTACTAGAAGTAGAAGCAAAGCAAGTAAAAATGAAGTATAACAAAATAAAAAAACAAGTCTACATACATTATCAAAATTGAGATGCACATAAAATTTCATTCGCGAATAAACAACACTCTGACGACACAATATATTTCAATGGGTTCAGTTTATTGCAACATTAATGAGATCTAAGTGTCATGGCTCTCTCATTCATCATGTCTCACTGTTTCATGTACAAAAAAGGTGAGAAACAAATTAAGAAAAATCACAAAAAACTTCCAAATAAAACATCAAAGGCGAAAACACTTTTACACTTTTCGTATATTTATTAAGTCGAGTGATATTCAGGTGCCGGCAGCCGCACGTCCTGATAGAGAGAGAGCCGCGATCAAAGAGCGATTTCTGACCTTCTGGATGCATTAACAGGGAATGCGATAGTTGCCTAAATATGCATCAGGTTAATGAAGTGACACATCAAACGACGGGCAAAGTCTGATATAAGTTAGAAATACGTGCACTATTATCCTCAGTATCGTATTTAAAAAAACTCTGAATAAGCTTAGTGTCACTTTTTTATTGCACTTTTTACCTCCGCCAACGAAGTTGGAGGGGTTATGTTTTCACCCCGATCTGTCTGTCTGTCTGTCTGTTTGTTAGTGTACAGGATTTCTCGAAAAGTTACGAATAGATTTGGACCAAACTCGGTTTACCAAGTCTATTTGGTATAAGGAAGGACTGATTTAATTTTGGATGAAATCTATTGACAACTGTTGCCATGGCAACCAATTGATAACATATTCGGCCGGAGGTATGCGCTCATACTGAGTGTATATATATATATATATATAATATATATATATATATATATAGTATTATATATATAGATATATATATATATATATTATATATATATATATATATATATATATATATATATATTATTATATAATATATATATAATTTTTTATACTTCTTTTACTTTTTTTTTGTACTTTTTTTGATGAAATAAAACACAACTGTTGCCATGGCAACAACATGGCAACCAATTGATGAAATATTCGGGCGGAGGTATGCGCTCTACTGAGTGCCCCCCCCCCCACCCCCCCCCCCCCCCCGTAGGTTTTTTACTGTTATTCAGGTTGTTTATAAAAGTCTGAAATAAGCTAGAAATATGTGCACTATTATCCTCATTATCGTATTTTTCTAAACTAGAAATGAGATTATTGTCACTTTTTTTATTGCACTTTAATTTCTAGTGTTATTCAGGTTATTTATAAGTCTTCCCTTGGGCAAATTTAGAAATAAGTTGGAAATTCGTCCCTATGATGCTCATTATTGTATCTTTTTAAACTAGGAATGAGATTATTGTCACTTTTTTTGCACATACATATTTATCTATTATGCTGATTATATTATTGTATTATTTTTAACTAGGAATGAAATTATTGTCACTTTTTTGCACATTTTCATTTATTTATTATGCTCATTATCGTTTTTTTTTTTTTTTTTTCTTACTAGAAAAGAGATTATTGTCACTTATTTACTGCGCATTTTTTTCTAGTGTTATTCAGGTTGTTTATAAGTCTTCCATAACACAGTACAGAGCTAAGAGTAATAGTTTTTCGTGTCAAACAATTGTAAAATCACATTATGATAACCTTCTTCGCCCCCATCAGTATAAGTATGCTTTCAATCTAACACTTTATACCATTTATCACTTCATAAAGTTCAACATTGACGTGTTAATCCTCTCGTGAATTCTCGTAAATTGCAGTTCAGTCAATATTATCCACTTATACATTTATGCAACCAGACACACATAACACACACACACACACACACACACACACACACACACACACACACACACACACACACACACACACACACACACATACATACACACGCACACACACACAAACACGCACACACATCTATCTATCTATCTATCTATCTATCTATCTTTTATTCATTTATTTATTGCTGCAACATATTGCTTTTCGCACAGACAGGGTTGCAATGTCAAAATAGATATATAAAACCCCAAATTGAGTGACACTTGACATCACCCTGGCAGACAGACAGATGGTCTCGACACACAGACAGACAGACACGAAATCTAAGTTATCAGGAAAGGCGTATAATTTGTATTAATAGAAAAAGTAAAATGTCAAAACAAAATTTCAGGGATGCATCGTAATCTTGCTGTTTTATTGATTTATTACCATGGATATTGACCTAGTGTATGAATCATGGCATACTGAAGAGAGAGTGTGTTAAAAGTTCCTGCAGCGACGGCAAACGACGGATGATACAGAGAAAAAATATATTGGATGGAAAATGGCAAAGCAAACTAAAATACGAGTTAGGAAAAAAAAGAATGAAACCAAACTTTATATTCTGAACGAAATAACTTCACGCTTTCCATTTCTTAAAGTAAAACGATACAAAAAGATGGTAAGAGCCAAAACCCATATTATAATGACAAAGAAACATAATATGAATACAAAAGAGGAGAAAATTCATACACTGGAGCCGTTTAGATGCTCCGCCACCACCATTACACTAATGGTCTCCTCACTCGGGGCTCAAAAGCAAACACGCAATCGCATCAAATCGCAAAAAACACAAAAACCTGCTTTTAACGAAATTCAAAATGCATCCTAAGGCAATGAAAGGACAAAACGAGAGGAAATAAAATCTACATAG